>JAMJFZ010000770.1:2760000-3297500 GCA_026225945.1 Cricetomys ansorgei
TGACAACCTCATTTAATAGACACCCTTGCAATCTGGCCACTTGAACAAGTTCATGAGCTAGCTCAGTACTCTTGCCCAGGAGACACCTTGTCCCTACACAACATGCAAGATAGAACCTGTCGTGCTCGGGCAGCATTTCTTGATTGTGTTCCTGAGAACAACCCTGCATGGGTTCTGGCACCAAACAGAAACCTGTGTCTTCTTTAGAACTAGTTCTGGGAAACTGTATCCTAACTCTCTACAAGAGTCTGTCTTATGGAACACATAACAGCCATAAAGTTTCTAATCATCCCTGCAGCTAAGGCATTGGCCTGGATTCATCCTGGCAACTCCTAAACCTATTCTACCCAGAGAACACTTTTCATGGAAAATGGGTAAACACTGCAGAGAGTGGTATTCAAGGGTAGGAATCGCATCAATATAGTTGGTGTTCCTAACTAAAAATGTAATTTCAGTCAGGCATGGTGTTGCACACCTTTAAATCTCATCACTTGGTAGGTAAAAACTAGCAATTTTCTATGCTTTCAATGACAGCCTGCTCAGAACATGCAAGAGAGCTCAGAATGAAGGAGGGGACACAATTCCTCATACACTGAGTATCAAATATATTGTTTCCTGGACAGAAGTTCTGGTCGGCTGGATCAGCACAATACTCTGAGTTGTTCTTTCCCTGGCTGTGGTTGGGAGCCTTGCCAATGAATGGAAGATAGAGATCCAGGTACAGGGGACCCACTTTGCTCCACCCCTCATCAAAGCCTGGGCTCCAGCCTTATGTGGGAGACATCAAAATGATGCTGAAGCTTTTCTGCCAAGTCTTTATCATGGGTGACCAGCTATCTCCCCTCTGCTTCAGCAGGGTCTGCAGTCTTTCATCCAGTCTTTCCTATTCCTTAGAAAATTGTATTCTTAGTGGAAGGTTGCATGCAGATGTGCATACACTGTCATACAAGTGCAGGCAAACACCAAAAGCTTCCTGGTCAGCCAGGCTAACCAAAACAGCAACCTTCTGGAAAAGTAAGAAACTCTAATTCAAGGCAGAGAGTGACAAAGAAAGAAACCCAGTGGCTTCCTGGGTTTCTTCAGGCTCACAGGCATGATGCACCACACCATCCACCTGCCGACACACACGCGCGTGTGCACACACACACACACACACACACACACCAAAAATAGGCGATCAGAAAGCAATCTCATGCTAGATGAGGAAGTGAGTTTAGAACAAGCACAGCAGCTCTTTTAGAAGAGTCTGGCAACTCTGCTACCCATCCCTTGGGGACTAAAAATTCTACAGGAAAACATGCTGTCCTTGGCCAGATTATGTTGAAGTAGTTGGAGTAATTTTTCTCCTGAAGCTCCAAATATCCCACCCCTGTCCCAAGCCCATCAAAAGCCCTTCCCACATCCTTGGTCATCAAGACATCTCCTGACTATAAGTTCTCTAGCACCACTCACAGAAAACAGACTGACCAAGCTGCTACTCAGTCTTCTGTTAGGGTGAACCATGAGCTAGGCAAGGTAAAGAGATCACCTTGGGATACAGGGAGCACAAGGGAGAAAGGCCATATGCCACCCAAAAAAGATGGCAATGAAAACCACTCATTTGACATTTACATAGAACCCTGCTCATTATCTGCATCCAACTTGCATTCTCACGTAACCCCTGCAAAGTGAATGAGCCACAGGACCCAGTCCTTACTCACTCAAAGCTCTGTGCTACTCTCTAAGTGACTCCCCACACAGCACCCTGCCTATCATATTGATATGGAGGTGTGTGATATGTGATTGACTCATCTCCCTCAATGGACTGCAAGAGAGCACGGGGAAAGGGAGTGCTTGCCAATCATCCAGTTTCTCACAAAATGCTAACTCCCCAGAACAACTTGCAAATAATCACAGAAATAAAAATTGGATGGGTGTAAGAGTCCAACTCCAGCAATGGTTCAGTGACCCAGGACAAAGATGTGGAGTCAGCGAAAAGGAAGACTTTGACCACTTGTTGAAGTTCAAGCAAATGGCCCAGAATAGCTCGGGCCATCTTTATACAGAATTTCAGAGCATTCAATCACATATAGTTCCAATAATTTCATCAAGTACTTATTTGAAATTCTTTTTAAATTTCCCCTTGTTCCCTTGTAGTTAGTGATTAACCTTTATCCAAAACAATGTAGTATTTCCAAATGATTATGTCAAATCTAAGTGTAGCCAAGTATTGCATTACAAGCCAAATAATTTGAATATTGTAAAACAAGCCAAATGATTATTTCTAGCCAGGCACAACCAGTTTGACTTGTGCACAGGCTGGCAGCAACATGCAGTTACAGATTAAATGACAATTAAAAATTCAAGCTTAACCATTTAACAGCAACATAACTTTTACTTCTTATTACTGTTTAATTGAGTATGCCCATACTATGTTTTATGTGTCTTCATGCTATCTTAAGTTTTACAGTAAAGTCCCTTTATGTAGCTTTTTCATAAAGAGCAAAAATTACTAGCTACATTGCTCCATTATGCTTTCAACTAATATTTCTCCATCAACCTTTACTGTTTCTTTTTCTAAGTAAGACCTTATATAGAGTAGAAGATGAATCCATCTAGCTTGTATTATTTCTCTTGAAAGTAAGGCAGAATTTACTTACTAACTTGCCCTGAGAATGAACTCTTTCATTGTTGACCTTTAGGCCCCATCTCTTTAGGCAAGTTCTGAACTGTCTCTTACTCCTCAACGGGTTGACCTTTGGGCCCTATCTTCTCTAGATAGATTCTTGAACTTCAAATGTATTGGCATACTTAGATCCTCAGAATAAGTAGTTGACATTTCCTAGTCCCTTCCCTTCTTCCTCAGTTTTTAAGGCCATCTACTTGGGAATCATTTTCATAATAAGAATCAAAAGTCTTCATCAATCATGTTTTTTACTTGACCTTTAAGCAAGCAAGAGTCATGATGCTATCTCCTCGGGGTTGACGCAAGGTAGTTCCAGCTATCATTCTCAGTGGTGAGATGCACTCCAGGGGCCTTGCCTCAAGAAGGTCACAGAATACTCAGGGTCTTTTCCCAGGGGAAGCAACATAGCCCCTGTTAGATGGGATGTGGGTGAGCAGCTGGATATGTGGATGGATGGTTACATGGGTGTGTGTGTGTGTGTGTGCGCGCGCACACATGCACGCACGCACACATGTGTGTGTCCTATGTTTATTAATAGACAGGTAGGCAGCATGCCCCCACTGTCTCAGCATACCTGCTGTTACTTAGCAGAAGGGTCACAGATCTTCTCATGAACCTCCTCACAGTCTCTTCACAGGACTCATACAACACAATCTGCTCCTTCTGCAGCTTTCTGTTCTCTTGTCTCAACATGTTCACTTCTTCCTTCAGCTAAATCTAGTCACTCAGGTGCTGGCTGTGGAGGTAGTTGCTGAACCACCACCAAAAAATGGTGAGCCCAAGCCAGCCTCCACCAGACACCCCTACCTCCAAGTGCCACCATCCCTGCAAGGCCCCATGTCCCCAGAGGCCCAGACTGGAGCCCACAGTAGCCATGACAGCATCACCTAGAAGCAGATCAAAGCCAGAAAATGGCCAAATTCCAAAAAGACTCAAACTATTTCTGAAAACCCTGATACCAAAAGGAATTCATGTACCCCCAAGAATAAGACATAGCCCTCACCTGTGCTCAACTGTTCATGGTTTTGGGAAGCATCAGCAGGTAGAAGGCAAACATACTCTGAAGGAGGACAGAAAATCCAACAGGAATACACTCCATCTCTAGATCCCATGGAAACCAGCTCTGTAAAGCCCCTTCCCAGAGCCCTATAGACCCAGGCCTGTCTGATATCCCTCTCATGGCACAAATTGTTTTCTATCTACAGACACCTGAGGCTGGCCAGACAATATTGGGAGGGGCTTACAGTCTCTTCCACTTAGCAAAACTGAATCCAAGAAGCACAAGTCCCAGAGCCATAAGGCTCTTGCAGACAGACACTGGAACTAGAGCCCTCACTTTGGTTCAAAGATAATGTACTATGGTCCCAGTCACACTAGGCACTCACTGGCAGGAGTCTGTCTTCTCAGCAGCTCTTTGCACTTGCCTAAGGCCTCACTAGTCTCCATGGGGTGATGCCTTCACAGTAGTCCCTATAGGTAGATAAACAAAAGTGAACATGTATAGCTGAATGGCATAGGGCCAGAAAAGACCATGCTGAGTCCCAAGAAGCCTGAGGAAGAGGAAATACTAGGAACCCATGAAGCCTTTAGAGAGCAGGGCAGCTGTCCTCAAGCTGGGATCCATAAGCCATGTCCCTGTCCCTGACCACTTTGTAACATGGCTAGACATATTACCCTCAGCCCATACAGCAGTCCCACTCATGCTAGAAGTCATAAGCTAAACCAGCTAAGCCATGCTGATTTGGAGGGCAACACCCACTCATATCTGATGTGATGCAGGTAGGTCCTGAAGTCCCTACTGCTTAGGGACCACCAAGCCCTGACCAAGCATCTAAATGTCTGAGACCTTAGTGCTTGGCCAAAGGAATTTTCTTCCCTGTCGTTGATATCAGATCCCCATTGAACCTAAAGGAATCCACTAAGGATAAAGTACAGAACCACCCTACCGTGACAGGGATACCTCATAATTCATTCACCCTGCTGGCCTCCTTTGCCATTCAGAATGAAATTAAGAAGCTCCCAGTACAGCAACTGCAGCCTTTACAATTCCTGGCTCGCTGCAAACTAGCCATCAGAAATCCTTGACTCTACGTATGCTCTTTAGGAACTCATAGAAGCAGACTACGCCTATTGCTTTGCAGAGGATCTTAGCTCATGAGCCCAATTCCTGGTAAGCCCAGCTCAAGCCCACTGCCTCCAGGAAGCTCCACATCCCCTGCCCAGGACTCATTGTGCTTTCCCTAAGACCATTTATTTCTTGCTATTTATACTGTAACCGAAGACCAGCTTCCTTCAGCCTCTCTCTGGTCTGTCTACACAAGTGGTTCTCAACCTTCCCAGTGCTGCGACCCTTTAATGCAGTTCCTCATGTTGTGGTGACCCCAACCATAAAATCATGTTGGTTGTTACTTCATAACTCTAGTTTTGCTAGTTATGAACCATAAAATAAATATCTAATATGCAGATGGTCTTAGGCAACACTTCATAAAGGGGTGTTAGAAGTTGTTCCAGTACCAAAAGCATTGCAGTATTTCTAACAGACACCAGGTGGCAGTGGGGGTGACATTTTAGATTGCAAGGAACAGCATAAGCAAAACTCAAGTGAAAAACCACACACACACACACACACACACACACACACACACACACACACAAGCCAAAGCAGGCTTGAAGGACACACAGTCTTTATTCAGGTTGATAAAGTTCTGCCCCCCAGACAAA
The DNA here is from genome assembly GCA_026225945.1 of Cricetomys ansorgei. Taxonomy (NCBI): domain Eukaryota; kingdom Metazoa; phylum Chordata; class Mammalia; order Rodentia; family Nesomyidae; genus Cricetomys; species Cricetomys ansorgei. The sequence goes on from JAMJFZ010000770.1 coordinate 2,765,387, forward strand.
GCCATGCCATAAAGACTGGGAGAAGCTGTTGTATTGTTGTTGCTGTTAGTCAAGCGTGACAATTTCCACAAAAGTTTACAAGAAGTTAAAACACCAGGGAAAGGTTCACTCAGACAGACAAGTTTCTAGAAACCTTTTCTTGAGGACTAGAAAGACCTACGGATTATGTGACAATATTTCAAAAGTGACCATCAATGACATTAGTGAGCTAAAGAACAGAAAACACTAAGCAAAATGAGAAAAGTGGTACATGAGTGATATCAATAGAGGGCTGGGGACACAGCTCAATTGATAAAGTGCTTGCCTAGCATGCCTAAAGCCCTGGTTCCAATCTTTAACACTACATCAACCAAGTTTAGCACTATATACCTGCAATCTCAGCACTTGAGAGGTAGAGGCAAGAGGCTTTTCTCAGCTATCTAACAAGTTCAAAGCTATCCTGGGGTACACAAGGCCCTGTCTCAAAAAAAAAAAAAGTTAGAAACCATCTTTTTTTTTTTTTAATGTATGTATGTCTGTGTGCCACATGTGTATAGTTGTCTGAAAAGGCCAGAAAAGGGCATCAGATTTCCCAGAACTGGAACTACAGATGGTAGTAGCTACCTAATGTGGATGCTACAAATTGAACTCAAGTCCTCAGGTCCTAGAAACAAGTCCTCTTAACCACTGAGGCATCTCTACAGCCTTTAAACTATTTCAATACAATGAAATAGTATTTCTAGACTTAAAGAGCAAACTATGTGAATCGAACTATTCTCCAGAGAGTTCCAATAGAAGACTTGGTCAAGTGAAATACATAATTTAAATTAAAAATAAAATACATAAATTTAAGTATAAAAATACATAAATATGTAAATAAGTAAATTTAAATTTTAAACCTTTCCTCGTGTGTGTGTGTGTGTGTGTGTGTGTGTGTGTGTGTGTGTGTATTTGGTATGAACAGGATTTATTACATCTTAGGCCACAAATCACTACTTGACAGTTTCAGAAGACTAAAATTAAGCCAAGTATTATTTCTAAACACCATAAAATAAAACTAAAAATCCAACCAGAAGTAAAACTAGAAAATCCACAAACATGAGAATATTAAACAACACACTCTCAAACAACCAGTGGCTTCAAGAAGAACTACAAAAGGAAATTATTATGAAAATCTTTTTTGAAAAATGGCTTTTGGGGTGGATGTGTGTGTACATATACGCTATCAACAGCATATGGCAGTCAAAAGACAACTCTCATGAGTCTCTCCCACCATCCCGTGGGATCAAGATTTGAAATCAGGTTATCAGGCCTACATACAAGAACTTCCACTCTCTGAGTTATTTTGACAGTCCTAATATTATAAACTATCATTTTTAAAAGAGTTTTTAAATTATTTATTTATGTGTGTTTGTGTGTTTGTGTGTTTGTGTGTTTGTGTGTGTGTGTGTGTGTGTGTGTGTGTGTGTGTATGCGCATTACATATTTACGGGTGCCCATGGACTAGAAGAGGGCATCAGAAACTCTTCAGCTGTAGTTACAGGCAGTTGTGAGCACTGGACATACATACTGGCAACCAAACCACAGGTCTCTGAAAAAGCAGGAAGCACTCTTAATGGTGAATCATCTCTACAGTGCTAAAAATTATAACGTATCTTGAGGACTAAAAATATGTTTCAGTAGCTAAACACTTTACTCAAGCACAGGCCTTGTGTTCAGTCTCTAAAACCACATGAAAGGAGAAGAAAATATCTTTAGGGAAATAATTTTTTAAATGCAATATACCATAAAGCATAGGAGAAGATTGGGTGCTGGCTCAGTGGGTAAGATCACTTGCAGTGCAAACCTGATGACCTGAGTTCAAATCCCCAGCATGTGTACAAAAAGCACACCAGTAGTATATCCCAGCACTATGGGAAGCAGAGACAGGAGGATCACTGGGGCTTGCTGACTTCCAGTCTAGCTCTATATTCTGTTGTATAACCCTGTCTCAAGTGAATAAGGTAAAGAATGATAGAGTTGGGCATCCAACATCTTCCTCCACACACAGGCACACAGACAGACACATGACCACACCCACATGTGCACATACAACACACACACACACACACACACACACACACGTGTGTGTGTGGCTGTAGGGGAAGTTACAGGTGTGTGTGTAAAGGCACGGAGAACAACTGTAAGCAGTAAACAATGACCAAATGAAAACCAGAAATACTGAACTTCAGATTTGTAGAAGAAACAAAAGACTTCCAGGCATGGTGGTGGTGGCCCATAGCTTTAATTCCAGCACTCTAGAGGGAGGCTGAGGGAGGCAGATCTGTGGTCCAGACCAGCCTTGTCTACAAAGCAAGTTCCAGAATATCCAGAATAACACAGAGAAGCAAAGAAAAAGGAAAAAGGGGAGAGAAGACAGAGAGAGAGAGAGAGAAGACTATAACATCAATCTCTAGACAACATGATAGGAAAGGCAAAGAATTCTTTTCCCTGGGGCTTTCAGCCAAGAACAAAGAGGAGCAAGAGGAGTTCCATAGATGCACAATTGGCAGCCTACAAAAATACAGACATCATATTCATGATCTGAACACCAAACAGACCTAAGAATGAACCCCAGTACTTTATAGCGCCCTCACTGGGGCTATGGGGTATGAAAATCTTGAGAAGTCTTATCATCAAACTTTCGGTGTTGCAAAAAGTCTTTGCTTTTCTAAAAGTCTTGGCTTTTCTAAGCCACTCCATTGGCTAACTAAGCAACCACTCCAAGAATCAGTGTGAGCCCCCAAAAAACTGGTTGTGACTTGCAAACAGACCTACAAGGAGTGAGGTGTTACTTGGCCACTGGAGGAAGCAGAGGCCTGCTCCAGTTGAGAACCTCATCCTGACCTCTGGAAGGAAGGAGGCTTGTGGTGTGTGAATTCATAGCAACTAGGACATGTGGGTGCAGCTAAGCCAGCATTTTGTGGAGTGCCTTCCCACTCCCCTCTGAGCATTTTGTTTTAGTTTCATAGCTTTCTTGGAGACTTTTGGTGAAAACACAGGCACCCTGCATAGGTTTTCCACACATCCACAGGCAGAGTGCCACCAGTGTAGGGCCAGTCAAACAGGCAATTCATAGGCTTAACTGGCAGGACCAATTTAAGGACATGCTCCTATGCTCACTGTGCTGCTAAATCTACACATGGAGAATTCTGGCAAGAATTTAACTCTGTAGCAGTTACAGAAGCATGCATTCTGGGGCCAGAGCAGGGAAGTCAGGCAAGACATATCCTACAAACATCACTTTCTGGTCTGACTTGTTTAGACTTCAGAGAGAAAATTACTTACTATCTCCCAGTTCCCCCATCCCATACCCTATGTAAACCTGAGACTAAAGTGTCAAGTGTCTCACTGCTAAGAAACACTCTCTCTCTCCCTAGCCTCTCTCTCTCTCCCTCTCTCTCATCCCTCATCTCTCTTTCTCCTGCCCCCTCCCAGCCTCCCTCCCTCCCCTTTCTTTCTCCCCCTTCTTCTCCTTCCTTTACTACTCTGTCATGTTTGTTCATCAAATATTGTTTACTCTTCTCTCACTATTACTTCTGGTACCATAGTTTTTCCTTCCACCCTTTTTAGTTCTTAAAAAAAAAATCCTACTTTATTTTATAATGATCTTAGTTCCCTTTTCTATTCATATTGGGGGTATAAATATAAACTGTTTAGGGGTTTTTTTTCCCCCTATGATCTAAATGCCTGGTTTGTTTATGAGTTCCTGTTGCAGCAGTCTGCTTTCTGTCCTCTGAGAAGTCACAAAAAAATGAGAACTCAAAAGACAATGAAGAAATATTAGTAGCAGAATTATACATACACCAGAATTTTACAGGAAAGGGTTTATTGGAGGAGGGAGGGAGGAGGCTGAATCTTGGAGAAGGGTGGGAAAGAAATAGACATTGCAGCTGTCTCAGGAGTACAGACATGGGAGAAGACAGAAGGACAGAACAGAGAAAGAAAGGAGAAAGAGACTGACAGAGACATACAGAGTCAGAGGACAGCAGAGGGGAGACAGAGAAAGACTATGGTAAGGGGGACAGAAAGGTGCAGAGAGACCATGGCCCATCCAATGACATTATAAAGGGAGATAGGATGGTATTACAGGTACCTGTCCAGTTCCTTGCTGATGATGCAAGAGGTCTTGGGGGCCGGTGCAGAGGTGTTTCCACACAAATTACCCACTAAGCAGAAGTCCACATAAAACTGGAGGAATTCTCATCCCAGCAAACACAGATATAAAGATAAAATAACATAAACAAGTAAGAAAATATATCTCTTCTAAATGCTTGTAACTTTTCAATAACCAAACCCAGAAATAATTGAAATGTCAGACAAAGAATTCAAAAGCCTACTTTTTTTTTTAGTACAACTACCAAGAACATAACTAGACAGAATCTTGAATAAGAAATTCACTAAGGAAGCAAAAGTTTGAAAAAAATTAAACCATAAGGGTCTAGGGAAAAGACTTAGCAGGTAAAAATGCCTGCCTCCTGAATAAAAATGAGGACATGACCATTCTTGGATATGGATGAGAAGATGGTTTTATTGTAGATATGAGGGAGCACACAGCCAGGCATCTGGAAGAGTCCAGACTGAACATGGCCAGCAGAATAAACTAGGCCATGAGAGGATGAGGTAAGGGGACTGGGGAAGAAAAGAGACAGGAGAGATGGGGCCAATAGGACAAAGAAGGTACATAGCTAAAATGGCCAAATAATATAGGAAAGAGAAGCTAGGGCAAGGGAAACAGAGCTCCAGGGTTAGAGAATTTTAGGGTAGAGGCAGGTGAAAAGTACTGGGAGGAGCCACAGGTATGAGACTTGTTCTAGGTCTCTTTGGAACTTGACATTCCAGTCTTTTGTTGATGATAAGGGGCAATGTAATCTCTTCTATAACTGCTTCTGAGCTGAAATTGTGGCATTGTTCTCAGTGGACCTGGGAAGACTAGAATGTTGGTCAAAGCCAGGAAGGAAGAGAAGAGCGCAGTTCTGGGGACATCTGTTTCATCACTGACCAGGTTCTGCAGAACTATCTGGAGCTAGTGAAATGCAGGATGCTTTGGAGCAGTCTAGGATGCAGGTTCTGAAGGAACACCTGAGACTGGAATGTTGCAGGCAGTGTTAGAGCAGTTCGTAGTCAGCAGTTAATTGGGATTGGAAACCTCTTGCAACAGATAGCTTGGAGACCTCCCCCCCAAAAAAAGTTGATTCTGAGTTAAAAGAATAAATACTTTTTCATATATCCAGAGGGTCGGATATGTAGATTAAACAGAGATGTTTTTAGCCCACTTGAAAAGCACTTTTAAGCCTATACTTAGAAGAAAACCAAAGGAAATTTAAATTTTGGGCTTGTGACTATGATCATAGTAGCCCTGCTTTACCAGGGCTAGATTAATAGACTATCAGAACTCCAGTGACAAATGTTAAAACTCTGAATTACTGAAGTATTAGTATAACAATAGCATAGAAAGGGAAATAAGTCCAAACGTCTCCCGTTTTTTATATACCTTAAATCACTTCCTTGGACCTTACAACTCGCAATTCTTTCTTAGACTCTCACAACTTACATAAACTTTAAATTTTTTCTTTTTATCCAATCATTTACCATGAGATTGTGGTTGATGGCTAAAAGCAGTCATTGTGAAGCAAGCATCTTTAAATAAAGTTAAAAAAAAAAGTTACATTGATCACGAGAAGCTTTTTCATTAAATATTTTAAATGTGACATTCAGATCTCTGAAGAATTTGAGGAGAATCTATTGACTATAGCTGATTTTAAACAAACTTTACTTGTTTTTAGTTACTTGATTCAGGCTTAACCTTAAAAATAAATATAGGAGGCTAAGTAAAGTTCATCATTGTAAATAAATTACATTTGTACTTGGCATGACTAAGAGCATAGTTCTGAGCACATTAAAAAATGTGGCCATTTATAAAGTGACTGAGTACTAACTTGCAGGTCTTAATTATCTTTAGCAGATTACAAGTTAGTAGCTTATATAAGATTAGGATTTTACAGTTTTATTCCTGTTAAGTTTGAGCTGTAGGAATTTGAATTAAAGATTTAACTGAAGACTTTTTAGCATCAAAATAAAACTTTAAACCATAAATAGAGTCCATAGAGAGACTAGAATTTAATTTTCTGTCTTTTCATGGTGTACCACTACACAATATCACAGTTTAGTGTAAAATTTGGTTTATCCAAATAGCTAAAGCTTAACAAAGTTAGCAACAGCAAAGAGGCTAAACATAAATCTTTAAGTCAGTTATTGTTAACCTGAGTAGACTTTAGGAATTTATAACCCTTAATTAAACATATTGTGCTGGCTAGTCTTATGCCAATTTGACACAAGCTACAACTATCTGAAGGAGGGAAACTTATTTGAGAAAATGGCTCCATAAGATCCAGCTGTAAGGCATTTTCTTAATTATATTTCTTAATTGATAGCCCATTGTGGGTGGTGCCCTGGGCTTGTGGTCCAGGATTCTATAAAAAAGTAGGCTGAGCAAACCATGAGGAGAAGTCTAGTAAGCAGCACTCCTCTGTGCCCTCTGCATCAGCTTCTGCCTTCAGGTTCTTGTTCTGACTTCCTTTGATAATGAACTGTGATATGGAAGTATAAGCCAAATATACCCTTTCCTCCCCAAGTAGCTTTGGTCATGATATTTCATCACAGCAATATTAATCCTACCTAAGGTACAAACCTTATTCATCAAACATATGTTGTTACTTATTTAAAATTTCCTAGAAGCCTGATGTTGAGCAATTAGCAAAAACAATTAGTTAGATATAAATCTCTAAGTCAGTTTTGGTTAACCTGAGTATATCTTTGTAACATTGGGAATTTATCAGCATAAATCTTTTTGAGACCTGCTATTGCCTTTTTAGTCTAAAAGGAGATGCAATGATAAGCAGAGGGCTCAGTTGAGCTAAGAAGTTGTATAATTGTTGTTTAGTTAGTTTAACCACGTGGTCATCTTAACCAAGATGGTGCTGAAGATACATGGCATGGTACCTTTTAACCTTAGTAAAGATGGCTGCCACCCATATGGATGCTTCCATCCTAATGAGGTCATCTGTCAAGATGGAGTAAAGTCACATGGTTGCTATTTAAAAACATCTATTTTCCTAAACAAGAGTTCAGTTCAAGTTATATATACATTAAGATCTATTTTTTCTAAATAAAAGTTGAATCACATATACCAAGCCATTTACAATAAGATAGCTAGGCTTTAATAAAATCTCTGAGTCCAAGGAGTAAAGAGAAAGGGTTGCAAAATGATCTCTACCAGAGGGAGGGTTTCTATAAGCTCCAAGAGTGAGCTGAGAAACAGAGAACAGGGCTGCTGCTAGGAATTCTGCCCAAGGAAGGGTTCCAATATTATAGAGGCCAGGAGGGCATAAAGAAACTGCAGGACTTAGCAATCAGCTCCTGGGGGATGGCAAGGAGTCATGAAGGACAAGGGTTGCAATGTATAGGCCCAGGAGGCTATAACCAATGCAGTTGTGAGAGTCAAGGGTCACAAATGAGAACTCCACCCCAGGGAGAATACTAATATCATAGAGCCACAAGGGCATAGAGAAGCTGTGGGAGTGCATCTCCTAGGGGAAGGCAAGGAAGCTCCAGGAAATAGCTGAGAACAAAAGGATAGAGGAGGCAAGTGACCTCCATTTGCATGCATGCCCTCATACTCCACACAAATCATACACAACATAAAATCATAACTAAAAAAATATTATCCAGGGGCTGGGTATAGAAGGCATGAGGTCTTTGTGCTCACAAATAAGCAATAAAGAAACCAGGGATGTTAAACATACAGTGTTATCTCTTCAACAGAAAGGTGTACACCTGAAATTCAATTTCCCAGAAAGCTGGGAATTGATGTTATTAATGGCCTGGTGATCTGTACTATATGTAAGGCCAGGTCTCACCAAAATCCCTCAGACTATTATGTTTATCCCAGATTCTTCCTCCCTAAAATCCTGAGCATTGTTTCGCAGTCAATAGAACCAATTCTAATAGAAGAGGACCCATGTATTTTGCAAAAGACATGCACTTTGCAAAAGAGTTACCATGTAGTCACACCTTAAGCATTATTATGATAATTGTCACCAGGAAACATTTTTCCAAAGTTGTACTTACATATGTCTAAAATAAATTGCCTGGTGTCAGACTTTACTGGCCCTGGTGTTTGCAGAGATTCCCGCAACTTGGTATGGTGATGCTGTGGGGTATTCACCAGAGAAGACTGTTCAGACATAGATTTAAGTCAATAGAAAGTCTTTTTCAGCTGGTCAGTGACTATATTGGGTGTTCAAGATCCTAGTGTAAGCACAAACCTTCCTCAGGGTGAGTTTTTAAGCACAAAAACAATATTCTGGGTTGACATACTTCTGTTAACAAGAACAGGCTAAAAAGCAAAGTTAGAGTACTTTTTGAAACTTTCCCAAAACTGTATGGACTTTGATGGATTAGGCCTTTGTTTTAGTTTTAGCAGATGGTGTTATATACGTGCTGAGTCTTACAACCTGAATGGCACTTCCACCATGGAGTCAGTTGTGCTAAGGACTCAAGGCCTAGTAAGGTCTGGGGCCCTATTACAGTGGTCCATGCCTTTAACCCCAGCACTCAGAAGGCAGAAGCAGGCAGATCTCTGTGAGTTCTAAGCCAGCCTGGTCTACAGAGTGAAATTCTGCTAAAAAAAAAAAAAAAATACACACACACATACACACATACACTCTATATATACATGAATGTGTGCATATATGTGTGTGTAGTTGGGGTGGGGGGTAATTCCAACAAAGCTATTCTTTAGAACAGATGTGGAGAATAAAGACTCTCCAAGATTAAGTACAAACTAAAGTAATTAAAGACCACTAAGCCAGCATTGCAGAGGTGCTTAAAGTAACTCTACACACAATGAGGAAGAAAACCAGTCACAATCATAGGAGACTAAGAATAAATTGCATAACGACAATAGAGAAGCACATGATAATTTCTGAATGAAACCCATTATTTTGTAGAGTTAATATATGCTGACAAAATATTTTTTCAATGAAACAACCAACCATTATTAACTAAGTAAATCAAGATGTCACTGAGATGAGTATAGGAAAAAGCAAAAAAAAATAAGGGTACTTAACTCAGTTAGGGAACAAGTCAACATGGGTTCAATTCCCAGCACACGGCAGCTCACAACTGTCTGTAACTCCAGTTCTAGAGGATCTGACACCTCGAACAAACATACATGCAGGCAAAACATCAGTGCACATAAAATAAAAATAAATAAATCATTTAAAAATGAATAAATTAAAAAATAATAAAGACAGCCTGGGCTAACCAAGCTACAAAATGAGGCCCTGTTTTAAAAAATAAAATAAAAATTTAATCTGGGCAGCAGTGGCACACATCTTTAATCTCAGCACTTAGGAGGCAGAGGCAGGTGATCTTTTTTGAGTTCTAGACCAGCATGGTCTACAGACTGAGTTTCAGGACAGCCAGCACGATAGAGAGAAACCCTGTCTCAAAACACAAATATATATATACTTTATATATATGTATATTTTTAAGGGTCTGAAAAGATGGCTCAGTAGTTGAGAGCACTTGTTCTTGCAAAGTTTCCAGGTTCCATTCCCAGCACCCACATAGTAGCTCACAACCATCTGTAACTCCAGTTCCAGGAGATCTGATGAAGAGACCAGACACATACATGCATGAAGGCAAAACACTTACATATAAAATAAATAAATAATTTTTCAGAAAAGAATATATTTTTAAAATATTTAGAATTCAATAAGTACTTCCTTTAGTAGTAAATAAATTTTGAATAACCACATAAAGAGATACTCAGCACCATTAAAAAACCCCCAAGTCAAATCAAGAATTATTTACCATAACCTCTCACCCATTAGAACAGCCACTATCAGAGCAACAAGAACAGGCACTAGTGAGAATGTAAATAAATGACCCTTGTGCTCTGTTGGTGGAAATGTAAAGTGATGGACTCACTATGAAGAACAGTATGGAAGCATGAATAGACATCACAGGGTCCAGCTCTAATGGTTGGTATTTATTGTCAACATTACACAATCTAGAATCACTTGGAAAGAAAGTCTCATATTGTTCTGCTTACGGTAGGTAAAAGAATTAGATCTCACAGTTATCCACATGCTATCATTCATTCTAACATCATTTGCAATGTCTAAGAGGCGGGAGCAACCCAATTATCCATTGGTGGACAAAATGTAGAATGTACAAATAATGTAAATTATTTATCCTTGAAAAAAAGGAAATCCTGACTCAGGCCATAAAATAATACATCTTGAGGACATTATGCGAAGAAAAATAAGCCACTACAAAAAGCAAATATTGTGTGAACCCACACGTCCTACATACCTAAAGTAAGCAAACTCACAGAAACAGCAAGCAGTGGGGCTTAGATAATTCTCTTGATAAAGTGCTTGGTATGCAAGCATGAGGAGCTGAGACTGGATCTTCAAAACCTATGTGAAAAAGTCAGATGCCAAGTGTACCTTAGTAATCCTGGGTGCTAGAGACCAGATGCAGGAAGATCCTTGGCCAGACAGCCTATCTCAATTAGCAAGTTCCAGGTCTAGCTTGTCTCACAAGCTTGTGAGACCTTGTCACAAAATAAGGTGAATGGGCTGGAGAGATGGCTCAGTGTCTAAGAGCAAATACTGCTTATCTTAGTGTTTCTATTGCTGCAACAAAATACCATTACCAAAAAAGCAAGTTGGGGAGGAAAGGGTTTATTTGCCTTACACTTCCACATCACAGTTCATCAAAGGAACTCAAGCACAGCAGGAACCTGGAGACAGGAGCTGATACAGAGGCCATGGAGGAGTGGTATTTACTGGCTTGCTTCACATGGCTTGCTCAGCTTCCTTTTTTATAGAATCCAGGACCATCAGCCCAGGAATGGCACCACTCACAATGGGCTGGACCTTCCCTCACCGATCACTAATTAAGAAAATTCTTTACAACTGGATTTTATGGAGGTGTTTTCTCAACTAAGGCTCCTTCCTCTCTAGCTTGTCAAGTTGACACAAAATCAGCTAGTACACTCTTCTTCCAAAGAATTCTAGTTCTGTTCTCAGCACCCCTGTCAGGTGGCTCACAACTGCCTGAAATTCTAGATTCAGAGCATCTAATTCCCCAGGCCTCCACAAGCACCTGCCCTCACAGGACCATAATCTCCCACACACCAGATGTGTATGCATACATACACACAAAAATAAAATCTTTTGAAAAGAAAAACTGGAGAATAGAGAAAGACATTGAACATCGACCTTGATTTCTGCCCTCACTACACATATACAGTGGAATTGTGCCAGGGGCCAGGGAAGAGGAAAATAGGACATCACAGTGTTCCATAGTGTCAGAAGCTAAGCATATATTGAAATCTTAACTCTGAAGGGACTGTATCCAATGTTAAGAGAGGTCATACGTGTAGGACCCTTAAAAGCAGGAAGAGATGCCAGATGTAATGGTAACAAAAGTTATGTGAGACTGAGAACACAGAAATCTCCAAGCAGTGAAGAGCCTCAAGAAATACAGGTACCTGCCAATTGTACTTCTGGCCTCTACAGCTGTGAAAATATAAATTTTCTGTGGCTTGGGACATATAGTCTGTGACATTGTTATGGTTGTTCAACTGACTGCAATGAGTATAGAGTTCCAGGTTATTGAGGTGTACTGTTTAGTAATAAGAATATAGTTAGCACTTCTGTACCACATACTGAGTAACTGTTAGGCTGGTAACCACTTACTTTTAACTCATTGTGACCAAAACATCTACCAGAAACAGTTTAAAAAAAGAGTGATTTATTTGGGTTCTTTTCAGGATCTTTCAGTCCATATTCACAGAAAGGCATGATGAAGTGAGCCAGTCTATGCATTAGGAGCATGTGGTGAATGCTGTTCACATGGTGGGTATAACTTTCAAAGACCTACTCCTGACCTACTTCTTCTGGTCAGGATTTACCTCGAAAAAGCTCCACAGCATCAAAATAGCACCATCAGTTGAAAGGCAAAGCATTCAAAACATGAGCTTGTGGGGGATACTTCAGATTCAAAACATATTAGAGAGTAAATGAAACTATGATTTAAAAAAACATAATTAAAATTAAAATCAAGCTGAACATGGAGGTATATACCAATTATTTAAGAGGCTGAGGCAGGAGACTGACTTAAGCATAGGAGCTCAAGACCAGCCTGGATAACAGTGAAACCAGATCTCAAAAATAAATTAAAAATAAAAATAAATGTTCACCTTGTGTGCCCAAGTGGTTTATACTGTTTATTGACTTGAACTTGTTCCATAATTCAGTATACTTATTCTTCAATATATCAACTGATTCCACATCCAGGGACAGATGTCCTGGATTAGGGTCTTGACATTTTCCTGAATCTGAGTCATTGATAAACTCTCCATATGAAGGAGAACCTGGAAATCTTCTGAGAATCTCTCCACACCATGAACAGTCATACACATGTGGGCCTGGGTGCAGAGAGATGAGGTCAATTTTGAAAATCTGTGTTCAATGGGAATTAAGGGTAAGGGTTTAAGGCTTAAACCTTCTGCTGTGGACTTTTGTCAGTTTGATGAGACACATTGGCAAGCTGCTGAAGCTGTACCTGCCAAGGTTGCAGCTCAGATTTATCAGGAGACCAGTACTCTTTGTCAGGTATCCATTCAGCAAGCATCGATTGGAACCATTCATCCCAGTGCTGCAGAAAGGCAAAGTCTTTCTGGTCCAGTTCCCAAAAGTGTTGCTTGACAGTTGGAGCTTGAGTAGAATCTTCTAAGAGTGGTACAGCCAAGCCACGGTTCTCACTGGAATCTTGCCAACTTTCTTGGATTAGGTGCCATAAAGGAGCCTGAGTATGGAAGCCGACCTCTCCTGAAATTATCACTGGTGATAAATGGCCAGTAAACACTGAGGAATTCTGACCATCACCCCTTTCTTGTAAAACCTGGGAGGGCTGTAGTACTGTGGTTCTTGATAACTGTTGCTGACAGCTCCTAGAGATATCCAAAGGACTAGATTGTATATGGGATGGAGAAAGAGGTGGTATAACTGAACAGCTGCTGGTGAGAGCTTTGGAAGGAGCAAGGTGATCAGTAGTCTTCAGGGCAGGGCACTGGTTGCTCTGAGACTGCTGAACAGTTACCTGGGTGCCCTGTCTTGGGTCTGGGTGCCGAGCTCTCCGGTTCTGAAACCATATCTGAAAAACACACACACAAAAGAGTCCTGAGTAGCTGAAGACATAAGTGATTCCATCTGTTTTTTATGATTTGCTAAGCAGAAGATTAGCGGGGGACAAGAGCTAACCCTTTCAAATGCAGGTTCTTGGTACTTCACTTCCTCCAACTAGACCCACATCCACATCTCTACCACTTTCCAAAAACCCATTCAGATTTTGAATAGATTCTTTGCAATGATAGCTCAGAATTCTTCTGATCTAATGAGTTCTGGGAATGCCTTGTCTCACCAATACACCCGGAGATGAGTCTCACTAATCTTCAGTGTTTCTCAATCTAATTGATAATCAAGATTAAGTATGACAGAGATCATGGCACATGGCCATGGGTAAAATAATACCATGGTTGAAAAGGCAGAAGATTTAGAACTCACCTCTCTGGTCCCAACACTGACTCAGAAAACAAGTTTTCTAAACCAGAGTGGAATTCTGTCCACTAAGGAGTTTCTAATAACGTGGAGCTTCCAGCGGGCATGGAAACACAATGGCTGATCCAAAGATAGGATTATCTAAGGACATACTTCAGAAGCACAATTATCAATCTTCATAATATACATAGAACAATATTCTCAAATTGTGCAGGAAGTGTTCTAGATTTCCAATATTACAGTCAGAGCTGAGGGTTAGGTATGCAGATACCCTGTGCCTAGAAGATCTGGATGCTGACTAACAACCCAATATACAGGACAACATCCTCATACCCTGGGGCTCAGTTTCCAATATTTCCAAGGACACACTAACAAAAACTGTTTTCTCAAAACGGGTATGACTTTCACACTTTTACCTAGCCGTTATTTCTTATTTCCTATGCTTTTGCAGGTCTGATGTAACTTTTTTTCCAGATTGTCACTTGCAACACCAAGTGTCTACAGTTCATGCCTAAAGTATAGGAGACAACTCCAAATAGCCTATGATTGTTCAGCAACAGCTCAGGAAAGAAACAGCCTGGAGTAAAGACAAAAAGGCTGCCAAAGGCATAGAATGTATACAACGTACATGAATTCTGGATTCTGGGATGCCTGTTTGTTGAGCTAGTTTTTCCCTGGTAACAATCCCAGGGAATCGATTCTTCTCAAAAGCTTCAATTAGAATATCAGTTTGAAATCTTGTGAAATGTGTCCGGCTCCTTCCAGCTTCTTTAACTAATGAAAGCATAGGCACACACAGGATTTGCAGGTCAGTTTTTACATTCAAACTTGAAAAATAAAAGTGTTTTAAACACTGTTCTGCCACTTTTACTCTTAGAATATGCTCCACCTCACCCCTAACCTATCTTGTTTCTGAGATGAATTTCCAGAGTTTACAGGACATGGCATGGATAAACAGCAATGGAAATACAAAAGGAAAACTTTTCTTGCTAAGAAACCATTCCTGTAGCCCAGACTAGACTCAAATTCTCTATGTAACAGGAGATGACCTTGAACTCTTTCTTGATCCTCCCAAAGCTAGATTACAGCTACCACACCCTGTTGTGGGATATTTTACTCCTGTATTTTACTGTTTTGGTTTGCGAATAAGGCTATGATGCCTGATGTTGTGGGATATTTTACTCTTGTGTACTGTTTTGGTTTGCGGAAAGGGCTTTGTTGCCTTGTAGCTGTGAAGCCAGATGCCTTGCAGCGGGAGCAGGTCTTGCACCCTACCCATTCATACCCTTGTGCTAGCTCTGCAAAGATCTCCACAAGATAGAATTAACTGTTTACAGTTGAAGGTGACCGATAACATAAAAGAACTGTAGCTAACAAAAAAGAACTGCAGATAACAAAAACGGACTGCAGAGAAGACTCTAATCACCCCCACCCGAGTATACTAAGATACTATTGTGTTGTAATGAAGGCCTGGATGTGGAGAGGGGGAGAGGAAAAAGGTTTATAGGGGCTAATGGAATGCATGGGAGGAGGTGGATTAAGGGGAATTCATGGTGGATTGAGGCTGACCAAGAGGAGAGGTTGATAGAGGTTGTTGAGGATGGGTGAATTGAGGCTGACCAAGAGGAGAGGTTGATAGAGGTTGGTGAGGATAGTGGAGTCTGGAGTGAGTTCTCTGCCTAGCTGCCCGGGTATAGAATTCCCTGAGATTTGACATGGTTTGTGATTAATAAAAAGCACTGGAAAATTCAACGATGGACTCTCCATTAAGCGACCAAACCTTACCTTAACAACACCCAGTGAAAGAATGCTTATATCTCTGACTCTAGGATGCCTAGGATATAAATGCTATAATTGTTCCCTAGGTTTATCTACAGAATATTTCTCCACAACTGCAGTTGTTTATATTCCCAAAAACATCAATGGAGAAGTTATATTTGAATTTGTGGGTCTTACCTTTAGGTTTATCTTGTCCCTGGACTTGGCTTTCAAAGCAACACTCAAAGTCCACTTGTTTCTGTAGTTTTCTGTGCTTTTGAAACCAAGTCTATGTGGGAAAACAAAGTGAGGGAACAGAGGACATGGACGCAGCTCAGTCTACATCACTCCAAATGTTAACTAAACAAACTGATTTGGGCATTTGCCCTTAAGACTTTGTCCATAAGAGAAAGATATTCTGGGTTTTTTTTTTTATTGTTATTATGTTTATCTAAAATTCTGATAAGAAACTCTACACTCATTCTCCCTTTTGCTCCCCCAATCCCCTGCCATGTACACACAAACTTCATTCTTGCTAAGTGGGTAAAATATTCAATGTTATTTTCTTGGCCCCTCTTCTTAGCAAATACCATTTCACAATGTACAATACATATGACTTAATCTTTGAAAATAATTCTCTTAAATAGGAAGGCAGACTTGACAACACAAAACAATTAAGCTAACACTAATTTCTGGTTATAGCTTATATTATTTCACTCCAGGAGAAGCCAGAAACAAGAAGACTCCCAGGAATGACAACATCTAGTTTTAAAACTATTTTCTTACTCTGGAGAGATGGTTCAGCTATTAAGAGCACAGCACTTAATGCTCTTCCAGAGCACTTGAGTTTGATTTCCAGCACTCACATCAGGTGCCTCACAGCCACCTGTGACTCTAGCCCCAGGAGATCTGACACTTCTGCACTTTGGGCATTTCTATTCAAATGTGCGCGTGTGCGCACACACACACACACACACACACTTAAAATAATAACAATAAGGCTTAAAAATTACATTCACACAGAGCAACGGTGGTTCACACCTTTAATCCCAGCACCGGGAGACAGAGTCAGTCAGATTCTGAGTTAAAGGCCAGCCTAGTCTAGAATGAGTTCCAGGACAGCCAGAGTTACAACAGAGAAACCCTGTCTCAAAAAAACTACATTCACTACTATAATTAAATTTATCAATTAGTTATAATCAAATTTATCAATTGTTCTCTCAAGGAAGTAGGAATTACTATGTGTTTTTCTTTCTTCCTTTCTTTTTTTTTTCTTTTCTTTTCTTCATTTTTTTTTTCTTTTTTTACTTACTTCTGAGTATTTTCTTTAGACAACCTGATAATTCACTCTAGCACTTACAACCTTAATTGTTAAAATTAAGTTATGGCGCTTAATGGAGAGTCCAGCGTTGTAATTTCCAAGTGCTCTTTATTAATCACAAACCATGTCAAATCTCAGGGAATTCTCTACCCGGGCAGCTAGGCAGACAGCTCACTCCAAGGCTTCCTCACCCCATGCTCTCCTCTTGGTTCTCCTCCTGCCTGCTAGCTTCTTCTTCCTTGTTCTCTGCTGTCTGTCTGTCCTTTTCCTTCTCTGCCCTTGCCCTAGTTCTTTATTCCAAATCCTCTCTGTCTCCACCTAGCCTTCCAATATACAAATCAATGGAGCCTAACCTTCATCTGCCTTAAGGCTAAGGAATGTCCCATTCTTGTGGAGAGCAGTATAGCCACTCCTTTGTTTACTGATAGGCAGTGAATCCTTTACTTGCTTCAAGGACAGCTTACTGGAACATTATCCATAACTAAAATCTCCTACAACACTTAATGACAACTATTATCAGCTGAGTCGTTAGGTATAACTCTTGAGATCCTAAAACACCAATTAGAAGCTTTGTTCTCAAAGGCTCTTTATGTTTTCCAAATTTGGTATTCAAAAGAAGTTTTCAAATTAAAGCCTTATGAACAACTGGAAGCCTCCAACTAGTGAGTAGATATAAATGTCCTCAAGAGCCACCAACACCCTACACGGTTCTGACCTTTGCCATCAGTCCAGGTGTGCCCACATGGAACAATTTCATGAGCATTATTTGTATCAACCATCTCCTATACCTGTAACAAAGCATTAGGACATAGGAAAATTTTCTTCTCCCCAGGATTTCCAAAGATTGAAGTCATTACAGCAAATCATTACATATCAAGAGCAAAACTTGAACTCATTTTCTTACCTCTAAAGGCTTAAAGGTTATCTTCACTGATTTAAATACAAATTCACTTGATATAATTATATAATTTCCTTCATTAGTTCATCTTTGTCTATCACATTAGCACTTTAAAAATAAACCATATAGAATTTTACACAGTTTTTATGTAAATGACATTTGAGATTAAAATTAAAAGTTATTTAAAAAATTCTGAACTTTCAGGTATAGTTGTACACATCAGTAAATTCAGAACTCTGAAAACAAGAGACTGGCAAGTTTAAGGCCAACCTGAATAAGTTCCAGAATGGTCTAAAAATAAAATCAAAGTGGCCCAGTAAATAATCCCACACTGGTGCACAGGCAAACAGTGCTATCAAACCTGGCGGGTTATAAAAGAAGGAAGAAGAGGAGAAAGAGGAAGAAAGGGAAGAGGGGAGAGAGAAAAAGAAGGAAGAAAAATAGAGGACAGAGAGATGGTATATATGTTTTAGGTGGGCGGGGGGGGGGGGAGTTGGATTTTGGGGTTTTTTTTGTTTTTGTGTTTTGTTTTGTTTTGTTTTGTTGAGACAGCGTTTCTCTGTTGTAACTTTGACTGTCCTAGAACTCACTCTGTAGACCAGGCTGGCCTCGAATGCACAGAGATCTGCCTGCCTCTGCCTCCTTAGTGTTGGGATTAAAGGCGAACACTACTACCACCCAACATGGCAGTGCATATGTTTAATTCTAGCACTCAAGAGGGAGATCACTGTGAGTTTTAGGCCAGCCTGGTCCACAGAGTAAGTTCCAGAACAGCCAGAGCTACACAGAGAAGCCCTATCTTGAGTGGGGGAAAAAAAGAAAAAAAGGTGAAAGCAGGAAAGGAAAATGTTGGGAAAAGATGCCCAGACAGACAGGGAGGGGAATAAAAGAAGGGAATTCAGAGAGGAGTGCATCTTTAAATTCAAGGCTGAGTTCAAGGCCCAGCCTGGCAAACAGAGTTCTAGGACAGCTAGGGTTACACAGAGAAACCCTGTCTGGAAAAATAAAACAAAATAAAATACATGTATGAAATTGTCACAGAATAAATTAAAAATTATTAATAAGTAAACAAGAAAAGAGTAAAGGAGAGAAATGTACTAGCCTACAAACCAGCAATTTTCCTAAAATCTTAACTCCCCTATTTTTTCACAGAATTATGGTAATTTTGTTCCTTATTCTTTAACAATGAGAGGAGCTACATTACTATGCTAATGACATCATTTCTCATATTCTGTAATTCTCAAGATCATGATTTCATTATCCCCTATGAGGAAACCAAGAGCTGGCTGTCCTTTTCCATCAGTGCAGGCTCACAACCAATATTTCCACCTTCAATAAAACATATGCAGAGTTTCTGCTTTATTTTTCCATTACATATGGGATAAACTTAGCAAAATGTAATCCACCTATGAGAACTGCCCAGAAGAATTTAGCCTGGCTTTGCTCTTTACTTTGATGGGCAGAGGGGGCTAATGCCTACCATAATTTGAGACTCTGAGATGCCCAGTTCCTTAGCCAGATGTCCCCTAGTAGCCAAATCAGGATTGGGATTTCTTTCAAACCACGCATGAAGAGTGTCCTTTTGACTCTGGCTCAGAATAATTCTCCTTCTCCTTGCTTCTTTTTCCAGTAGGCCTAGCAAAGAAAGACAGATTAAGGACTGTTAAGGACATCTTTCCTGCCATGAACTCCTGCTTTGTTTCCTCCATGGCAAAAACACAGACACACAATAATGACTATGTATTTTTACTTTAAGGATACACCTTAAGCTATCCTAATAAGGGCATATACAGGTATAAATATGTATTTTAGAAAGGATGATAATTATGTCATACTAAAAGGAAGAAATGACAGAAATTTCCCAATAATACATGAAAAAGAAAGTCATGGGAACTAGAAACATGAACTTATGAAACAAGTAATTTTCTCTTCAGCCCAAGTGTCAACTTTAATACTCTAAGGAGAAACCTCCTTTGTAAGAGGCCTGTTGTAAATTGGAAGTTGCAAGAATGTCAATATACTGATGATCCATCTACCTACCCAAGTTACCACTAAAAAGCAGCTCTCTCTCAAACAACATAATAACCATGATTGTGATGTAAAAATTCTGAAGTTTGGGGAAACAAAGGAGACCTTTGGCATTGACATAGTAAAAAATAGACACAGAAACTTACCAAAAGTGCAGCTTAGATCCATACTGGAAAAGAGTCATCTGGATCTCATGAGTCAGAGTGGCCCAACCGAGCTGCCCACAGAGACACAGGATTTACCAAAGCCCAGAGTGGCCCACCCATTCCTTAATTACTGGTTGGTTTAATGCCTTCATTAAATATGCAACAACACTGTGGCAAATCTTGATTGTCAACTTGATTGGATTAAGAGGTTCCTGGATGATTAGTGAAACTTGCCTCTGGGTGTGTCTGGTGTGTTTCCAGGGAAGATTAGATCATAAGAGAGTTGAACTAATCACTGGTTTAACCCTCTGATGGACTGAAATTTAGAAAACTCTGGACAGGGGATGAAATGTGGGTGCTGGGACTTAGTTGAAATAAATGGATTGCTGGCTGTGTAACTTTAAAGGACTGGTCTTGGCCCTGGTGCATTCCTGGCACTCTCTCTGCTACTTTATTTCCAAGAAAACACAACCTCAGAGTCATTGTTATGATATTCTGCCTGACCTTGGGCCCATAGCAATAGATCCGGTTACCATAGATAAATCTCTGAACTACTGAGCAAGAAATGAATTCTTCCTTCAAACTGTACCTATGAGGCATTTGTTAGAGCAATGTAAATCTGATTAACACAGTCACCTAAGAGGAATATGAAGAAATCACACAAAGGAAAAGTTGAATTTGGGATAAAAGCACTGATGCTTCTGGGTAATTTAACATCTATCCTAATACCTTTCCATGTATGGTTGGTTTTACTTCTGAGCTCTCTAGATAGCACCTGTATGTTATTTTTATACTTATCATAACCATCATCTTCTTCATCGTTTGCTGTGCTCAAGATGGAACCTAGTCTCAAACAGGGTTGGTGCTCTGTCACTGAGTTACAGCCCCAGCCCTCCTGTTATTTTTCAGGTTGTTTTCTTTCCTATTTATCTTGACTTGGCCATATTCTGTAATATATTAAGAGTCTCACCTTGTTTCATATTTTTCAGATTTTTCTCATCTTCTGTCCTTCTTTCCTAAAACACATTTGTTTTAATTCTGTCCTTGCTGATCTAATTGTACATCAGATTGGCCAGCCTAAGTCTCTAGTATATTGACTCAGCCTTAGTACAAGTGTGCTATGAATGGATTTGGCACATATGACTAAAGAGTAAAACAGGGTGACTTTAAGTAAAGCAGACTATCCAGTATGGGTGGGACTGACTCAGGAAGTAGGAGTGAGATATGGTAAAGCTGGGACTCTTCTGAAGAAAGTCAACAATGGAGAGCTAGCACTGTAGCCTTGGCCTGCTTCCCCTTCTTTCCTAGCTGGCCCTATATATGTCCATGTACATATGTGTGTGCATTACAGACTCTCAAATACTTTCATTTCCTTTTCTTATATCATCTAACACAAAATATATTAATAACAATTAACTTCAGAGGCCAGAGACATGGCTGCCCAGGTAGAGGTGCTTGTTGCCAAGCCCTGACAATCTGAGTTCAATTCCTGAGCCCCATAAGATAGAGAGAGCTAACTCCCACGAGACGTGGGACTGACTTCCACGTATACCATGGCATGAATGTCCCCACCTTATATACACATAAATGAGTGAAGAATGAATGAATGAATGAATAACAACTTTATATAAAACCACATTCAACATATGGTAAGAAAAGAATGAACCTCACCCAAAAACCTTGTCCTTTTGAGTAAATGTGTTCAGAGGAAAGTTATAGAAAGTTAGATAGAAGTATGATCTTGCTGTTGTTTTTATTTGTATCTAGGAATAGCTTAGAGGAGGCACAGACATTCCAAGTTGGTATGGCTGCCGTGCCTCTGTTGAAAGCAACAGTTGAATTAAAACTGCTAGTGAAAAGTAATTTCACTTGTCTTTGCTGCCAAAGAAGAAAAAGAGTTTGTGCTTTTAGTAAGGCTGACAGGCTCAGGATATTTGAGGGAAAAAAAATGTCTGTTAATTTTCCTGCTATGATAAAATACACTGATGAAAAGCAGTTTAAGAAAGGAAGGGTTCATTTTGGCTCACAGTTCCAAGGCATAGTCCATCATGCAGAGAAGTCAAGGCAGCAGGAGCCTGAAGCCGCTGGTCAGATTGTTTCCGACGTCAGGAAGAAGAAAGCCAAGGATGTCGCTGATCAGATAGTTTTCTCCTTTTTAGATGCAGTCCAGGACCCAAAACCCAAGCCCAGGGAAAGGTGTGGCCTACTTTGAAAGTGGGTCTTCCCACCTCAATTAAACTAATCAAGATAATCCCTCACAGGTATGCCAGGAGGTTTACCTCTAGGTGAATCCAGACCCTGTAGAGGAGATCTTCATTTTTAATCATCATGCACATCTCCACCAATCCTATAAAAACTAAGTATTTAGCACAGGCTGTTCATTCCACCATCAAGTTTTTCTAGTTTACTTAACATTATAGTCAGACATTAATTTTTAAAAATTGATTGCTGATCACTTAATATTGCCAATTTTCTATTGGCTTAAACAAAACTCACATTTCATATACACATTAAAAATATTTTTGTTGACAAGGTATATTTTTGTGGCGTGGCACAAAATACATTGCTGTTTTCACTTAAAAATATTTAAGAAGACAAGAAAGCAAAAACGAAGCAAACAGATTTAGCCCCTGTAGCTAAACTCAATCAGTAGCATTAACTAACCTTTCTGGAGTGTTACAGATATCTGCGTATGAAACGACTGTTAGTTTAAAAAAAAAAAAAAAAGCCACGTGAGTAAACTAATGAAAAAACTTGTGTGTGGAAAGATACTATCTTGATTCACAGGATCCTATCAAGATGGTAAAGGGAAGACCCGGTAGTCCCTGATCCCTCTATGTATCTGCAAATTAACGGGAGGTCTAGCCTGGGTGTTTCAGTTAGGCAGTAGAAAATACCTAATTAGGGGAATCGCATCTGAAACTGAAGGATGTGGAAAACATCTCTCCCACTGTTACTACCTCGTCCTCTTCATAGTCTCCTCCTCTCCCCTCTCCACTACTCCCTTCCTCACTGTATCAGAAGAGAGAATGTTTGCTTTCTAGAGTAAGATGGCGGATCGGACGCTTCCTCCATGCAACTCTAGGGCAGAAGAGTCAGGGTTAACAAAGGACAGACAGTATTCCCAGGACAGAAAGAAAGGACGAGCATCAGAAAGAGGTGACAGGACAGATGAGAATGGATAGAAAAAAATAGGAAGGCTATGGCAAGGACGGACGGAAGCAATCTACAGTCCCCGCAGAAATAAAGACGAGCAGGAGCCCCAACCACGCGTAAGCCTGTTAGCCCGGGGACAAAAGACTGGCAGTCCCAGCTGCAGGATAAACCCACAGTTTCCGCAAGCCTTAATCCAGTGTGTGTGTGGAGGGGGGCGGGGGGGGGGAGATAATGCCTTCTCAGGTGGGACCGCTAGCGGAGGAGAAGAAATCTTGCATCCAATCCCTGCATCCAAACCCTACCCAACCCGGTACTTCAGCAGTGCAATACCAGGTGCCAGGTCGAGAAAGGATCTCTATTGTTTGAGACTAGGCTACTCTGGGTCTCTGAAAACAAGGAACAGTCAAATCAGCGAGGTTGTGGCCACTCTGCCACTGAGCCAGAGTGACAGACCGCTACCAGATGCAGATGCAAAGAGTCCGACATCCGCTGGCTGGGAATTTTAGGGGCGGGAGCTCAGTAGGCGTGCCACCACCCTGAGTGCTGGGAGCAGGCCCCGCAGCTAGCGGATCCCTACACAGACAAAGAGAGATCCAAGTCCTGGCTGACGGATTCCTCGGCCTCTGGAGTTGCCTCGGCTTTGCTGCTTAATGAAACAGAGCACCGAGAGCCCAGAGCTGGCAGATAGCTCTACTTCCAACAGAGAGGTTTGTTGCTGGGTTGGAGCTGTGCGTTCAGAACCAGGCAGACAACTTGCCACCTCCACACCGTGCAGAAATCAGCACTCCTTGATTCCCCCCTCTAATACACTCCGGGAACTCCTCTAAGCTTGGACATCTGCCACGCCTGGATGTAAAAACTTAAGAGGTGGGCGTCTATGGATTGGCATACCTGCCTGGCCCACAGGCCACAAACTTCGCTGTGGCTAGCACCAGCTGTCCGGAAACAAAGAAGGGAAAGTAATAGAGTGAATGTATCCTTGGCGCTTGAAGCCCATCCTTGACTGAGTAAGACCTCCTCTGCATAAACAGGAGGCTTTTCAACAGGTTTCAGCACTGACTCTCCGTCTCCACCTGACAGATACCAGTACTAAGAACCCTGAAGGAACTTTCTGCCCCGACCCCAGCACCTCGTCACTTTTTTTCTTTTAGTATATTATGTTTCTACTTTATTTTATTGATAGTATATTTTTTGTTCCTCTTTTATTTTTAACTTTACTAACTTTACTTACATCCTTTAAATTCTTAGTTCATATTTATATCCTTGTTTTCCTCACATTCCTTTCTCATCTTTACTTAACCTTGTTTCATCTCTTTTCCCTTTTCTTTGCCCCCTCCTTAATTTCATTATTTTTTATTATTACCTTTATCTTTATTAATTTTAAAACTTTTTATTGATGTATATTAATTATATATAACCATAGGTTTCAGTGTCATTTCCATGTATGTATATAATATAATTTAATAACATAATTAATAATATTCATCCCAGGTATTAGTTGCTTGTCTTTTGCTGAGACAAAAGAACCTGACAAAAGGAACTTAAGGAAGTGTTTATTTTGGCTCACAATTCCAGGAGACACAGAGCTTCATGGAAGGAATGTGACAGGGGCAGTAGCAGCAGGTAGCTGGCTGTATTGTGCCCACACTCAGGGAACAGAATGAACGCTTGTGTTTAGCTTGCTTTATCAACTTACCAGTGCTATGCCACCTCAAAAAAAAAAAAAAAAATCTCTGCTGCAATCAACCATTGACTCTGTACATCCTCAGGGAGCAACAAGGCCTCTTAAGTCCTTCTCCCCTCAAGGCAGAATGTGGACAATCCCATTCATGTACAAGTCTTGCACAGGAAGTCACAGCTGTTGAGTGTTCAATAGCCATGTCTCGTCTGGATGATATCTTTATACAATCTGCTCCATCGTTCAGCTTTTGGGACTTTTTTCTGCCCCTTCTTCTGAGCCTTGGAGGGCATGATTTAGGCTGAGCTATCAACAATCACTGATTCTCAGCACTTAAACTAGTTATGAGTGAGTCTACCCATTGAAAA
The DNA here is from genome assembly GCA_026225945.1 of Cricetomys ansorgei. Taxonomy (NCBI): domain Eukaryota; kingdom Metazoa; phylum Chordata; class Mammalia; order Rodentia; family Nesomyidae; genus Cricetomys; species Cricetomys ansorgei. The sequence goes on from JAMJFZ010000770.1 coordinate 2,790,398, forward strand.
AAAAAAATGCCTCTGTTGCCCTAACTGGCAGCACTAATCTGATTGCTGGATTATTTATTTGTGTATGGGCCTATCTGTGTGAGTACATACACAGATATCTGAACCTGTATGTGTATATGGAGGCCAGAAAAGGGCAATGTGTATCTTCCTCTCTCACTCTCTACCTATTCCTTTGAGAACACCTACTCCTATTCCTGAACGTAGGGGTCATATTCCCAGCTAAACTAGGAGCCAGCAAGTCCCTGCAATCCTCCTGTCTCTATCCCCCTGGCAGAGTGGCATGTACTGGATACCAAGTTTGTTATATAGACGCTAGGGTCAGAACTATGGACCTTGTGATCACCCAGCAAACAGGCTTAACTATGATCGGCTGTTCTGGAAGGGAGCTTAGAATACAAGAATTTTGAGAAACATGGACAGAGAGAGTCTAGCTCATGAGGTTTCAGAGGGGAATAAGAATTCTGTCAGGAACTGGGCTGAGCCATTCATGTGATCTTGTGACAAAGAATCTACTGCCCATTTCCTGAGAATACAAGTGTGGCTGGGTTTAAAGATGATGGACAATTTGCTTGGCAGAGGAATTTCAGGATAGGGGGATAGCATTCAGTTTGTGTTATGGTGCCTATTTACAGCTCTCAAACAGGTTTACAGTAAGAGAGATCAGGAAGCAGAGTAGAACAAGAAGAAAACTGTGAAAAAGTTTGTCAAGGAAAGGGGTATGAGCAAGTTTAAAGTTCTAGACAAGGATCATGAAGACAACATCTGTAAATGCTGAGATTAGGAAGACAGCTCAATGGGTATGCAACACACTGAGGGTCACTATGCAACCATGAGGACTGAAGTGTGAATCCCCAGAACTTATATAAAAGCTAGTGAGCATGGTGAGTCACCTATAATCCCAAATGCAGGAGGCAGAGAGAGGCAGAATCCAGGAACTGGCTGTCTGACCAAATTACCTGAAATATCAAGTTCTAGATCATCAAAACACCTTTCCTTGGGACTGGAGAGACATCTCAGGGGTTAGGAGCACTGGCTGTTCTTACAGAGGACCCAAGTTTGATTCTTAGCACCTACCAGGTGGCTCCCAACTCTCTGTAACTGCACTTGCAGGAGATCCAGTGTCCTCCTCTGGCTTCCAAGGCCATCAGGCATTCACAAGGTGCATAGACATCCACACAGGGACAACAATCATATACATAAAATAAAATATTCTTTAAGATAACCTTCCTCAATGTATAGTGTGCAGAGATCAATGGAAAATATGCTCAATACCAACCTTGGGCTTCCAAATGTCTGAAGACACATGTGCATTTATCATCACTGTATGTTATAGCTCTTTTCTAGTTGATGTGAAGTTTGAAGAACACAGAATCCATCTGTTTGGGTTTCTTTGTTGTGTTTTGTTTTGTTTTGTTGGTTCTGTTTTTGTTTTTTTGACACAGTTTCTCTGTGTAGTTCTGACTGTCCTGGAACTGGCTCTGTAGACCAGGCTGGCCTCAAACTCATTCAAACTCAGAGATCTGCCTCCTAATTGCTGGGGTTAAAGGCATGCACAACCACTGCCAAGCAGAATATGTTTTCTAAGTGAAATGTTTCGGCCTGTTTGTCATTTTCTCAAGCTCAAAATCTAAAGATCCACCTAGTCAAGAATCTCGAAAATAACCAGGCATGGTGGCACATACCTTTAATCCTAGCACTTGGGAGGCAGAGGCAGGTAGATCTCTGTGAGCTCAAGGTCAGTCTGGTCCACATAATGAGTTCCAGGACAGCCAGGGCTACATACTAAGAAAAAAATAAAAAAGAATCATGAGCATGTGTTTGCTCAGATGCTCCCATGATTTTAAGGATTGCTCAACAAAATTTGTGGGAGGCCATTGATTTGAAATACCCTCCTCTCCTAAGCCCAGCCCAGCAAACCACAATGGAATTCAGTCACAAAAGATAAGCATTATTTTATATTTTAGATCTCAACTGTCCTCAAAGCCCATATGCTAAAGATGTGTATGTCTGCTTGTTGGGAATCTTTAGGACACAACCTCCTTTGAGAAAGCTGGGTCACTCAGGATATGCCTATGAAATTGATATTCTTTCTGATCTGCTTTCCAGCCAGTATAATGCAAACACACACACACACACACATGCACACGCACTCACACGCGTGCACACGGCTTTGAAAGATATATTTGTACTCCAGTCCTTTTCTCTCTCTCTTTTCACTTCCTGGCCCCTCATGACAGAAGCAGCAACCAAGCACTCCTCACCATATTTGGCCTTGCTGAAGGTTCAAAGCAACAGGACCAAATGACCATTTTAAAAAAAAAAACACACTATGTAGTTGGAATGTAGCTCAATTGGTATTGTTTTCCTATTATTCACAATGCCCTAAAATCAACACACAGCACTGCACTGACCAAGTATTAATGAACCAAGGAAGTAGAGGCAGAGGGATCAAAAGTTCAGGGTCATCCTCAGCTACATAGTAAGTTTGATACACAGGGAGTTTGGAGCTAGCCTGAGAAACATGAGACCAAGATTCAAAAAGAACTGTAAAGATGGTTCAGTGGTTAAGAACACTAACTACTCTTTCAGAGGACCCAGATTCAGTCACCAGGACCCACATAGCATCTACAAACTGTAACTCTGGTCCCAAAGGGCTCCAGCACCCTCTTCTGGTCTGCTTAAGCACTGCACACAAATGGCACAGACATTTTTGCAGGCAAAACACCCATACACATTAAAAACAAGTAAATCTAAAAAAACAAAAACAAAAAGCTAAATAAAAACAATCTCTATGACCACAAAAAATGTTTTAAACATTTAAGTTGTTTGTCCTGGTGACAAAAACTAATACTCTGACTCTAATGAAGTGAATTGGAGGCTTTTAAAATTAAGCTAGAACCAGTTAAATTCTCTCCTTTGCTTCTGTTTTCTTTAACTGCTGCTGTGTATGTTGTTGGCCACATTTCTTAAAAATTGTTCTGACTCTGAGGGTGACCCAATTTGCAAATCATTCTTGTTGCTTTGTTCTTTAAGCTCACACAACTTAAACTTGTTTTTCCTTTCAACAGAACCTAAACTTCAGCTGGTTACCAAAGATATTAAAGAAAAATGATTCCCAACTTGCATTAGGAGCCAGGAACTGTTCATTATATACAAAAAATCACCACTATGTATTTTTCTTGGTGAGGAAAACAGATGCTACTTAGAGTTCTTTAAGATCAAATTGTTGACTTGGGTTGGTGCTTCTACATAACTCCTGGACCCTCACTGAACCCAGATCTTGAGTCCAAGCATTGTTGTTGAACAAATCTTTGAGAGAAGATCACACAAACCATCTCAGGGAGTGTTGGGGACAGCAATGTCATGGTCCCCAGCTGCAATCATGGAGGCACTGTGAACACAGCAGGCCATTGTGCTGCCTTTCTCCCCACTTTCCCTTTGGCAGTTTGTACAAATCTGCCAATGTATCTTCCACATAACTCTTTTGGTTAAGTGCCTTAAAGCAGATGTAGTATTATCCAGTTTACATCATTTTCTACCAACTTCTGTTCCCCAAGGACATCATTGCACCACGCCCACGATTAAGTAGTCATTGGCTGATGAATGGATAAAGGTGTATAATACTATTCAACTTTTCAATTAAGGAAGTTAGAAAGGGATTGTGAGGCCAGAGACCCCCGGCCCCGGGCATTAATCCTAAACTCTTAACAGGAACTTAGGCTTTCTCTACTCAATACAATAATTATTGAGTACTTTCCAGAACTCCCTGTTCCAAGAACTAGCCCACCCCAGAAACCATAAAACAATTATTGTCAGGCTTAATTCAAGGCACTGTGACCCAGCCCAAATTCCCCAAACTAAAGTATGAGAGGCAGCTGCAGCTGCTGCCTAATAGCCTTGGGCAAGGAACTTTCCATGTTGACTAAGACCCTAAGTGTACATTTCCTGGTGCCCACGACCTTGCTATACGCCAGCTCCAATCAGCTTAAAGGTTAATTGGCCCTAACCTATCAAAATAGAAAACCAATTTGGGGACCAATCGTCTTGTACCAAATTGGTTTATGCCTAGCAACTGTCTGTATTTTGTATAAAAAGCTTCGTTTTCTGCTCCTCGGGGCCACTTCTATCCTGCGTGTTAGAACGGCCCCAGCGCTGGTTAATAAACCTCTTGCTTTTTGCGTCAATTATCCGACTCTGTCTCTCTGTGGGCGCGTCATCAAGATGGGGTCCGGTTCGGGAACCCAACAATGTATCTCAGTCCTAGCTGGGTATGACTCACACCTGTAATTTCAGCACCCTGGAAACCAAGGTAGGAAGTTTAGAAGTTATGTGTTCAAGTCCACTCTTAGCAAAATACCAGTTTCAAGGCTGGGCTACATAGACACACAAAGAGATTAACTATTAATTATTACTGTAATAACTAACTATTATCTATTTACCTGGAGTCAACCTCTAAGAAGAGAATGAGCAAAAGTCGGAAATAATGTTTTTAACTGAGCAAGTTAATGGCAGGAGTCAGGGAAAAGGAGAAAGGACAAGTTGGAATTCATAGCTTCTGGTTTGGATCCAGGACAGATCATGTCAGTAGCCAAAATAAAGCATTTGTGCATGGAACATGCTAATAGATAGATCTCATGAGCTATGATTGTAGTACCCCTATGCAATCTGCATAGAGACTACAACCATTCCTCTGGGACAGTAGCATGTTTTCCGGAGTAGATGGGGGTGGGGTGATGCTAGAAATGCAGACAGAGCAGAGCAAACCAAAATGAAGCTTTTCTGCCTTGTTCCTGGGTTGTTGTCTGCTTGCTGCAGCCCTGGACTCTCACAACTTTGTCTCAGACACTAGTTGTTTTTAACCCATTGACTTGTCCCACCAAGTCCTAGGAGGCCCTGGACATACCATCACCTGATCACTACCAAAAACTTATAGGAGGAGAGACAGAGATAGATAAGAGATATTCCAGGCAGTACACAGGCAATGCTGCCAATGAAAGAAGGGAAGGGGAAAAAGAGGAAGAAGGGAAGGCTCAAGCAGCTACTGACAAATGACAGCTGAAGTTGAGGAGGGTTCTGATAGCAAAAAACAGAAACCCACGAGGATAACTAGACAGCAAGAAAGGAAAAGTTAGCTGGGTGGTGGTGGCACATGCCTTTAATCCCAGCACTTGACAGGCAGAGGCAGATAGATCTCTGTGAGTTCGAGGCCAGCCTGGTCGAGTTACAACAAAGAAACCCTGTCTTAAGAAAACAAAAACAAAAAAAAAGAAAGGAAAAGTTAAATTTAAAGGTGGAGATGGACTGGAGAAGTAGCTCAATGGATAGAGTGCACAAAGCCATGGGTTCAATCCCCAGCACCAACATAAAGTGGGTGTGGTATCACACAATGATTATCCCTGCATTCAAGAAGTAGGACCAAGAAAACCAGAAAGTTAAGGTCACCTTGACCTATAGAAAAAGTTGAGGGTCAGACTGGATTCAATAAGACTAGTCTCAAAAATGGAAAAGAAAGGCTTGATCTAGCCACCACCCCCACCCGTGCTTCTCATCTTGGAGCATATGCTTGGTCACTTTGGCCCATGCAGGCCACAAATGAGTCCAACTCTTTACTCTACCCAAGCATGTTCCCACCCCAGCCAACCAAACACATGAACTTGTAGTAAAGGTGGGAAAGAGAATACAAATGGCTTGCCTTTCTTTTTCTTTTGGGCTGGAGAGTGAACCATGCATATTGGTTCAAACTTTCAGACCTTGCATCAGGCAAGCCTTAGACACTGAGCTGAAGCCCCAGTCTTTGGGGCCAGTTGATGATTGTATGAAACTATGTGGTCCAACAACAAGGATGCTTGAGACAAGGTCTCACTATGAATCCCTGGCTGCCCTGGAACTTTCTATGTAGCCAAGCTGGCCTCAAACTCACAGAGACCCACATGCCTCTGCCACTCAAACTGGGACTAAAGACCTGTGTAATGCCTGACTAGCAAGGATTTTATTTTTCTGAGTTGATCTATCAAAAAATAAAAAGTAGGGTAAACCTACTATCTTGACTCCACACTAGGGGTGACTTGCCTTGTCCCTCCTACCTCAAGCTGCTGCCAAGAAACACCAGGAGCAGAAATTCTCTGTGCCTAGCTAGTTTCTTATCATTTCCTCAGTTTCAGTCTGTCCCTCCTCTCTCTCATCCCACTATTTAGGCATTGCTGGTAAAAAATAATAATAATAATAATAATAAATAATAATAATAATAATAATAATAATTAAAAAAGCGATGAATCTGCTCCAAATTACTCAATCCTTTTTTAATGTGCTAAGTCATCAACTCTGGTGGCCAATGTTTCTGTCCCTCTCCATTTCCTTCTCCTCCTGACTCTCGCAGGCTTGGCTTTCATGGGAATCCAGAGTTCTTTAACCTTTAGAAAAATACCTCACAGCCTATGTTCAGCCCCAAAACACAGCATTGTGCAATACAAGCTCATCCCTAAGAACACTCAGAATTTTAAAGACACATTCTTCCCAGGCATCATGGCCAGGGAAAGGCCAGAACTCATGACTGAATGACTGGCTGTTTCCCAGCTACTAATTTCCTATCAGCTTCAGCTCCCTCACCTCCTACCTGGCTCTAGTCCATTTCCTGACCCACAGATCTGCTGTAGGACACACACAGAAATGTTGAAGAATTGGAAGAAAAATGCTCAGGCCAAAAGGAAGTTATCAACAGAGCAACTTGCTTAAAACTATTATCAGGCCAAAAAGAAAAATCATCAACAGCCATAGGAAAGTTTAAGATTTGTGCTCTCTGTACAACTGATGATTTGGGTCTTCTTCAGTCTCTTTATCTGGAACTTTTCTTCCTTTCTTTCTTTCTTCCTCCCTTCCTTCTTCCTTTCTTTTTTTAAGATTTATTTATTTTATTTTATGTATATGACTGTTTTGCCTGCATGTATCTTTGTGTAACACACACATATGCCTGGTAGCATTGAAGGCCAGAAGAAAATGCCAGACTGAAATTACGGACAATTGTGAGCTGTCATGTGGGTGCTGGGATTTGAACCTGGGTCCTCTGGAAGAGCAGTCAATCTTTCCAGCCCCTCCTGGACTTTTCTTAATGTTACTTTAAAAACTCAATGTCCCAGTTGTTTTATAATTTTTTTAACTAAAAAAAAAAAATTAAATGTGGCGGATAAGATAGTTCAGAGGATAAAGTTACCTACTGTCAAACCAGATGACATCTGGTTTCAATCCCTGGGTACTACATGGTTGGAAGGAGAAAACCAACTCCCACAAGTTGTCCTCTAATTTCTACATGTAAACTGCCCAATACTCCCTCCTACACAAACGCACGTGCACGCACGTGTGCACACACACACACACACACACATGCGATAAATGTCAGTACAGGTGTCCTCAAAAGCCAGAGTCATCAGGGCCACCCACCCTGGGGCTGGAGTTACAGGCAGCTGGTTATGAGCCTACTGACATGGGAGCTAGGAAGCAAATCCAGGTCACCTGCAAGTACATTAGAAGCTTTTCACTGCTGTCTGTGTCCCCCAGAATGATGCCCATCCACTGAGAGTGTTAGTAAGAGAATTTTATGCCAATTGCCCACTAGGTTCATGATGTCTCCAAACTAAACTTTAACCACTTACTTCTTTCTTACATCACACCTACTTTACACAAGTATAGCAACAGCAAAGACACAGTTCATGCTGACTGAGTTTTCACTCTGTGCTTCATCTAAAGCACTTCCCAAGCAGTTTAAAAACAATGTCCTCTAGGCCAAATTCCTTCGCAGGAGTTGGCATGAAGTGTAAGGCCTTGGGTTCAATTTCCCAAACAAAAATAAAAACTTAAATTAAGAAATAAATCCCCCACAAAACCTAATCACTATCACTAATCACTATTCAAATGTGAAAGCTTTTATGCATAACACACTCTGTTTTCCTTCTCCCACTCCTGTCTCCACACCTGTGGATTTTTGTGGCCCTTCATTAATTCAGTGACCTGAAGACACTTCCATTTGCAATCCCTGAAGCACAATCTCCTACTATTAATGCATAATTGGGACTGGGCATGGAACTCATAGTGTGCTTACCTAGCTTGTACACAGCCCATAGTTTGATCCTTGTTTTCTAATACCACGTAAGGGCACAGTGTAGTGCCCTCTGGTGGTTCCTACCTGCAACCTAGCACCCAGGGGAAACAGGAGAACCAGAAATTCAAGGCCATTCTCAGGCTATGTAGTGAGTTCCAGGCCAGCCTGGGCATTAAAAGACCCTGCCTCAAAAAGGGGGAGGAAGGCAGGCATGGTGACTCAGACCTGTAATTCCAGTATTTAGATACATGCAGCAGGAGGATTGCCATAAGCTCCAGGCCACTCTGTCTCAAAAATAAAAGAATGTAAAATGGGTACTTCTATCAGGAAACAGTTACCCTGTCTCTAATATACTCCTAGCAATTGTCTGACTAACCAGAGATGCCAGTACTACACCTTACACTGAATGGGTCCTTCTATTATAGAATAATGAGGACTAGGTCAGCTCTCCTCTATTCCTGTCACTGTCATGTTAACCTGTCATTTTCCTTGTTCCTACCTTTAACTCCATCTGGCTCACCTCACACAATTTCTTTCTTTTTAAGATCTATTTTTTTATTTTTTTAAGATTTATTTTATTCTACTTTATTTTACGTGTATTTTTGCCTGCATGCACATATATATGTACACCACGTGCATGCCTGGTACCATGGACTTCCTGGAACTGAAGTTATAGACAGCTGTGAGCTGCCATGTTGGTTCTGGGAATTGAACCCAGGTCCTCTAGAGGAACAGCCAGTGGTTTTATCACTGAGCCATTTCCACAGCCCACTATTATTTTATTTTAAATTATGTATATGTGGGGAGAGGGACTGTGCATGTGAGTTCAGGTGCTCATGAATGCCAAAGATACCAAAGCCCCAGCCAAAACTGGAGATACAGGCAGTTGTGAGCTCCCCAATGTGGGTTCTGGGAACTGAATTTGGGTCTTCTGCAAGAGCAGCAAATGCTTTTAACTGCTGAGTCATCTCTCCAGTTCTGTTTACATCACACATTTTCAATCCTCTAAGGTAAAAATATAAAAGCAAGCAAACACACCTTCACTAACTTACCTACTTAGTTGAGGGATCCAAAATTCCCCAGTTTAGTATCAACCCCATTCATGATCAAACTTCTTCCAGATCTATCCTATTCTTCCACTTCATTTCAAATTAGTTCCTCCCAGCCAAAATGAAAAATAAGACTCTCAAACTGTAATATTCTCTCTCTCTCTCTCTCTCTCTCTCTCTCTCTCTCTCTCTGTCTCCCCTCCATTTACATTTTTAAGTTTGTTTAGATTTTTAGATTTTTTTTCTCCTATGATCCTGGAATGAGGGCAGGGAGAAGCTGAAGAGAGTTGTGGGGTGGGTCAGCACATTGCATCATCAGACGTAATGACTCAGTAAAAACTGAGTCCAAACAGAACATCAAATGGTTGTTACATAGAACCCAGGTTCTCTGAAGAGGCCTTGTCTGCATTGAAAGTTCTGTAGTTTCATTTGAATTTCATTGTTGTAGAGATATGGTCTGCAGAAGATGGAGAGCTAAAATTATCTCAGGTTATTTTTACTTCCATCAACAGTCATTTATACTAGGTGTGGTGGATCATGACTTTAATCCCAGCCCTAGAGGCAGAGGCAAGTGGATGTCCATGAGTTCAATGCCAGTAAAGGCTATGTAGTAAGACACTGTTTCAAAAATAAAAGTTGTAATAGTCACTTACTACTGACCTCTGTAACTGATCAAATATCTTTGTGACTATTAAGTATAAAACTTCCAGAATGCACTATTTTTAAATTATTTTTAGATTTTTTTTTTTATGTGTGTCTGCACACTATATGCATGCCTGGTACCTTCCAAGACCAGAAGAGGGAACTGGATCTCCTGGAACTGGAGTTACAGATGGTTGTAAGCTGCCATTGTGGGTGCTGGGAAATAAACTAGGGTCCACTGAAAGAGTGGCAAGTGCTCTTAACCACTAAACCATTTGTCTAGCTTCTCCCAAAAATGTAACATTAAACTTAGCAAAGTCTAGGTTCTATCAACCCTAGAGCTAAAAATGTTCTAACATCTGAAACCTAGAGGAAAGATTTCCCTACTCTGCTGCAACCTGCCTACATGATGTCTCCACCAGTATATTGCATAAATACATTGATTTATGAGTTTCTTTTGTTCTATCACTATAAAACTCCACTGCTCCCATGGTGGAAAATAACATTCATGGTAACATGAATCTCTGTTCCCAGGGTATGATCATTCATATTTGGCTAAAAATATGTTACCACTTGTTTCTTTTGTCTCTCTTGTAAATCATTAATCGTTACAGTCGTTTTTTTTAGCATGAGGTCATTTTTAGAGAGAGCTCATCACAGATAAACAAAAGACAAGGCCCCTTCCCTGCCCTAGCAGGAAGCGAGTGCTGGCTTGTCTCAGAACTCTGAGAGTTAGAAAGTTGTAGGCAGTCTACTAAGTGACAGAGTCCAAAATTTAAAAAAAAAAAAAAAAATTTTTTAAAGTGTTCTAAAGCCCTGTGGTGGTGGTGCATGCCTTTAATTCCAGCACTAGGGAGGCAAAGGCATGCAGATCTCTGTGAGTTCAAGGCCAGCCTGGTCTACAGAGAGAGTTCCAAGACAGCCAGTTACAACAAAGAAACCCTGCCTGGGAGGAGGGAGGGATGCAGGGGGTGGTGGTGGAAGGAAGTGTTCTGAATCAATAGAATAGGGAGTTTGGGAAGGCGGTTATGCTAGAACTCAGAATACCTCTCTGGTTTGCCAGCCTATTGAAAAGAGAGGGAAGGAATTTCTCACAATCAAGAATTTTATTTATTCACTTGTTTTTATGTATATTGGCATTTTTTACCTTCATGTTAATCCATGTCCCAGAGTACATGCCTGGTATTTTTGGCTAGAAGAGGGCTTTGGATCCCCTTTATGAGCCATCTTATGGATACTGGAAACCGAACCCAGATCCTCTGGAAATCTCTTAACCACTGAGCTTTTCTGCCCCTGCAACCAGAGACTTTAAAAACTGATGTTTTTAACTAAATCAGCACATCAGCCATTTTTTCCTGTTTCTATGTTGGCATCCCTCTGGAACAGCCTTTTAAAACTACTTCTCATTGACCAATCTCTTAAGCTTATTACAGAATATGGGGCGTGTTTCCCATGTGCCTAACAGGAACAAATCAGAAGAGGCCTGGAAATCACGCTAAAAAAGATCCCAAAAGCTGGGGCAAACTGTAGACTACCTGAATGAGAGAGCTGTTCAGGAGGGAAGAAGACATCCTCACCTGAGTTGTGGGTACCATCCTGCATAGGCAATCTGACCACAGACCCTCATATTTCTCATGTTATAGAAGACTTCTGCTCTTCCTTGGGTGATTTTGGTGTTATAGTGAAATGAAGTTCACTATTCATCGCATATTCCTTAGGTATAGTTGAGGAAGATTTTATTGTAGATATAGGGGAAAGTACAGCCAGAGGCATCTGGAACACTGAACCAAGCTATGAGAGGAGAGAGGGGTGAAAGTGTGAGAGAAGAAAAGAGGAGAGAGAGAAGCAGACTAAGAGAGGAACCAAGGACCAAGATAATACATGGCAGAAATGAGAGGTTAATATAGGAATGAGAAGCTGGGGGAAAGAAGTGAAGCTCTGACCTGGAGTGGCTTAGTGTAGGGGGCAGGGTGAAAAGTAATAGGAGGAGCCATAGGTACTGAGTGAGCCTTGTCTTGGTTTTCCTTAGAACTTGATACTAAGTATAAAGTTTTAAATTCTCTCTTTATTTTGATTTCTCTGTGTTGCTTTTTTAATACTTGCTGAGTTTTTCTTCCTCCCTCCCAAAGATTATGAAAGGGTACTTTCATAATCATCTCTATTTCTCTCACTGTTTTCCACGTGCTACTCCTTCACACAGCCAGAAAAGAGAAAGTATCCAGGTATGAGACCCTTTACCAACCTAAAGGCAACAACAGGCAGGGTCCTTTGAGAATGGAGATGCAGGCTCCCTCCATTACAGAGGATGAGCAGGCTCAGAGAGAAAAGGCCTTCTCATCAATAAGTGACTATCAGGTACATGTCTTCTGGATGTCCTATGTATGAAGGCTGTCTCATTTCAGGTTTCTACAACTGTGGAAATGCCCATGACCAAAATCAACTTGGGGAGGAAAGGGTTTATTTCAATTTACTATCAATCCCACTGGTAGAAAATAAAACCACTACCATAATTTTCAAATCAAGTTTGAAGCAAGCTTTATTAAATACTAGCCAGGATGATGGATTCTGGACAGGTCCATATGAGGGCTCCCAGAAAATGGCACAAAGTCACATTTGTCAGAGAATTATAAAGGCAAAACTCATAAGGCTAATTACTTTCCACCTTCTTCCAATCAGAGGCAAACATATATCCGGACTTACTTGCTGCCTAAGTACCACTGCATGTGATAAAGCACATCCTGTGCAGTAGGCCCAACCGAGCTTGTTTACTGAAGTGAAAACATGGCTTATCTTACATGAACAACGGCCAGAATTTCAAGAAGTTACCAGTCCTTGGGCGAGTGGGGCTTACATTTAAAGGCTTTTTGTATGGATCTCTTAGGCACCATAATGAAAATTTTAAACATAACTTTAGCTCTCACGTTACAACACTCAGTGATACTATATCACTGAGGGAAGCCAGGGCAAGAACTTGAGGTAGGAGTGGATGCAGAGACTATGGAGCAATGCTGTTCATTGGCTTATTCCTCTTGGTATGCTCAATTTGTTTTCTCATACACCCTAGGACCACCTGCCCAGGGCTGGCATTGCTCACAATTGACTCAACCCTCCACATCAATCATCAATCAAGAAAATGCCCTACAGACTTGCCTAGAGGCCAATCCTATAAAGGCATTTTCTTGATTAAGATTTCTTCTTCCCAGATGACCCTACCTTGTGTTAAGTTGACATAAAACTAAGGTATATGGGTTTGGGAAACACCAAGCAATTTACCAGGTCAGGAACCTGAAGAAAAGATATAAAGTTCAAACACATGGTCTCTAGTTGATAGCTCTGTTTGGGAAGGGTATAAAACTTTTAGAATATGTTAGCCAGAGCTTTAAGTGAAAGGGGAGGGGACTTTGAAAGTTTATAACTTCACTCCACTTCCAGTTCTAATTTTCTGCTTCCTGTGCTGGAGAAAATTAGCCAGGTTTCCTATTCTCATGCCTTCCTTACCATTATAGAATACCCCTATGGTACTGTAAACAAAATGAACTCTTTCTTCCATAAGTTGTTTTTGATCAAGTGGGTTTTTTTATTGTTTTTTTTAAAAATTTATTTATGTCTGAGTGTTTTGTCTACACATATGTCTGTGCACCACATACATGTCTAGTGCCTAATAAGGGCATCAGATCCCCTGGAACTAGAGTTACAGACAGGTGTGTGAACCATCATGTAGTGTTAGTACGGTCTCCCGCACTGTCTCTGCTCTGTCCCAGCCTGCAGCTCGCTGGGTTTTGGCTGGTGTTCCCCCCACCCCCTCCACCCCCCCACCCCGAACTGACCAGATGCAGGAAACTCGAGCTGGAGGAGCGGTGGGGAAGCATGGGAGGGAGTGGATGGGGGTTCTGGGACCCAGAAGTCCCTGATTCCAGTGCCAAGAACAAATGAACAAGATGCAGTGACTCAGTCCCAAAAGCCTTCTGGTGGAAGCAATGCTCTGTTTAATATCTCTGCTACATATATTCACCAGCGGGGGAGGGTTCTGGGTGCTCAAGGTGGAGGACCTTATTGGGCTTAGACAAGGGCATTGGGGTAGCCTTATTTGTGTGCGGGGGCCAGGCACCTACCAAGGGGGCACCTTTTTGTAAGGCATGGTCTCACAGAGACAAAGAGGGAGATGTCCTATCAGCCACAGGGCAGACAAGCACCTACCAAGTTATTTTCCTTTTGCTTCTGTGAAATAGGCAATATTTAATAGTTAGCTGGGATCTGACCAGGGCCAAAGGAGTAGCTGAATGCCCAACATCCTCACCTTCTTGGACCATGAGGCACTTCCCAGCTGCTTCAACCCACTCCTCAGCCCCATGGAGGTCCCACAATGTAGGTGCTGGCAATCAAACCCCAGTCGTTTGCAAGAGCAACAAGTGTTCTAAAACACTGAGCCAATTCTCCATCCCTGGTCATGGTATTTATCACAACAGAAAACTAAAACACATGCGTTCCAGGGATTAAACTCAGGTTATCAGACTTTTACTCAAAGAGAAAAGTCTTGAAAGCATCTTGAAAGCCCCCAGATATTTATGTTTGTGTATGGTGTGTGTGCTGGTAGTGCACGTCTGTGTATACGAAGAGACTCCGGAGGGTGTCAGATCTTTTGGAGCTGGATTTACATACATTTGAACTCCAGGCCTCATGAATGCACAGTAAGCACTCTTAACCACTGAGTCATCTCTCATCCCACTAGAAACATTAGCTTAATTATGACAAACACATTATCCTACCATCAGTTATCAACATATAATCATCAAATTAACCTGTCTTTAGATTGTATTATAAAGAATATTTAATTTTAAAGTTGCTGTTCAAGTTGATGACTTGAGTTTAATTTTTAAAAATATTTAATGACTTTTGGCTTGAGAATACTACAAAATTCCCAACAATTTCTGGAATGGCGCTAAACATACTTCTGCCATTTCATAACACATATTTGTGCAAAGCAGCATTCTCAGCATTGGCTATTATAAAATTAAAATACGGATAATCTCTGAAAACCATGTCCTTCGGTATCAAATATTTGGTCAAGATTTTAAGTCACTTTCTGAATAATGATTATTTATTGTGTGTGTGGGTACATACTATGGTGTGTATCCACCATGTGGGTTCTGAGGCTCAAACTCAGGTCTTAACATTTGGCAGTAAGTACCTTAACCCACAAAGTCATCTTGAATAGCCTAAAATGTATTCATATAAAAATAAACATGCACATTCATTCATTGGTGTGTGCATTTAGAAACTGTAACAGGGCCCCAGACCTTAACACAGCTGACTCAATGATGGAAGTGCCATTCAGGCTGCAAACTCAACATGGAGACAGCACCACCCACCAAAACGAAAACAAAGGCCTAATTCGTCAAAGTCCATAGTCTGTGAAAGACTCTAAATGTACTAATGTTGTTTTTAGTTTTCGGTCTCCCCAGCACGTTCTGCCACCACCCTATCCCAGCCTGGAGCTGGCTGGGAAGCTGCTTGGTTCTCCGCCCTGGCCAGGGGCGAGAAAAGGCAAGCCGAGAGCCATGGGAAAGCACCGGGGACGCTCGGGACTTGGGTTCCTAGGACCGCGTGGTGTCTCCTGACCCCCGCTTGCTGAAAACGAACACGAGACGGAGACGGCATCTGGTGGACCCAAACTCGTTTATTCAAGGGGTTCTTCCCCAAATAAATAACCTCTCCCCATAAGGGCGTGGCTTCTCCCCTCAAGCGGGGAAGCCTTAATTAGCATGGCAGGGGGAGTGTTCCTAAGCAAGGGACCCGCCCCAATGCAGACAAACATGTTCCTTTAGCTTCTTGTGAAGCGAGCAAGTTATATTATTCTGGCTAGGGACCTTCCCGGGCTGGGAGAGCAGGAATCTGCCAAGCGTCTCATCCTTTATCACCTTTTTCAGGGAGTAGGGGCACTTGGCCTTGACTTCTACTGCTTTCCAGCCCCCAGGTCCCACATACTAACCTTGCTTTTTAGCTTCCATATTTCTGCTTCTGGCTAACTGCTTTTATTAAATGTAGTATGCCAACCCAGGGCATGTTTTTTAAGCTTAAAAGCTCATCCTGAGAAAGGCTTGGGGCTATACCGAGGATCCCAAACACCTGGTGTAGTTAGCAGCCAGCTGATAGACTTTCTACCGGCTTAAACTCATGTCCAAGAAGTCTTCTCTGGTGAATATCCCACAACAGAAATTTCCTTGGTAAAATGTTAAAATTATATGTATACCAAATATTGTTAAAATTCTTTATTGTTTACTGTCAGTAATGGCTTGAATACCCATTTTATATGCATATATATGAGTCACATGAAAATTTCCCAAGTGAAAGAGGTCATGAGGAGAAAGTTTAAGCAGCCGTGCTCTAGAGCTGACTGGATATGGGGGAAAACAAATGGGTACAAGTTAGGAGGAAAGTGCCATTAACATCAATATGGGGTGAATACACAAAAAGAGAAGAGAAAACCTTCCACCTAGGAGATAATTAGTAGAAGGCAAGCTGAAAAAACATTCAGAGAGAAGCAAAAGAGTGGTTGAGCTAGACAGGAAGCACTAATAATGCACTATCATAGTGTGTGTGGGGGGGTATTATTTACTGTAGTTTAAGCTGGTCTCCAACTTCCTACATATTTGAGGTTGGCCTTCAACTTCTGACACTCCTGCTTCTACCTCCCAAGTGCTGGGATTACAAATATACCACCACGCATGGTTTGGGGTTTTTTGGAACCTGGTGTAGGGTAACCCAGGCTGGCCTTGAACTTGAGAATCTCTTGCTTCTACTCCAGGAGCTGAGATTAAACTACCACACCCACTTTTGTCACTGATGAGTTTGATGTTTCTGAGCACTATGGTTTGTCTGGGAAGTAGCAAGTTGCTTCACTCCCTCTGGAAGCCCTCTGAAAGTCCTTCTAAACACTACTGCCCAAGACATGTTTAAAAAATGAGGAAATAGAACTGGAGCTGAACTGAAGTTCTAGGAATATTCATCTCACACAACTAGACCACTTGACTTTTATATTCCCTACTTCATACCTATCGGGGGATATCAGCGTGCCTGCTATTGTTCATATAAAACAACTGTACTGCCTACAGATGTGTTGTTGAGGGCTAAACAAACTAAACCCTGTGCTGTACTTAGTAAGCTCTCAGTACCAGCTATTATTGAATTTTTAAGACAGTCTTGAGACAGGCGTAGCTCCCACCTTCCTAGTACTAGAATTACAAGTATGTGTCATCATACATTGCTTGGTTTTTCTGTTGGTTGTTGGTTTGAAACAGGATCTCCTGTAGCCCAGCCTGGTAAGAAGTCACTGTGTATCTGAAGATGACCTTGAATCCCCTAACTTCCTGAATGCTAGGATTAGAGGCTTGGTCCACCGCCATGACGCCTGCTTATTAATGTGGTGCTATAGACTGGAACCAGCTCCTTCTGTATGCTAGGCAAGCACTCTACTTACTGAGCCACATTCCCAGCCCTTTAGGGTCAGTATTATTATTTTGATTGCCTGGATCTCATTATGTAGTCCACTGGGACCTCCATCTCATTGCAATCTTCCCCCTCCTCTGCCTTCTGGGATTAAAGACAGAACCACCATCGGGTTATTTTAATCCATTTTTAGGTCCAAGAGAAACTTGTTTTTTTCTGAGGACACTCAATCACAACAGTTAACCAACTGTCTCCCACCACACACGTAATCAACTAAGCCTGGAGGCTGATGGATACGATAAAGCCTAAGTAATAATGTTTTTGGCCAGGAAGTAGAGGGATATTTAGTAAGCACTACGGGTTAGAAACTTAATGCTTTCTTTTTAGATCACACCCAAAACGTCAAGCTGGGCTAACACATGACTGTTTTCACAGATAGAATGAAACACGTATGGGATAAGAAAGCACGCTAAGCTTACAGAAATAGCAGCAGACTAGGTAGAGACTAGGTAGAAATAGCCTGTCTCCTCGGGCCGCCCACCCAACTGAACACAAGAGTAGGCAGCGCAATCCTGCTCTCCACACACAATTCACAGAAATAGCTCGGAAACTAGACTCGCCATTATCAGGACAGCAAAACAGCGGCTATTCTAACTGAAATTGGGTCCTGCAACCGGCAGGACTCAGACTCGCTCCAGGTCTGGGACACAGGAGGCGCTCGCCCCACCCCGGCCCTCTTCCCTTTGGTGCAGGAGATCCTCCAGTGGAGTCGCTGCAGCAATGGCGACAGCCACGGGCGCAGGCTACTTCCGGAGAGGCAGCCTGTTCTGGTTCACGGTCATCACGGTCTCCCTCGGCTACTACACGGTAACGTCCGCGGGCCACAGACACCAGCCGCGCAGGCGCACTGGCCAGCCAGGGCTAAGCCTGGAAAACCCGCTTTCCAGGCTCTCCCTGCCGGGCGAGGGCTGAAAGCTGTTCCTGCCTGCCCCATGACTTAACGTTTAGTTTTCGAGATGGTAGTGGCGAAGAAGGAGGCCTGTAGCGACGCCACTTCATACTTCCGTGCAGCCAGACCCTGGCCCTCGCTGGTCACCGCCCTGGGGCTGGGCTACTTCACGGTGAGGCGAGGCTCGCGGGCGGCTTCTACTCCCCCCCAACCCACCCCACCCCCGCCGACCTCCGCAGGGTGAGGGCTGCAGGGGGAAGTTGGGGGGTGGGGTTGACACTTCTGCGCCCCTGCACAGCTGGTTATTGCTCTGAGGGATTTCTGGTTGATAGTGTTCCTGTCCTGGCGTCCTCTTTTCTCCGTGGTCATTGAGGTTTAGCTGAGTTTTATCTTTTCGGGAAGGGTGGAATGAAGTTAGCATATTGCCAAAGACCTAACAACACAGCATAAGGTTCGAAGCAGAGTGTTTAAATTAATTTGAATTGCTTGGAAAACGGGGATAAACTTAAAGGATGGGTAGGGTTTCATCGGTGTGGAAGAAGACCGCTGCACAGAAGAAGGGTAGCCTTTGTCCAGCTGAAAAACGTTTTGTTTAAAGAATAATGGGAAAGATGCTGGGGGTTACATTGGCTTCAATTAGTATAATTATCAAGGAATGCTATTTACATATTCCAAGAAACCCTAGGATTGTCATGTCCACAGTGTTGTTGGTGTCAAGTGTTCTAATTTCACCATATGTAGAGGCATAAATTGTAATATTTCAAGCATGCATTTTTATTCTAAGGTCCTATGTCTCTGATAAATTAGCATACAGAAGGGTACAACCCTTTAGTTCCTTTGGTTTGGACAGATGCAGTTACAATATAAGCTTGATTTGAACTTTGTATGTGAAACACCAAGGGAAAGGGAGTGTTGTCCTTACAGAAATGTACAGGACTATACAATTTGAAAGTGTTGGTATGTAATAATTCTCAAGAACTTGCTAAGCTCACTGACACTACAGGACAGAGACAGAGATGATAATTCAGCTACAGAAACCTTATGCAAATAAGCAATTACAATTAAAACTTCACAAAGCTTGTCTTGCTTGTTTTCCACACCCATGCTGAAAACGTTCAGCTTTAGGGGTTCAAAAAATGAAAGCAAAGTGGTTCTAAATTGAATGGGAGATTGGCTCAGGCTGTAATTTCTGGAGTCTAGCCAAGACATATAAGTTCTTTAAAAAATAGTTAATAACCCTTATAAAATAACGTTTTGCTGAAATACATTAAGAATAGCAGTCACCCTAGACATTGATTCTGATAAGCATATTTCCTCTGCATAACTCTCACAATTAAATTGCTTTTAGAAAATAAAAGTTGGAAATGAAGGGCTGAGTGATTCGTTCAGTTTCTTTGGTCTGTAGTTGTTTTTGTAGAATCATTGTTTCACAGCTGCATTCAGAAATAACCATTTGCTGAAAATATTCTGTGCCTCTGGTTCTCTTTCAGTGGGTTGTCTTCTGGCCTCAGAGTGTCCCTTATCAGAGCCTTGGGCCTCTGGGTCCCTTCACAAAGTACTTGGTGGAGCACCATCACTCCCTCTTAAGAAATGGGTAAGGAAAGCTAGGTTATGGACACTGCAGCTCCAGGATTTCTGGATACCTGCAGTTGCCTTTAGATTTCTAATAGATACGCTAGTTTGCACTGATGATGCCTTTCTTTTTAAAGTTTCTGTGTTAGATTTCATTAGCAAAATGACTATCGCCTTAAACAAGAAAAACTTGTTTGGTTTTTTTTTGTTTGTTTGTTTCAGGTATTGGCTTACTTGGCTAATTCACGTAGGAGAGTCCTTATATGCCATGGTACTATGCAAGTAAGTCTTTGTAATAGGAACTTATCACTTTAATCTTGGTGTCTGATGTTGTGAGTAGCCATGTTTAAATAATTCATACACTTTTAGGCTGAGGGCATGCTCAAGTGCAGCCTGAATCCCTATACCCGACACTGAGCCTGAAACAGAAGTATTCAGTAATTAATGAATGCAGTTGATGAATAAATGCAGTTTGCTTCTGTTAGTCATCAATTACTTAGTTATTTAATTGAGATACTTTTGTTGGGTTTCAAAAATCCTGTCTTACCAAGTAGAACAAATGGCTAGAAGTCTGTCTTCTAGTTCGCAAAAGAGCTAAGTTATTTGTCTAGGCTGATGATTTTCAATCCTAGTTTCAAAACTAGGATTGTAGTAGAATTGTAGCAGACAGCTACAGCAATAAAGACAAGGAGACATTTTCATGATGTAAACCCTGCCAGAACTCAGCAGAGGAAACATTTGGTCATGGCAAATCCCATCCTAGATAGTGGAACCCCATTGTCTGATCTCAGGGGTTTTTACTGACACAGAAGCTCCTCAGGTGTTTCACTGATACAAAAACTCTGCCTCCTCCTGGCTCTGTCAAAAAGCAGTGAGCATGTACAGATCAGAGGAATTAAATATCTTTTACATAAAGCCAACACCTGCAGGTAATACAAAATGCTAAGCCCTGGCAGCTCTTCCCACAACAATGCACAAAACAACCATTTTAAACATAATAGAAATAAACTTCTACAACACAGAACACACATGATTACATGAGGAATGGTTTCAACATATGCATGCCTGGTTTCCAGACCCAGAGATTTGATCTGATAGGTCTTGCTTCAGACACAGGTATGTGTTCTTTCCTAAGGAGCCTCAAATAATTTTGAGATTCAATGTAAATTCAAATCCCCAAAACCAGATCCTCATACAATGCACCTCAGAATTATAAATAGAAATAAAAGTAGAATACAATAACCCCCTGGGATCAACATTAAATCCTTTTGTTTAAATTTGTTCTTTTTCAGGCATAAAGGAATCACAGATGGCCAGGCCCAGTTCCTCTGGTTTCTACAGACTTTCCTCTTTGGTATAGCATCTCTTTCCATCTTGATTGCTTACAGACCAAAGCACCAAAAACACAATTAAAGGAGATAGTAAAATTTCCTCTCCACTTTTTCAAGCATACCTTTCAGTGGATCCTGGTTTACTTGATGACCTCTCTGTTTTCTAGGCAGTGTCTGTAATACATATCTGTCTAAGACCCTCTAGTTACATTTCTTTGGGTGCTCTGACCAAACTTGGATGGACCAATTGTTTAAAAAAGAAATAAGAAAGCTCCTGCCCTTCCAGCTCTGCACACTACCTGCTTGGAGAAGGCCTCGGGCCACTTTCCTAAGGTCCTTGGCTAAAGTGCTTTCCTGCCTTTTGGCTAAGGCACAAACTAGATTTGTTTGTGGGTTCACCTTTGCTCCCTCTTCTGACTAATGCCCCCTTCCCTCCTCCCACTGATATCTTAGATTTCCATCCGCAGAATTTCCCCTGGTTCAGAACCAAAATAAAGTAAAACTTCCACATAATATCAGTTCCATGTGCATTTGTTAGGCACCACGAGGCAGGATCTTATCCCCCCCCTCCACAACCCCCATTTCTATTTCTCCCACAACAGAAAAAGATAAGAAAAACAAGCAAGTACAGAAATCTGAGAGACCTGCTCAGCCCAAGAGAAGAACATTAGGGATGCCCTCCCGGTGCCACAAGCCAGAGGAGGTGACCGTGCCCAGTTTGTAGTCTAGTATTCTGGGAGCTAACGCCACTGTTGGGTTGTTCCTTCAGCTCAAGCCACCTCTTAGCTTTCCTGTCCTCTTGGCATTCAGGCTCCAGCTGTACCCCATCAGTGGTAACCCTTCAGGGGTGCTGGCCAAAGCTGAAAACCCATTTCATTATGCTACATGTGTGACTTTCTCCTGCTTCAGGTGAAAATTTTTGAGCCCGTTTAGTGCACTTGGCAACAGAAAAACACAAGACTGCTTCTGTTCTCAGTGTCCCCTCTGTGTGGGTCCTCCCTGGGAAACCTGGTCTTTCTCCCACGTTTCTGTTCAGTTATTCTCTGTGCAGCTCTGGCTTAGTCATACCACCATTCCTTTTCTGGTGATACTGACCCAGGGGTTATCTGCCCTGCTACTTCTACCTCCCCATTCACCTGGGTATACCTAATTAGTGCTGACTGGTTGCAAAAGGTCACTAACTACTCTGACCCCTAACCCTGGCAGGATGACCCTGTCAGTTCTAGGAGTCCTTCAGCTCTTTCCATGGAGGACCAACTGTTCTCACAGCAATTCATTTCCCTTCAGTAACATGGTGAGGCAGGTTGTTTGTGTTAGCAAACATTTATGAGAAACACCTCGCCCCCAAAAATTTCCCCAGGTGAAAACTCACTTGGAAAAGTGGTGGACTGTGGAGCTGTTGGTAGTGGAGATAAATTTTTGAAACTATATCTCAGCCTTTCCTATGTTTTGTGATTCAGGGGTTGCATTTAGGTAAAAGAAACTTGAAACAAAGTTAGTTTAGGTTGTACATTGTTGTCAATACTACATTTTGCTTTCTTTTTCTGAAGAGCAAATTTCTTCCAGAACACTAGCCAGACCCTGGAGGTTAATTTAATTCTAGAATATTTGTATCCACGTTTGTACCTCCACCAAGAATCTACTTTCTGCAGAGCAGTGCTTGATCTGTCCATGGGTAGATACATCCCAGCAACTAGGGAAGACAGGATCCAATCTGGAGGTTGCTTTTTCTCCCCCCTCAGAGTAGAGGGATTTGATAGGGTCTTTCTCCGTAACTATAGTTGGCCTGGTACTCATTATGTACTCAAGCTGAGCTTGAAGTCCCAACAGTCTTCCTACCTCATCCTTCAGAGTGCCAGGTCTACTAGCATGCACCACTGCATCCAGTTGAGCAGCACAGCTCAAGGAAATCATTTTCCCCAGCTTATCCCTGAAGAAACTAAAGGAATTCCTACCAAGATGGCTAATTAGCTCAGGAAGTTGCTTGGTCCTCAATGAACAGTAGGAATGTAGATCCTACATGATGAACAGTAGAAACAGTAGGAACCAGTGTGGTAGTGCCTTCAGTTAAAGGTAGTGCCACAATTTAATCCCATCTCTTGTACTCAGGAGGTGGTGGATCTCTGTAAGTTTAAGGCCACCTTGGTCTGCATAATGAGTTCCTCGACAGCCAGAACTATGTAATAGGTAGACCCTGTCTCAAAAAACAAAACAAAAGAAAGAAGGAAACAGTAGGAGCAAGAAAAATGCATGGGTTCCTAAAACTAAGGCAGAATTTAGAATTCTTCACCACCTCCCTACATTAAAGACTTCTAGAACTGGAGGCAGAATGCTATGTAACTGTAGACTAATCCATGGAAAACACAGAGACACTCATATATAATTTCTAGTCTTATTTCCTCAAGTTGCCTTAGGATGCGATAGCTGTCAGTGTGGGCCTTTTAACACAGTAGCCATGGCATCTAACATACTGCCTGTCAGAACCATTTAGTGAACAGAGCTGAGGAGAAAAGTGGAGGGGTGTTTTTTTTAAGCCTTATTTTTTTTGATCTTTTGTGACAGGGTCTATATAGCTCTAGTTGTGCTGGATTCAATATGTAGTCCAGCCTGACCTTGAACTCACAGAGATCCTCTGTTGTAAATAATCCTGTAGTGGCTTCCAGTCCCAGCTGCCACTGGCACCCGGGGCAAGAAGCTGCACAACGTGAGTAGGTCTACAGCATATCCATCAGTCTTAGAGTGGAGATCTGTGAGTTGATGAGAATTCTTGGGAGAGTGTTGTCAGTGGAACATCTCAGTTTATTGAAGCAAGAGTGGTTACATTTATAGGAAAAAGGCAGGGAGGGTCTTTGGTACTCAGGGACAGGGCCATTGGTTAAGATAGAGATACTGGAGTCACCTCATTTGCATGTAGAGCTCATGTCTAAGAGTCAAGGTCCTGGAAAAGACTTTTGCATAAGGTGTGGTCTCACAAGGAAAAGAGGAAGACCATATCAGAAAATGGGCTAAGCCCTAGGCTTCCAGCTACAGGGTTCAGATAAGCACCAACCAGTCCCGTATTTAGAATTTAGCTGGCTTTTGCCAGGGCTAAGAAAGTGGGGATCAGCCAAATGCCTTTGACTTTCAGGGTGAGAATTCCCAAGTTCAAAGCACTCTTCAACTCACTCTTAGCTCTAGGACAGCCCCACAATCCTCCTGCCTCTGCCTCCCTAGTGCTGGAATTAAAGGTACACAACACCATGCCCAGCCAGGAAAAGTTCTTTACAATTCCTGAATTGAAACAGAGACCTGTAATTCCAGATAGGTGCCAAGGAGTTCTTCTTCCTGAGAGGATCAGCACCTTCTAGTGGTGGGGGCATTGACCTTGCCTCTCTACTTATTGTCAAGAACTCACTTTCCCAGAAGCCACCCACTTCTTGAGATATGACAGTCAATCCAGTATTCAGATTCAGAATATGAAGAATCCTCTAGGCGCTGCCTACTTGATGTATAATGCAGCACATGGCCAGGTTTCGAGGCTGCCACCATGCTTTTTTAATTAGCCAGCCCTGACATCAGTATGTAATCCACAGGAAAATAAAACTGCTTTCTATGGTCATATCACATGTCTCTCAGTGTCTAATTGAGCTATTAGCATGAATCTAACCCTGGTGTCTTCTGCTCCCAACAGCAGAACCCTTGTTCTGACATCACTACATCACTACTTCACTCACTCCATCCCAGAGCAACAATTTTGGAAGTGCACCATATTCAGCCAGTATTACAACAGATGGTAGCTGCCTTTGCAGTCTTAAAGCTTTCATCTGAGTTCTTTTTGTTTCTTCTGAATATGCTATTGATATTAAGTGGGTTTTAAGCTTGTTTAGTAATTGGTATTGTCTATTAGGTTTCCTCTTCCCTGGCCTTCACTACTCTGTAAGTCATCCTTGATATACATGATGCTGATAAAGCCCCAAAGGCTTTCAACTACACCAGAAAGTGTTCTTGGAGATGTCCCACTTCCTGCCCTACCCCTCTCAGCTCATTTCCACCCACCCTCTATAGGGGGAAGCTAAAATGTACATTACAGACAGTCCTTAATGAGATAGAAAACACAAAAAAAGAATGTTACCTTTTTTAGACAAAAGTGAACAGAGGCTTGTAACGACAAATAAATTATGCCGTTTGCTGTGCACAGACCAGCACTTTGTCTGATTCGATCTGCTGAAAGAACGTCCACGAGCCACAGATATATTTAGAATAGATTTATTAGTGAGAAGTGATACAATACAAAGAGCAAAAGTGAGAGAAGGAAAGAGGGAATCCTCCTTTTAGAAGGACTATACCTGGGAAATTACCGCTAGGCAAGCTGAGTTCAACACTGGCACGTTGGGAAAGAGAAGCATCACCAACTCATCACGGGTCTAGGCAAGCAGATTTCAACACTGGCACATTGGGAAAGAGAAGCATCACCAACTCATCATGGGTCTAAGCAGTTATTCCGCTGGACTGCATGCCTCTCCCAGGTTTGAGGCAGCAGCAGTTCGGGCTTTGGGAGTGTGTCTTTTCAAGGTTTCCTAGACAAAGGGGGCAATTTGCCCAGATTTCTGACATGCATTCAAGGGGACACTGGGCAGTCACGTTCACACCCGGATCCTGGCCAGGGACACCGGGGGTGAAGTGTGCCATGTGTCCTATCTAATGTTCTTTATCATCCTCCCTGTTCTTTTCCCAGGCACTGGCCAGGCACCCAGAAGAAGAAGAGGGGAAATCAGGTCATGCCATTACATTAATAGTCCGAAGCCTCAACCCAAGCCTCCACCAACATAAATTTCTTTACCTACATTCGGTCCTAGGGTTGGTTTGAGGTATAGGCATAGTTAATGTGAGCCTTTTGAAATACAAATGACCGATACAACATTTTCATTTGTCGATACATCCAATAGTTCAAGATAAGGTACTTTGGTATCCAGGTCAAAGTGACATCATCCACTAGATCAGGTAGTGAGTAATAATCAACACCATTCCAGTGGAGCAACTCAAGATCATCATCCACCAGATTGGGTAATAGGTAAGCAACACTGCTCTAGTGGAGCAACTTAAGATCATCATCCACCAGATTGGGTAATAGGTAGGCAACACCGCTCTATTGGAGCAACTCAACATCATCATCCACCAGATTGGGTAATAGGCAAGCAACACCACATAGTGGAGCAACTCAACATCATCATCCACCAGATTGGGTAATAGGTAAGCAACACTGCTCTAGTGAAGCAACTCAAGATCATCATCCACCAGATTGGATAATAGGTAAGCAACACCACATAGTGGAGCACCTCAAGATGCTGCAGACATCCTGAGAAGGGAGATGGTGGTCTCATACTGAGGAGCTCTGTTTTACATGTTGGGGTATATAGTAAGAAGACACACATTAGTGGAATGGGATAATAAACAGGGTTCAGTTATTCGGGTTAAGCCATTATATATATACTGGTCCTCTATCAGTAAGGATACATTCAGCTCAGCATCTATATGAGTTCCCTCTATTTGTGGGTGTTTTATCATATTGTCAGTTTAATGAACCTAATTCTATCTGGCCTTAACAGGTAATGTTCTGGTGTGCCAATAGGCACTATACATGCCATATCCCCAGTCCTAGGGAGTTTTTCTTTTGACCAAAAGTTCCAGCCTGAGGAAATGGAAAGTTGTAATCTCTTAGACTATTTCCTGCTGAGAGGGGACGTCGTTCTCAGGGGCCCCAAACAGGTTGGTATTAGTCAAAAGCTGGGGAGGGGGTTGGCAGTGGGGTACATCTGGTTCGCTGATCCAGCAGAGTGGACAGAGTGGTCACATCAGCTGGACTGGCCATCAGTTTTCAGCAAGTCCAGGACTCACAGTAGTTGAAGCAATTTGATGCCTGGATGATGTTTCTTAGCCAAGTGGTGATCTGTTGAGACAGATAAAAACTAGAGGCAGAAGTTAAAGTTTACAGAAGCTTACATTTGGAATTCACACTGTAGAAAGAACAGCCAACAAATGTTAAACAGCTAATGAGAATCACCTTAGACTCTAGCCTATTTAGGCACTTAAAGACATATGTACAACACAGAATCTGTATTTTAGTCAATTAATATTTGTTTACAGGGTACAGTATCATAAAAAGTTTTCAAGTAACCAAAACCAGGTTATACACCACTAAGACAAAATCTGGCATTTTTAAATGTAGAGAATGGTTTTTGGTTTCCTTTAGCAATGAAATATATATATATATATATATATATATATATATATATATATCTCCAGAAGAGAACAGGGGAGGCTAAGCAAGCCTCTAGACGAGGAACAATCCAGATAAAAACAAATATATCAGCTCATCAGAACATGTATTCAGGATTTTAATGTTATAACTCTGAACCTTTAAAGTTTATATCACTCTCCTATACCTTTTAACTTTTATCTCAAACCACCTTCTCACCTAAAATCACTTTCTCAGACCTTCACAACTTACCTAGGCTTTCATATCTGTATCAGACACTCAAAATTTAAATCACTTTCTTAGCCTTCTCTATCTTTTTCTTTTTCTATACCTTAACTTTCTTTTTAATTTGACTACCTACCAAAGACATGAGTTGTTATTACCGAGAGCAGTCACTTTTAGGCAAGTTTTTTTTTTTTTTTTCAAATGAAGAGATAGTAAAAGTTACATCAAAAACCTATTTATCTTTTAACAGGGAGCCTGTTAGGAAGACAACCCTGTTTATCTTATTCAGAAAGGGACTCCAGTAGCCTCAGAGGGAGAAACTTGTTGTCTATTGCTGTTAAACTAACAGAATTACAGTTAGTCACCAATGCCACCAGAGACCTGGGAATATTAAATTATAGCAAAAAGAATATAACTCAATTAAAGTGATAGAGACTTACCCATACCTAGACTGATGACCCTGCACTTTCCGTGTTCTCTGTGACCTTATGGGGAACAGAGGCCTCAAGGTGATGACAGTCTTCAGTTGCCAGGCCAATAGGTATCTTTCTGTGGGAAAGACTCAGAGGGATCGACCTCCACTCTGTCCAGCCAGAGCAGAGTGATCTACTCTCTAGTGTCTTATTTCACCATGGTTAGGCAGATCCAGGGCAGGTGAGGCAGTGGGCAGTTTTGCTCAGTGGTGCATTACCACAATCCAGATGAGGTTGCTCTGTCTCTCCCCCCCACCCCCCGTCTGTCTTCTCTGGAGGTGTTGGGGTCACTGTTAGGATGGGTTCTCTACTTGTAACTCTAATTAAAAGCCATAATCATCAGATCTCTGAGAGGTGAGGGCCATCTATGTTAAGTGTCTCTAAAACTTTGCCTATAATTTTTTCCTGTTTTGCTGTACTACTTAGGTCATATATTTCTGGCCTCATGATTCCATTGGATTCCCAAGAATTGTACTTCTTGGGCCGGTCCTTGAATTTTCTTAAGATTAATTTCCCATCCTTTAATAATATTTTCAAAGTGTTCTCGTAAACTGAGGTAAACAGATTAGAGGATTGCTCTTTGCTGATATTTACTTTCCTAGCATTTTTAACTTTGTCCTTGTACATCTGACACATATCTTTAGTGGATATACCATCCAATTTTTCAGGTGCAACCCCGGCCTTCAGAAGTGACTGGAACATTTCCCTTTGAGGAATACAGTTTTGGTTTCCATTTTTCTGCCCGCTAAAACTTCCTCTATCTTGCTGAGGGGTGCTATTACTCCAGTCCCCCATATCTCCAATCTAGGCCATTTTTTTCTAATACTGTTTCTATGGCCAAGCCTGTCTCTGCCAGTAGGAGAGTCATCATTAGGTGCTTATAGGCTGGGGGAACAGTGCACACTATTAGGTTGCACTGAGTTGGGGTTAACGGTCCTGCTAAATAGGTGTCAGCTTGTCCCATCATAATAGCAGTTTTCACGGCTTCCCCCTTCAAATGAGACATACTGTCCTTAAGAGTGTACCAAGGATGTGTTTCTACTGGCCATGAACTATCGGTGGGATATTGAGCAATACATCCCCAGACAGCTAATGCTAAAAGGGTGTTGGAGGCATTATTGGGATCAGCATGCTGATGATCTTGAATACCTGTCTGAACAAAGGGATTAGTAGAAATAGTAAGGAATCTTTGGGCATCTACATGATCCACACTAATACCACCAGGTCCTGTATCTGTTATGCGGATCATCCAATTAAGGAGTGGCTCTCCAGGTTTTTGAGCAAATTTATTTAGAATATCAGTAATCTCTTTTTGGGAGTAGTCTTCAGTAATCACAGTAAAGTCTCTCTGATTCCCCCGAACTTTCTCCTGCCTTCGCTGCAAGGGCTTGGCTTGCAGTGGTCCAGCATGCTCTAGCAGGGGATGTTTCCCTTGATCATATTTATGGGCCTCTTCTTCTAAGTCTCCCCAGTCTGTATCATCATCAGTATCATCCCAAATGTCTCCATCCCAGGTATCAGGATCCCAATTGGCCCCTGCAGTAGCAATAACAGCATGTACTTTGTGGGTGTTCACACGGCCCCATCTCTTCCTGTACTTATATTGGGCACAGCGCACAGCTGCCTTCTCAGCCACTGATTGATATCCGTGTGCTTGATCACTCAGTATAGAATTCTGACATTGTAACATGGCTAACTTGCTTTGCATATCAGCATTTTCCTTCTCCAAGACAAGTTTTTCTTGCAGCAAAGCATCTACCCTCTGACACATGTGGCGATAGGCCGCTAGCACTATCCATCCCTTTTTAATTGGGACAGTTTTCAATACCTCTATAACTAAGGGAGGATCTGCCCGTTGTAATTTACAGTCCCAGTTCTCGTTTAAACCTGTACCAAGGGCCCATTCCCTGGCCAGGGAAGAAAACTGTGGGTCCTCTCATCCAGGAATATCACAAGTTACACAAGCTATCTCAGATTTTTTTTTATGAAAGAAAGGCATTGCTGCACTCTCCAGCAGATCCTGCCGACTACGCCAATTTGTAATGACAAATAAATTATGCCGTTTGCTGTGCACAGACTAGCACTTTGTCTGATTCAATCCGCTGAAAGAACGTCCACAAGCCACAGATATATTTAGAATAGATTTATTAGTGAGAAGTGATACAGTACAAAGAGCAAAAGTGAGAGAAGGAAAGAGGGAATCCTCCTTTTAGAAGGACTCTACCTGGGAAATTACCGCTAGGCAAGCTGAGTTCAACACTGGCACGTTGGGAAAGAGAAGCATCACCAACTCATCATGGGTCTAAGCAGTTATTCCGCTGGACTGCATGCCTCTCCCAGGTTTGAGGCAGCAGCAGTTCGGGCTTTGGGAGTGTGTCTTTTCAAGGTTTCCTAGACAAAGGGGGCAATTTGCCCAGATTTCTGACATGCATTCAAGGGGACACTGGGCAGTCACGTTCACACCCGGATCCTGGCCAGGGACACCGGGGGTGAAGTGTGCCATGTGCCCTATTTAATGTTCTTTATTATCCTCCCTGTTCTTTTCCCAGGCACTGGCCAGGCACCCAGAAGAAGAAGAGGGGAAATCAGGTCATGTCATTACATTAATAGTCCGAAGCCTCAACCCAAGCCTCCACCAACATAAATTTCTTTACCTACAAGGCTCTGTCATAAAATACCTCACGTGACATTAAGGATGTCCATCCCTAGAAGAATAAAAAATCCCATACAATGTTTTCTGTAGAGACAGCTTGCCAAAGTACTGAGATTAAATCACTATGGAGTGATTTAATGACCCCCTCCAAGCTCAGAGGATATTAAGGAAGAGTAGCAATGAGAATGGAAGAACCATGGATCTGAGGGCAATCTGGTTTTGACATCTGTCACCCCATTGATTGCCAGAGTATATTCAGCTGATCTGGCTGGCTAGGACATTGTCCCCTTTCTCCCTCACTGCACTTAGAGAAGGCCATATAGTCTCTCTCTCTTTAAGCTGTATACTTGGTGGAAGAAGACCTTTCTGGAATAAAGGAGGGTCAGTATGGTAGTTTGAATGAGAATGGCTCCCATAGACTCATAAACTTGAATGTTTGGTTCCTGATCGGTAGAACTATTTATGAAGAGGGTTAGGAGGTATGGTTTTCTTGCAGGTGTGTCACTGGGGTAGGCTTTGTGGTTCTAAAGCCCATGCTCCCCTACTCTCCCTCCATCTCTCCCTTCTTCCATCCCCCACCCCCAGTAGTTTTCTCAACATGTAAGCTCTCAGCTGTTGCTCCATGCTCCATGGAACGCTAATCTTCTGGAACAGTGAGTCTCCAAATTAAGTACCTTTGTAAGTTGCCTTGGTCATGGTGTCTCTTCACAGTAATAGAAAAGAAATTAAGACAATAAGTTTTCAGTCAAAGATATATTCTCCTTCTGAAACTGCCAAACAAGCTGTCAAGAATGGAACAGCCAGAGGATGGGGAGGAGTGCTGTGGACAATGTCTTCTGGCTATGACATTGCATTGCATCCATGAATTCATTTCAACTATCATGACCTACACAAGATTGGACCCATCATCTGTTTCATTATGCACATGGAAGGGGTAAATGATGCTCTACACTTCCCCATTCAGGGACTATGAGAAGTTAATGGATGCTGATAGAGGAAGTATCTTTGTTTATTTGTTTGTTTGTTTTATGTATTTTAGGTATAGGAGTTCTATCTGCATGTACACCTGCATGCCAGAGAGGGCATCAGATCTTGTTACAGATGGTTGTGAGCTGCATGTAGTTGCTGGGAATTGAACACAGGACCTCTGGAAGAGCAGCCAGTGCTCTTTACTGCTGAGCCATCTCTCCAGCCCCAAGGAAGCATCTTTCTCTTCAGTGGTGTAGCCACTGATAGGCTCCATATTCTAGTAAGTACATCCACAAACACACTGAAGCTCAATTACATCCAATGGGTAACTCACCAACACATACAAAGACATAAAAATAGGAACTTATTTATGAGACAGTTCTCAGTGAGAGAAGGAGCAGGAGGAAGGCTAATGGAAGGCTGAACACAACCAAAAATCCATTATGTGCATGTATGAAATCATCAAATATTTCAATATTTTAATTAATTCTTTTAAGATTTTCATATGTTGTGTCTTGAACACATTCACTCTCCTTCTCCCAGCTCTTCTCATAACTTCTTCCCATTCTTTCCCACACAACTTTGAGTTTTCTTCTCCTCCAACTCCCATCAAACCCCTTTTGTTTTGCCCAGCTTGTTGTGGCCTGCTCTGATGTGTAGTCAACCCACCAGGGATCATACCAGGGGAGGAAACTGCCTCTCCTTCTCCCTGCAGCTGCCAAATCCCAACAGCTCCTCAACTGATCGTGGGAGTCTGTCTGGTTTAAGCTTATACAAGTCTGTGCATGCTTTCACATTCACTGAATTCATATGTGCAAGTGCCTTCTCTATCCAGAAAACACTGTTTCCTTGATGCTTTCTACCACCTCTGTAGCTCTGACAATCTCTTCTAACCCTTTTCTAGAAGATCTCTGAGCTGTGTGGGTATGGTGGGTATGTGTGTGTGTGTGTGTGTGTGTGTGTGTGTGTGTGTGTGTGTGTGAGAGAGAGAGAGAGAGAGAGAGAGAGAGATGAACATCCAGTTTAGAGCTGAAAACTCTATGTTGACCCTTTGAGGTGTCTCTGTATTTTCAGATTTTTTTTCTTTTGAGGCAGGGTCTTGCTATATAGCCCCTGGTTGTCCTGGAACTCACTGTGTAAACCAGGCTGCCCTGGAACTCACAGAGATATGCCTGCCACTGCCTCCAGAGTGTTAGGATTAAAGATGTGGGCTAATGTTCCTGACACTCCAAGAATACATACATATAAATATAAATATAAATATAAATATAAATATAAATATAAATATAAATATAAATATAAATATAAATATAAATATAAATATAATATATATTATATTGGTAATCATATATACTATATAAATATTTCTTTTTTGTTTTTTCTAAGAATATTTTTAAAGAATCATATCTTCAAGAACTTTCCACTTCAATTCTTGAGAATCTAATGCCATTTCATTGAGCTGGGATTATTTACCCCAAGACAATCATAATTCATTTCCTGGGAATGAAATGAGCCAATCAAGAGGAGCAGAGCCTCCCAAGAGGAAAGACAGATATGCATGAATCTGTACTTCCCAAGGGAAAGGCAGAACACAGCAACCCTTTGAGAGTTGGTGATGAGCAGGCCTTTTTTTTCCCCCCTTTTCATTCAATTTTCAGGTTAGCATACAAAGTAATGGGTTTCATGATGGCATTTTCATACATGTGTGTCTTTACATAATCCTTTACTTCTGCAGTTTGCTCTTGTAAATAAAAGGCAGCAAGCAGGGATTTGCACCTTTGAGTGACAGCTCTGTTCAGTTACCCTACATGTAATAGCTCTATCATCTAGGAAGACATCATCTCTTAGAGTCTTCTCTTGGTTTTTTTCCCCCTTTTAACTCCATTCCCTGCTGTTCTCAATCTTGGACAACAATTCCTATGAGTTAGATACACATGTCATACATTATTGATTTGTGAGTGCATATTTTAATTCAATTTAAATAAGTAGTAATGTATTCATAACTGAAAGGCCCTGTTGTGTTGTGACATGTCAGATGCTATTTAAGTTTGGCATCTCAGAAAGAACTCTGAATACTTGTCTGATTTTCATTTAATTCTTGACAGTTTTCCAAGAAGACCTGAGTTGTTCTATGCTGCTCCCTTAGAGAGGAGGCAATCTGTCTTGAAGACAGTGCAAAAGCCAACTGATAGCCACTTTTGAAGGGCTGCTAGGGTCGATCCTCAGCTTGAGGTCAGGGTCTTGAGAAAGGGATGCTTAGGCTTAAGCGAGGTGCAAAGAATTGATTCAGGAGACAAAAGCTGGAACAAGCTGACAGCGGGTCCTCCCAGGAGAGCATGGGAGCTTGAGGATTTTCTCTCTCCCTCCCCGCTCTGCCTTCTCTCTTTTTCTCTCTTTCTCTTTCTTCCTTCTGCTGCTCCTGAGCATGAGACAGCCCAGTCTTTTATTTACTAAAAGTACATTGCAAATCTAACAGTTCATCAAGATCAAGCACTTTCAAAGTTTCATAGAAAAATCACATGGTTACATTTTTTCTTTTGTTTTTCCACACTTGGTACACTGAGCAAGAAAAAATTTTCATTGTATCAGCTTATTCATCAACCTGTTCTCAGAAAACCTCCAACACAATGGTTCACTGGCGGCTCGGTACCCTGCTTGCGGTTTCAGCATATATCAAACAGACAGAAGGGCAAAAAGGTGCTAGACAGAAATTTCATATTTATATATTTTAATCTTTCTTCTGC
The DNA here is from genome assembly GCA_026225945.1 of Cricetomys ansorgei. Taxonomy (NCBI): domain Eukaryota; kingdom Metazoa; phylum Chordata; class Mammalia; order Rodentia; family Nesomyidae; genus Cricetomys; species Cricetomys ansorgei. Next base: position 2,824,778 of record JAMJFZ010000770.1, read on the forward strand.
TTCTTCCTTATATCTATCCAAACTTCAATCATGTGTTTTTTGGTTTGGTTTGGTTTGGATTTGTTTTCTAGCATTAGCAGTATCTATTCCTCTTTCCCTTGATTATTCATTTTCTTGTTTCTGGGGCTCTCTGTAAACCCTAGCCAGTTCAGGAAACACAGGCTCAGTAGTATAATTACTGTCCCTGAACTTGGTCACACCATATAGTTCCTAAAATTTCTTTAAGGAACAGTTCATACACAATTTCATCTTGTCCCTAGTTGACTTTCATTCAGCAGGCTGACCCAGGGACAACAGCCCTTAAGACACTCACAGAGGCTTCTACCTCAGGGTCATTAGATTCAGCCTTCTTCTACCCCTTCTCAAGGGGCCACCAAGAAGTTAGGCTCTCATGAAGGCATTTGCCTGGGTCCCATTTACAGGAACAGAGAAAGCTTTATGGAGAAAAAGAAAAGTTCAATATACAATGAATAACAGGCCCATTTGTAGAGCACTTATTGCCAGATGTCTTCTGCAGAGGTAGCACTCCAGAGGTTGGAACTGTGTCAAGCAGCAATCTGTGCAGCCATGTTGTTCCCAGCAAGGGCAAGTAAGAAAGGAAAAAAGAAAGCCCAAGCTTTCTGTTTATTTTGATCAGTTTATGTAGAATGGCATTAACCTACACAGTATAGGGGTTAGTAAGATGGCTCAGCATGTAAAGGTACTACCACTAAGGCTAATGACCTGAATTTGTTCCATGGCACATGTACCACTCGACATTTTCTCAAGTTGCCTATCAGGAGTGCAGAGTGAACCACACAAAGTCACATTTTCAACAACTCATCTCATGTCCCAAATATTTTGAAAAAGTTATTCAAGAATAATGCATTCAGAGAGAATGGCCCCTCTCATTAGCTGCCTTAAATCCCTGCATGCTGTGCATGTTACTGATGCCTGCCTTTGTGCTTTATCCATAACAACATACAAATAGTATAAGCCCTCTCAAGGCCCCCAGGGTTTCTTACCAGCTCAGGGTGTTTATAGCATTTAAAGGAAGCTTTAACATTTGCACCACCAGAGTTCACCAGCTCAAGTATTAGCCTATTTCCTAGGAAACTGGAAATAAATACATCATGAAATTTCAGTGATTGATGTATCAAAAGTGTTACCCTGGAATCTGGTCAGGTCTAGAGGTGGGGTCCTTATGCAATCCCATCATGTCTGTGAAATCAGCAGAATCCCACAGAATGGCTTCTATACTATGAACAAAATCAACTGAACACTCACTGTGTGCCAGGTATTATTCTAAGAGCAGCACTTGCCTTTCATGTAATACCAATTTAACCCTTAGGCACACCCAGATCGCTGATGTCTTTATATTTCACCCAGCTGCCTGTGAGAAATGTTAAGTATTTCCCAAATATTAGTCAAGACATATTGCTGCTAGCCCAATTTTTCCAACTTGGAAAACGCCAGCATTCGGGAGTTAGAAACTAGAGGATCATGAGATCATACCAGCCTGGGCTACACAGATAGTTCTGACTAGCCTGAGCTACATAGTTTGAGACACTTTCTCAAAGAAATCAAAACAAAATCAAGGAAGAAGGTGGGGGCTAAATGAATTAGTAGCTTGTTTACAATCAGAACTAGCAAGTGAGAGAACCTGGAATCAAACCTAGACCTCCATGGCTCCAAAGCCTATGCCAGATACAACACTAACCATGGCACAGAGTCCTTTCCCCAGTATCTATATATTCACAGTGAAAATGCATTTCCCTGTGAAATTCACATCTGAAATATATTCTTCTATCAAATTCCTTTTATGAAAATTATTCAATTTCTTTGATGTCTTTTTGAAATGACATCCATAGGTAAGTACCAATTTGAGAACTGAGTGGATACTGTGCAGTGTCTCTGGGACCTTATTGATGATTCCAGTGATGTTCCTGATTTTTTCACCTTAGGAGTTAACTCTTCAGAATGAGGAAGAAAAGACAGGTTATCATGCAGTTTTGGGTGACTAGGCTGATACGACTCCCAGGCACCAGTCCAAGTTCATGTTAGTAACTCTGAGGACTCCTGGGGTGGAAGCAAGGATGGCCAGCCCATTCCCCTGTCTGTCCACACAATGTTCTGAACCTCCAGTCCTCACTGTGATGGAGATGGCCCCAAGTAATTCAGATGTAACTAGTCACCAGGTACTTTCTTCTGTGAAGGTATCCATATTAGAAAGAACAAACCAGTAACTGCAGATTGGCCTCCAGAGACTGTCAATCAGAGACCAGCCATCCTCAATCAGGGACAAGATCGACATCAAAAGTCCACCTGGCAGTCTGGGGGGTAGGTGGCTGCCTGGAGAGAAATGGCTCAGCAGTTAAGATTGTGTATGAGGAGCCAAGTTTGGTTACAAGCACCCACATCAGGTGGCTTACAACCACCTTAACTCCAGCTCCAGGGAGTTCCATTGCATCTGGCTGCTGTGGGTACTTACTACAGAGAGGAGCGGGAGACAGAGACAGAGAGAGAGAAACAAGTATTCAAGTACATATAATTAAAAGTAATAAAAATCCTGGGCCCAGGGGAAACAGTGAGTTTGAAGTGTGAGCAGTGCTTGTGGGGCCATGGCATCCTGGCTTCTTTCACAGCCATGTCCACAGCAGCTGTTAGATGGACATCTCAAAGGTGAGACTTAAATTTTTGTTGTCCTCTTGTCTCAGAATTTCAGGATATACAACTCAGAAAATAGCATGAATGGCCTGATTTGAATCCGGCTGGATTTGGCTGGATTCAGGTGAGGTCTGAAGCAGCTTCTATTGGAAGCATGAAGGTCCTTGCACCCACAGATACCAGGGAAACCAGGCATGTTAAGCACACAGGAATGTCCTCTGAAAGGAATAAATGTATAACCTGTTTTTCAATCCAGAAGGCTGGGAATTGGAAGTGATTAACAGCCCGGTTATCTGTTGGGCTAGGCCATATCAAGTTCCCACAACCAGAACCAGAGGTGGCTAGTAGTCTAAATAACCCTTACATTATCTGTGTAGCCAAGGGCTCCCCCAAGCTCCTACAACCAAAACTCCAAATGACCTCAATGCTATCTGACTGAGACCACATGGGATTCTTCCCTAGGCTCTTAAGCTAATACAATTGGCCTATCTCTAGAAACCATTTTCTTGGAAGAAATTGCATGTACTTTCAGTTGAGTTTTAATGTAATTATGTCTTCTTATACACTGGGGATTGTATTACACCTGGAACTTTTTTCCAAATTGTACTGTGTTTAAATACCTGTCATCAGACTCCTGAAGATTTTTGTTTTTTTTTTTGTTTTGTTTGTTTGGTTGGTTTGGTTTGGTTTTGGTTTTGGTTTTTTTGAGACAGGGTTTCTCTGTTGTAACTCTGGCTGTCCTGGAACTCATTCTATAGACAAAGCTGGCCTTGAACTCACAGAGACCTAATGCTGGGATCAAAGGTGTGCACCACTACTGTCCAGACTGAACTAAGTTTTAATTCTTACCTCTTCCTGGATCGTTTTGCTGCTGGCCATGATACTTGCAGAGACCCACCTCCTAGCCCCACAAGTTCCAAGGCACAATGTGACTCCAAGTATAGTTCCAGCATCAGTAGGCCCTCAGCCAGAACCTCAGAACAAGGTTAAAACTGTTATTGCGAAGGATGAGTTCCAGCAGGAGATGAATTTATTTGACAGAAGTTGTAGAGTATGTATGCAGCCTTCCTGAGAGGAGAGTGTAAAAACTAATCAACTTGAGTACTTCAGAAATAACCAAACGTAGAATGGGCTCTTCAGAATTAAAACAAGAGAAATTGTTCTGTGCATACCACTGAGAAATGTCAGAAAAGAGTCTTTGACACCCAGGGTTTTCTTTCTTTAAAAAAAAATATATTATTTTTATTTATGAGTATATGTGTGTACTTGTGTGAATTTATGTCCACCATGTGCATGCAGATACCCCCAAGAGACCAAAAGGCATTAGACTCCTTGAAATTGGAGCTACAGGCATTTGTGAGCCTCCTGACAAAAGATGTGGATGTCAGGAACCAAACCTGGGTCTTTTTGGTTTTGTTGTTGTTGTTTAGACAGGGTTTCTCTGTGTAGTCCTGGAACACACTTTGTAGAACAGGCTGGCTTCAAACTCACAGAGATCTTCCTGCCTCTGTCTCCTCTGTGCTGGGATTAAAGAAAGGCCTGCACCATTACCACCCAGCTAAAATCTGGATCTTTTGCAAGAGCAGTAAGCACTCTTAACTGCTAAGCAATCTCTCCAGCCCCACAGTCAGAGACCTGTCACATGGGACATAAAGATGGGACTAAGAAAAAAGGCTGGGAGAGCATTTGAAAGAGAAGAAACCTGGGAAACAAACAGAAGACAGGGCAGGACCCCTTCTAGTCACAGCCAAGCTAAAGACATAAAGACCTGGAATTTCACAATATAACTGGATCCTTGTAGGGTTTCTTTTAGTAAAATATTCTTTGAATAGACTAAATACACACTGCCTTTGCAGAAATCTCAGAGCTAGAAGATTTAAAAGTTGTTTTGCATATTAAAGTATTGTTACTTTTGAATTTTACTGCACTTACTTATCTATCTATTTATTTATTTGTGTGTGTATGTGCATGGGTGCCTAAGTGCCACAGTATGCCTGTAGAGGTCAAAGGACAATTTGCAGGAATCAGTTCTCTCTTTCTTCCACATGGGTTCTGGGAAATCAAACTCTGGTCAGCAGGCCTGGCAGGAAGCACCTTTCCCACTGAACCGTCTCACCAGCCCAAACGAAGGGACTTCAAATTGTCTAAGGGGCCAATTTGAATATCTTCAGTAAACATTTCTGGGATATTTGAACAAAACGAATAGTAGTTTGTAATGAATTAATAACAATAAAGGAAGTATCCATGAGTCCACACTGTAAAAATAATCCAACAAATAATGGAGAAGATAGAAAAGCTCATCTTCATGGATGCATTCTGATTAATAAATATAGATAGGGTAAAGTGTGGTGCCACATACCACACCTTTAACTCCTGTGCTGGGAGGCAGAGACAGGCAAATCTCTATGAGTTCAAGGCCAGCCTGATCTATATAGTGAGTTCTAGGCCAGTCAGGACTACATAGAAAGTCCCTTACTCAAAAATAAATAAATATAGTTGGATCTGGTGGCACATGCCTTTAATCCCAGCATTTGGGAGGCTGAGGCAGGAGGATCTAGTTCAAAACCAGCTTGATCTACATACCAAGTTTCCCAGTACTACATAAAAAGAGCCTGTCTAGAAAGCAACAAACAAACAAACAAACAAATAAATATAGATAGATAGATAGATAGATAGATAGATAGATAGATAGATTGATAGAATTAAGCCATATTTTTTAAAAATCACCTTTGTATAAAATGATTATGAACATCAAGAATCAGCAATGAGTAGACAGATACGAAGATAAGGAAGATATTTTCATAGTTTCAAAGCATCTCCCAGAAGACCCTTGTGATTAGAAAAGTTATCATTTTACACTGGAGAAACCTGGTAGGCATCACCATCCTTGCAAGAGAACATGGCCAGGACTGAGTATTGAGCATGCCTCCTTGATACGGTGCAATGAGGGAAGAGGTTTCCCCACTCTGGTAGTCTGATCCCCACAAATTCATTACTTCATACTTCTGATGGGAAAATACTGGCAAAGTCATGACAGACATGTCTCAAGCTGATTAGCCAGTGCTCTTTGAGAATGCCAAGATTATAAAAGACAAAAGTAACCAGTCTAGACAACTTTTTTCCTGAAACTCACTCTGTAGACCAGACTGGCCTTGAACTCACAAGAGATCTGCCTGCCTCTGCCTCTAGAGTGCTGGGATTAAAGGCGTGTGCTACCACTGCCTGCTCAGTGAAGACTCTTAAAAGCTCTCAAAATTAGCAAAGTGTTTTGTTGTAGCTGTTTTGTGTTGTTTCTGATTGTTTGTCTTTCGTTCTTTGGGTTTGTTGTTGTTTAAAGTCTGTAGAGCTGTTAAATGGAAGACCCTAAGGAGACACAACAACTGAACACAGGCTGGGGAGCAATGGGACAAGTGGCAGCCCTTCATAAACAACTGTAACTTCATCAATATCACTGTATGAATGTTATTTTCCTGATTTTGATAACCAGTCATTGCTGTTTTCTTTCCTCTCACCTCCCCGGAGATGGCTGAGCTGTTGGCTGGCAGCTCAGCCCCCAGAAAGGAAAGCACATCCTGGCAGGTCCCAGATTGGAAGGCTAAGAGTTGACTAGCGTGACTCAGACTCTCAGGAGAGGCTGTCATGTTAGGGGCAGACAGAAGGGGACCACCTGAGAAATCACCAGGACTTAAGATCAATGCAAAAGCAAGAGGTTTATTTCCAATGCCTTGGGGTCCACCCTAGGCACCCGCCCTAGCTAGCAGGGCGACCCTAGCACACTCTAAGTATACCTTATATAGACATTTCAAAGGCAGAGCTTAACAACAGAGTAAGTACTGACCTTTAAACTGATTGGTGCTGGCATATAGCAAGGTTGAGGGCGCTAGAAAATGTAAACTTAGGGTCCTTAGTCAACTAGGGTGGGGGAAAATTCTCAGTCCAAGGCCATTAGTCAACAATCCATACATTATTTGTCTGAGAAATTGTTTTTCTTACTCTAGTTCTGGGAACTGTTCTGAGTGACATTGTCCCTGACTTGGGCCTACACAGTTTTGGTGCTTTTAGAAGCCTAACTAAAGTTTGGCTGCCTTGTTCCTGTCCTTTCAGTCAAAGGAGCATATTTCTTATTTATTAAAATGAGGGAGGTTACATTTCTAGGGTACAGACAGGGTGGGTCTTTGGTACCCCCTGGTTGGGATCCCTTGGTTAAGACAAGGATACTGGAGTTGCCTCATTTGCATGTGGAGCTCAAGTCTAAGCATCAAAGTCTTGCAAGGGCACCTCTGCAAAAGGTGTGGTCCCTCAAGGAAAAGAGGAAGGCACCTTATCAGTAAATGGACTCATCCCTAGACTTCCAGCCATAGTGCAGATAAGCACCAACCAAGCCACATTTCTTTGCTAATGACCATCTGTATAGCCGGCAATATTTAACATTTAGGTAGGTTCTGGCCAGGGCTAAAAAATGAGGAGCACCCAAACTCCTATGCTCCCAGTGTTGTGAATTGGCCAGAGCTCCCTCCCAGGAGCTCACCCATCCCCCACACTCCTGACACTCCCCACCCTCTGGCCAAGTGCAGCCCCTGTACCTGCCCCCAGACAGGTATCTGTCCTTAGTCATCAGTCCCATAGAATCCAATGGGCTTCCGGGCTCCTCCTCTTTAGCCTTTCTCTCTCCCTTTCTCTCTTTCTCTTTTGTTCCCTCTCCACCTTCCTCTGTCTTCTCTCTCTCTCTCTGTTTCTCTCTTTGGTCTCTCCCTGCTCTCTGCCCCTCTTCCTCTGTTCTTTCCTTCTCTTTTGTCCCCTATCTCCTTCTTTCTTGTCCTCTCTTCCTCTTTGGTCGTCTCTCTCTCTCTCTCTCTCTCTTTGTGTCTTACCCCATCTCAATAAAACTCTTTCGTGAGACCCTGCTGCCTGGTGTTGTGTACTTTTCTTTCACTCAGGATGAGAAAATCCGGGCTTTGTGGCGATCTTTAACTCACTCCCAGCTCTAGGACAGACAGCCCCACAAGTTATAGTTATGGAAATCTACTAAACTTTCTTTTTCACTCTGTAGCTTATTAAGCCCAGGCAAGCATAGTTTACCAAGGCCTATCTCCAGGCCACGAACAGTAGCGCTATTTGGGGAAACAACTGATCGATACATCAGAATTTAGTGTACTATTTCTGTATATCCAAAACACCTAAGTTAGGAGGAGTGGCACAGACCTGTAAGCCCAGCACTTGGGATGATAGGCAGGAGATGGCTCCAAGATTGAGGATAGCCTAGTCTATATATCTGATCCCAGGCCAGTTGGGGCTACATAGCATACCCTGTCTCTAGATAGATGATAGATAGATAGATGATGATAGATAGATAGATAGATAGATAGATAGATAGATAGATAAAAAGTTGGGGATATAGCTCAATTTGCAGAGTGCTTGCTTGGCAAACACAAACCCCAGGGCTGGATCCTCATTGCCAAAGAAACCAGGAATGGTAGTGCACACCAATAATCTCAGCACTCAAGAGGTGGAGGCAGAAGTTCAAGATGACCTTCCACTACATAGCAAGAGCCTGTCTCTAAAAAGGTGTGTGTGTATAACCATCCTACTTCATAGTTGCAAGTCAATAGAAAGTATCAACTTAAATAAAAGCTTAAAAAAAATTAAACAACCTATGAGAGCCTGGTGTGAAATCTATTAACCCAGTTATAATGAAGGCTGAGGCAGGTTTGCTGGGGTCCCTAACAGGACAGTAACTCTCACACACTGATTTCACTCCAAAGTAAGATTTATTTACCTTAAGAGAAAAGAAAAGAGACACATACTGGTGCACCAGGAGCAATCAAGTACTCATATGCAGATGGGGTGAAGCACTTTCACACAGTTTATAAAGGGAGAAACCCACAAAACAGGTTTTTTCCCAGATTAGCCAATTATGGCAGGCAAAACAATGAAGCAGCAACTGACCTTTATTTTTATTGGCTAGTGAGGGCCAAGGAATATGTTATGTTTTGACTTCCTTGGTTGTCTCCCCCCCACCCCCCCACCCCTGTTTCCTTGGTAGGGAAAACTTAAACTTAAAGCAATTAAGATGGAGTCTGAATCTAAAATGGAGGAGCTCTTGTCATAAGGCCTCAACAGGTTCTCTTGAATCATAATTGTGAGTGTGTGTGTGTGTGTGTGTGTGTGTGTGTGTGTGTGTGTGAGAGAGAGAGAGAGAGAGAGAGAGGTTTTGTGGTCTTAAACACCATATGTAGACAAAGATAACTCTGAACTCTTCCCAAGTGCAAATATTAGAGGCATATGCTGCTGCATCCAGTATTTTGAGGTGAGCTTGTACAATGCATGAGTTCTCATCTTAAACCAAATAAAAAGTTAGACAAAGGAGTTTTCGTTGATGTAAATGTCAAACACCTCTAGCACCAGAGCTGGGGAGGTGAAAGCAGGAAGATCAGGAGTTCAAGGTCAGACTGGTTTCAAAACAAGTTGAAGGTCAGTCTGGGCTAGAAGAGACACTACCTCAAAACAAAATCAAACAAACAAGTTGAAAGTTTGAAAGTTCTCATGGAAAAAGAATGATAAATGTTTGTTTAGCTTAATTTGATTTGAACATTGCACAAAGTCTATGCACATATTGATGGCCTGTAAACATGTACAATATGTGTTGACTTCGTGTGCAGAGTTCACAAAACTATGATTCCAGAAGAGAGAGGATGAGAGGGTTGGTTGTTACTGTGTCATGGCTCAGTTGAACCCTGCCACACCTCTGCTGTTACAACTTGCCCTGGAAACCTTGCAAGATCTTGCATTGCTCATATAATTTGTACACCAAGGAAAGTTAGAATCAGCAAGGCCCTAACTGAACAACTGTAAGCTCAGAGAAGCCTGGGAAAGCAGCTCAGAGACAGACAAAGGAATTCTAATGTTTTGGTTTTGTCAGGAGCTTACTCTGTGGCCCAGGCTAGCCTTGAACTGTCATCCCTCCTGCCTCTTCTTCTAGAGGGCTAGGAATGCAGGCAAGTGCCACCATATTCTAGTATGGACACTGAAGATGAGGGGCAGGGAGCTGCCTAAAGCTATGATGTCAATAAAGGCAATCACAATTTGAACCAACTCCTCACCTCTGTTACTAACAGAAACTAACTCTGAGATTCTTCAGTTTTAGAGCATTTGAAAACTCCATGTTTGTGATGATTAGCTGACTATGTGACCTTGTGAATACACCAGACCTGAGCAGGCAGGTGCCACATCACTGTTAACATTCACCTCTACCTTCAGCCTACATTTCTTGTCTCCCTGAACTAAGCAGATCTCATCTTCCTATACTTCCTCCCACCTGAGAGTGTTTGGGACACAGGAATAGCTGGGACTGTAGCTTGCTTAGCATTGGATTCAACCCCTAGCACCTCATAAACCAGATTGAGTACATCTGTAATCCCAGAACTGAAGGCCAGGGATCAAAGTTCTAGATCATTCTCAACTACATAATGAGTTCAAAACTAGCCTGAGCTACATGAGGCTCCTTCTCAATAAAATAAAATGATTTGTTTAAAAGCACTAAATCTCAACATTTCAAATCTTCTGCCTCCTTTTCTCAACCCATTGGAGATCCATGCCAACCTAGGGATACCTTTTCTGACTGTTAATTCTGTATATCTTTAGTCAGTAACTGCTCTCCATTTGTGCATAGAGAAGCTGGTCTCATTCATTTCACCAAGGAGGGTTCTCCTAGCCTGGGCCTCCCTGTGGCTTCGGAAACCCTTGTTTGGTGCCAAAAGCAGAGGACAAGAAGGCTTTGTGCATTCCAGACCCCTTTTCCAGTTGGACAGACCCTCTCACCCAACCACTATGCCCAGAAATCCAGCCAGCCTCTATTTCCTGCTTCCCTTGGCCACCTGCCTTTGGCCTTGAGCAAGGAGAGCAAGCCTCTGCCAGATTCCCAGACATGATGTTAATCCCAACCCAACAGCCAAGAAAAAGACCATTGCCATTCTTACACTGTGTCCCCCAGCAGCCCAGGCTGAGGAGACCCCAAAACAGGCTATAGATGCATAGCCTGGGGGCAATGTTAGAGCAAACTGCTCAGGTCCCTAGAATTGCATACTATAGTGAAATATTTATTAATGCCTTTGCATCTGGCTTTATAGTAAGATGTCATAGTAAAGCCTTTGTATCTGACTTTGTAGTGAAATGTTTTAGTAAAGGCACTGTGTCTGGCTTAATTATTAGAGGTTAAGAAATTGTTTTTAGCCAGGCAGTGGTGGCACACCCCTTTAATCTCAGTACTTGGGAGGCCGAGGCCAGCAGATCTCTGTGAGTTCAAGGCCAGCCTGATCTGCAGAGTGAATTCCAGGATAGCCTGAGTTACAACAGAGAAACCCTGTTTCAACAAACGAAAAAAAAAAGAAAAGAAAAGAAAAAGAAAATTGTTTTTAAACCTGCTTGGGCCTTGAAGAGCCATGATCAAAAGGGACTTGTAGTTGTTAGCCACTGTGTAGGCTCACCAAGAAAGACAAGGAGGCATATTCATAGGTGCAAACCCTGCCAGACCTCAACAGAGGGAACAGCAAGTGCCATACTGGACAGTGGAACCCTGAGCACCTAATCTCAGTAGTTTTTATTAATATCTAACCACTACAGGTGTTCTATTGATAGCAAATCATGAGCAATCAAGCATCCCTCACATAAAGCCAACACCAGCAGACAATACAAAATGCTAAGACCTAGGCAGCCCTTTACCCAACAATGCACAAAACAGCATAATTAAAAATAAACTTCTGCGACTCCTATTGCAGAACTGAGGATTGTGTGGGTTGCTTGCTCCTTCAAGCAGCAAGTATCACATAAACTTTGGTAGATGGAACTTAGCCCAGCCCTATTTGGTCTCTGTGTAAAAATTAAATAAAATGCTTGGAGAGAGCTAGTCTGTGTCAGTCTCCAGAAGGTTGTCCCCTCTGTTCCTTCAAGGCTTTGCATCCTGGTGTGTTTCTCTTTCTCCAATGACACTTGAGACCAACAACAATTACAGTAGCATACAGTTGCCACCTCCTATCTGCTCTGAACCTTACATTCTGCTTTGTGTGGGTTTCTGTGCTACATGGCAGGGAAATGGGAACATTCCAGGATGGGGTGGTTCTTCTAGAAAGAGTACTTCTCTCTGTGGATAGCCATGAGTACCTAGACTGCACAAGGCCCACCATGGCTAGCCACTAAAGAACCCCTCTTGCTTGTCACCTCCTATACATCCGCCATTGGCTGGTGATTTTCCTAGGGCCTGAAAGTTCAGAGAATTAAGCATACTACACAGATATGCCTGGCCTCCAACATGGGATCATTTTAATACATTTTATATGAAAGCAGGAATAGAGATTCCTACCTGATTGCTTCCCTGATGCTAAGATCTATATGTTCAGAGAAGGCAGTGAGAAAACGACAGAATAACAATGAATGATGCCACTTACTACCCTACACTCAACCAGCTTGCCCATGCACTCTGATACCAGGCAGCTGCCTGGCATATTCCACTTGCTCCCTCCATTGATGCCCCTCTCTGTTTTCAATGTCAGTGCTCATTTCTGGAGAATACTGAAGGAGAATGTTAGCAAATGGATGGGTACTACTGTCTTGTAAGTGTTTCTTTGTATATTTGGGCTGGCTTCTGTGGGTGAGGAATAAATTGCTTTATAAACACTGCAGTTCTGCCAGTTTATGGAGTGATTCGTGTCATTCTAGTTCTGCTGAATTTGTAAGAAAACAAGCAAATATTCTAACTAGCAATATTTTGTCTCTTTTACCTCTTCTTGGGAGCTGGGGAGATGGCTTAGTGGTTAAGAGCACTTGCTGCTCTTGCAAGGACCTAGATTCTGTTCTTAGCCTCCACATGCAGTCCCAGGGCATCTGATACCCTCTTCTGGCCTCCATGGGAACTGCATGCACAAATACATATGTTTTTGTTTTTAATTTAAAGAAATAGAGGCTGGAGAGATAGCTCTGCAGGTAAGAACATGCACTGCTCTTCCAGAGACTGAGATTCCATTCCCAGCACCACATCAGATCGTTCACAGTCACCTGTTAACTCTAGCTCTAGGGGAATCTGACAGGTCTGCCTCTGAAGGAACCTGCACTCACGTACACGTATTTACACCCAGACATATAATTAAAATAACTTTAAAAATTAAAAACAATTAATTTTTTAAAAGTTAAAGAAATAGAAATCAAAGACCATACAAGACTTGGAGTAAAGGAGGCCAGCACCTAGAGAAGCATACCATCAAGATATGTAAAGAAAAAAAGAAGAAACAGAAAAAGGTACTGAATAGGTCAATGAAATTCTGTGAGGTTGTTCTAGAGCTAAAGATTGGGGTAGAAGGGTACTTGGAACCCCAGAACTCTCATTCTGAGAGCAGAACACATTCAACTTCCCGCCCCCACCCCCCAAAGCTTTACAACCTGCTTTCACATCATGGCACCACCCTCTCAAAGGTATACAACCTGGCTGACTTTACCTGACACTGCTGCCTCAGCCTCAGGGTGGACTTCCCTCTCATTATATGACCATATAAGATCTCTCACTATGGTCCCTGTGAAAACACTTAAGTCTGGAGCTCCCACATGCAAATGGGGTTTTCATACCTGTGGTGCCCTAACCAATGGGTCTTTCACTAAGACCCTTCCCCTTTCTATAAATGCGACCGATCACGTTCCCTCAATAAACCGAGTGACATCCTCTGCTGTGCTCTCCCAGGAATTCTGTTCTTCCTGCTGGCTCTCAGAAGCCTCCAATCAAAGACCCAAATGGAAACGTAGACCCACACTCTATGCTTCCCTCCTTGGAGCTGCACCACTGGGGTATAGCTACTTCCCTAGGATGGAAGCAGACACAAAGAAAGCCTACAAAGTTCAGCTTCTAATAAACAGTATATAAATAAAACACTACAGGGTACAACTTTCCATCATCAAATCCTCAAAACTTAAATAGCCAATGTTAGAGAAGAATGGCCCAAGCCTCAGGGACCTCCCAAGTAGAAGGCTCCTAAGAATGGTTGCACTACAGTGCCATCCTTACAGAGAGACAAAGTGATGAAGTGTCTCAGCGACTGCTCTTAAAAGAACCTCTCCTAAGCAGACCTAGTGCAGCTCACAGCTTTAATCCCAGCACTTGGGAGACAAGCAGACAGATTTTCTGTGAGTTCCAGGCCAGTCTGGGCTATCTAAAAAAGATCCTATCTCAAAAGCCAAAAAGAAAAAGAAGGAAAAAACTCTCTAAGGCGTGACATGCCTATGGAATATGTACATAATATACAAACACATATACATGCATACACAAACACATACACATATATGGGGGGGGTGAGACTTCTCTAGCTCTCTGGGGTCATCGCCACCTCTATCTTGTGGGCCTCCAACAGAAGAAGATGGTAAGAAGGAAAATTCATGTAAGCTGGGGCTCAGACAAAGCCTACACATCTAACCACAGAAAAGCACCCCAGAAGCAAATGAGTATAAAAGCCACTGGAAGGATTGTGCTCTCTAGTGGAGGGCAGAAAAAAAGTCCTCTTCCTTGCTGGCCTGGTACTGTGGTGTCTGGTAGAAATTAAGCATTAAACTATTGATTGGCAAATTCCTCTTCAGCCTCTGGCACTAGAAATTGGATATTAATTAAGCATATTTCATCATCTGGCTCGGTGGATAAGAGTAACTGCTGCTCTTCCAGAAGACCTGAGTTTGATTCTCAGCACCATGTGAGGTGGCTCACAATTGACTCTTAACTCCAGTTTGGTGATGTGGGGAATCCAATTCTTTCTTCTCTCTTCTGCTATCAACCTTACACATACAGCATACACTCACAAGACACACACTCATGCATATAAATAAATATATTTTAAAAAATAGTATTTCATAATGTGGAAAACCAATGACTACACGTCTATCAGTAAGGGGCATGTGTCCATTCCTGGTATCTTTTGCGACTTTCTCTTTAAATTTTATTTATTTATTTTTAATTATTTTATTTTCTGTGTATGGGTGCTTTGCCTGCATGTATTTCTATGCATCATGTGCATGCAATGCCCCTGGATGCCAGAAGAGAGCATCCCCTAGAACTGGAGTTACAGATTGTTATGAGCTACAGTGTGTGCTGGGAATCCAGGTCCTCTGGAAAAGAAACATGTGTATTTAAAACAGCTAATCCATCTCTCCTTTTTCAACTCTTAAAAGGAATCAAATGGATGTAGTTGTATTCATTTCTATGGATTTTTTTCAAGTCTTTAATGGCCTTCCAAGAACTAATGGTATAACTGAGGTAAATATAAATGCAAAAACACATATTCATCCTGTGTCTGAACATAAATTGAACATATATTGAATACATATAAAATTCATGGACAAAGACTGGGAAGAGGCCACCAAGCTGAGGTGACTGGGCTAAGGAGACTGGACTAAGGTTGAAACATAACTAAACAAGTATATATTGTTATCTAAAATTTTGGTTGCAGAGGCAGCAGAGCTAGATTTGAACCTTGATTCCACATCATCCAACTATGCAACCATCAACAAGTTTCTTAACCTCCCCGCATCTCCATTTCTTGACCTTCAAAATGGATATGATAGGCTCCTCGTGGGGTTACCCTGAGGATCAGAGACAGTATGGTAGAAGTGACTCACCATGGCTTAACTCTGGCTTATAGCATAATGATTACTGGGATGGTGTATTCCTTGAGGGGTAGACACCAATGTAGATATGTGGCTTATTTCCATTTTCATCTCTCCTAGAGGATACCAAAACTACAGTGTAGGACTAACAAGTTTGCTTGCTGATCTGGTTTCAATTCTATTGGGTCGCTTGGCCATCCCTTGCTTTAACTGCTTTGAAAGTTGTAACTAATAAAGGTACAAACTAACTCTTCTCTCTGGATTTGTAACTTCCACCCATGATGAATTCACCCTGGATTCATTGCTTACTGTGTGGCAACTAGGTGCCTCTAAAGCCAGGCACCCTCAACTACACAGACAGGTCTGCGTGGTTTGGACAGCTTGTAGCAACACATGATTTTACTCTGTAATAAGGAGTAAATTGTCTTTATTTTCCGTAAATGTCAGGTATTAGGCCTTCATTTCTCTCTGTCAGGGACCATTAGCCTTCATTTCTGGTTCAGAAGCAGAGAACACTTTCAAAATCCTAGGGGTCTAGAGTTCAGATTCTGCACCATCCTGTGAGAGACACAGAGGAACGTCCTCATTTCTGAGTTCAGTATGCTGTGAAATGGGCTTATAAGCAGTAGTGACCCCAGGAGAAGCTTCTGGAGCCTCCTCCCCAACTTCTGTGCCAGGAGTCCCCAAGGGCTGGGTGGGGGTGGAGCACTGGTGGAGGTTGCCTTCGGGATGGGATCTCAGGCTGCGCCCATCTCACAGGGTTCGGTGGGGCTTCTGGAAGGGGCGGGTTCTTTGGGAGCTGCCTAGGAAATTTTGTCTCGGACTGGGCGGGCGTGATACCGCGGAGGCGGCCACCAACAGGCAGCTACTCTCGGAGCTCCGTACCATGCACCCGCTGCTCTGCGCGCTAGCCGGGCTCGCCCTGCTCCGTGCCGGGACGGGCGAGTCGGGCCGGGGACCCAGGGACACCCCGGGACAGCGAGGTAGGAATGAGGGAGGAACGGGACACAGAGACAACCCGGGAGAGGTGGAGGGAGGGAAAGGTGATGGTGAGAGAAAACAGAGACACCGAGAGACAGGAAAGGGAAGATCAAGATCAAGGAGAGATAAATAGAAAGAGAGGAAAGGCCAAGAGGCTTAGGAGGTAAACGCATGTGGACGAGGAGAGCAAGGGTGGGGAGTTTGAGAAAAGCACAAAGGAGACAAATCGGGCTGACAGGAGGAAATGGTGAAAAAAGATTTGGGGAAAGGAATGCGGCAACCGGATGCCTGGGAGAGTTGGAGAGCTCCGGCCCGCCTGGGCGGAGGTCGCGAGGCAGGGTGTGGCCGCCCTGGGGCCAAGCATCCAGTGAAGAGCTGCAAGAGTCAATGACCTAGGCAAAGCCCCACAACCATTGGGGAGACAGGCGGGGAAATGGTACCGTCTCACCTGCCTGGAATCCTGAGGGGTCTGTAGCGAGATGAGGAGGCCGGAGTTCCCAGAACGACTCAAGAGCTATGACACCAAAGCAGAACTAGAACCGAACCCCAGGCCTCTGCCCTCCTTGAGTCCTTTTTCTAGCCAGACATAAATGCCTAGCACTAAGGCTGAAGCTCTGGTTGCTTTTCAGGACCCACAGAGAGAAGGGAGACTAACCCAGATCATTGAAAGAGTACCTATTGGTGAATCTCTTTACATCTCACAGGCTGGCTTCAGAGAGTGTAAGGGCACCAGGGCGCACACACACTAGTTCTCAGACCATCAACAACTCTAGCCTCAGTTTCCCCATCTGTTAAGGAGTGACTGGCACTCTAGCTCAGAGTCAGCTCACGAGGCATGACTCTTTTCCTTCCCTCCCTTAGATGCACCTCTCAGCTCTGCTTGGGCTGCAGAGGTGGGGACCAGAGCTCAATTGGTGACCCCAGAGGAAGGAGCTGGTCCCCTGCTACAAGTCACCTTTCCTGCCCCTTTGAGGCAGGACCTATTTAAAAAATTCCTCTCCTTTCTTATACGAATGTTCATTGCACAGACTGAGGAAAGTATAGACGTACCAATGTAGTTTCTCAAGTTTTCACGTCCAACCTTTCAGACATCAGACACTGTGGCATCACTTAACTTTCTAAAGATATTCTCAACACCTTCATTGTACCTTCATGGATACAGTTCTTCCTTGACTTTTGACTACAAAAATGTTGGGATACAAAAATAGGATTCAAAATAATAGCATGCAAAAATAACTGCTATAATGTAATTGTACCATAATTAAATATTAATTCATAAGCAATCTTGATTCATTTACCTTGATTCCGTCACCTCTGCTGTCATCCCTGGGTTATTTTAAAGAGAATCCTAAGCTCTATCTATTTTCTAATTTTTTATTGTTTGACAGTTTCATACATAGAATGAATTTTATCATTTTCACACACCTCCCCTTCTCATAGAAACTTTCTTCTGAACAAGCCCCCCTCCTGCTTTCATGTTTTCCTTGTGTTTATGGCCCTCTGAGTTTAGTTTCTCTTTTTAAGTCATTTACTATATTTTATGTGTGTGTGCCTAAGAGTATGTATGTGCACCACATCTGTGACTGAACCGGTGGAGGTCAGAAGAGGGCATTGGATCTCCTGGAATTGTTTGTGTTGTGAGCTACCATGTGGGTGCTGGGAAATGAACTCAGCTTCTCTTAACTGCCAAAACTTCTCCCCATCCTCTCATTAGAGTGCGGGACCTTATATTTTATCTTATATTTTATCTATTAATAGAATGTCAATGCCATAATAATAATTCCTTGTCATAAAACATTCATCAGTGTTCAAGTGTCCTTGAGTCATGTTTTTAGTTTGTTTTGTCTTTGCATTTAATATGTTTGATTCAAGGGAGTTTATATGGTTAGTTGAATTTGATTGACATATCTACTGTCTCTTTAAATGTGTAATTTCTCTCTCCCCATCCCTCCCTTCATTCTTTTCCTGAAATCAGTTGTTGATAAAAGTTTCACTTGTTTAGATTTTGCTGGTTGAATTCCCTGGGTGTCACCCAAGTGTTCCTCTCCCATATTGTCTATAAAATTAATGGATATATAGATGCCTGATCTAACTCCAGTTCAATTTGTCTTTGAAAAAAATACTTTCTATATAATCTGTATTATTTTTAATACATATTTTTGAAAGGACAAGGTCTCTTGTAGCTCAAGCTGGTGTTGAATTTACTGTGTAGACAAAAGATGACATTGAATCTCTGATGCTCCTGCCTCTACCTTTCAATTGCTGGGATTAGACATGTATATCACGTTTCTGTTTTTAAGCTGTGCTGAGCATCAAACCTGGGGCCTCAAATTTGCAAAGCAAGCATTCTACCAACAGAGCTACAGCCCCAACTCATTTTTACTATTTTAATTTAATGTCTTTGATTACTAGACTTTTTTCTTGAAAGGCATGGTGGCCATTTCTATGATTCTTGTAAACTATTTAAGACTTTCTCATTGTTATGTTGAGATTTTTCTCATATTAATTTATAAAATCTCTTTACACATTAAGGGAAGCAAAATAGTTTGTTATTATAGAGAACTTTAATTAATTGCGTATTATTTTATGTGTGAGGTTGCATACTACAATGTGAGTGAAAAAGTCAGAGGACGACTTTGGGGAGTTGGTTCCCTTTTCCAACCTTTGTGTGGGTTCTGAGGACAGAATTCCGGTCTCCATGCTTGCACTGCTGAGCAGTTATCCAATGACTCATCTTGCAGCTTCTTGAGTTCCTGTTTTCATTGTCAGGAAAATTCTCTTTTGTGTGACATGTCTTCTATTTTTTATTAAAAAATTATATGTATGTATGTATGTGTGTATATATGTGTGCCTGTGTGTTTATGTGCACTATGTTCAGGCAAGTGGCTTAGACCAGAAGGCGTAGTATCTCCTAGAACTGGAGGCCATTGCAAGGTGCTCCAGAAGACCAATAAGCTCTTAACTGCTGAACCTTCTCTTCCGCCCTGTGTCTCCTCTTTTATGTTTTAATTTTATTTTGTGAATGTGGATGTTTTGCCTGCATGTATGTCTATGCACCATGCATATGCCTGGTACCCACAGAGGCCAGAAGATACTCTGGTATGGGGTTGTCTTAGAGCTAAGAGTGAGTTGAAGCATGCCCTGAACCCTGGATTTCTCATCCTAAGAGATGTAGGAATTTGGGTGCTCCCCACTTTTCTTAGCCCTGGCCAGAACCCAGCTAAATATTAAATATTGCCTGTTTCACATAAGGTCATTAGCAAAAGAATGTGCCTTGGTTGGTGCTTATCTGCACTATAGCTGCAAGCCTAGGGCTGAGCCCATTTACTGATAAGGTGTCTTCCTCTTTTCCCTGTGGGGCCACACCTTATGCAGAGGGTGCCCTTGCAGGACTTTGACCCTTGGACTTGAGCCATACATGCAAATGGGGCTGCTCCAGTATCCTTGTCTTAACCAATGAGTCCCATCTCTGAGTACCAAAGACATTCCCCTGCCTGTACCCTATAAATGCAACCACCCTTTGGTTTAATAAATGAGAGATGCTCCTCTGACAGCCTCTCCTGAGAATCATGTCCATTCTGAGAATCATGTCCATTCGTGTCAGCTCTTAATCCTCTGATCTGGGACCCTCCTGGATGCATTGACCCACGCCTTGCACTTTCCTTTCCAGAGGCTAAGCTAAGTGGCTGCCAATAGCTCAGCCATGTGCCAAGAAGGGAAGCAAGACCCTGCAGGAGGGAAGCAGGACCCCTTGGGGGATGGGGGAGGGAAGGAGAAAACCCACACCCTGGTACTAGAGTCACTGGATACTGGAAATTGAACCTAGGTCCTCTGGAAGAGCAGCTAGTGCTCATAACTTCTGAGGTCTTCTCCAGCCCCTTGTATCTCCTTTTGTAAGCAAGTATAACTATCCTCATCTATACTTCTGGATCATAGAATTTCTTACTACAAAAAAAGAATACAGTTAGGACCAAAACAACATGGGAGGACAGAGAAGGACAGAGAGGTATCTTGTGCCCCATACCTTTGTGGTTCCTCCCATTTTGCAGATGGTATAAGAAGCAATGACTCTCACTTCATAATAAGAGTACTAGGGACTCAGAGCAGCAAAATCAAGGTAGGTAATTTTTTGACCTTGCAAAGTTAAGTGATGTAACGTCCAAAATCCGCCTCACAAAGACCATCAAGACTACGTATGCAACAAGCAAAGGCACAGTTAATTTTGAAGGAAAAAAAAGCACAAAACCTACTCGTAGGGTTCAGCCACTTGCAAAAATGGTGACCCAGAAAGCTGGCCGCAGGTTTTTTAAAGGAAACGGGATCTCTCTGATTGGTCAGAACCTGAATACTGGATTGGCACATTAAATGTCACGAGGAAACAAGGATTTCTGGGAAAGCAAGTACTTGACATTAAACAGAGAGGTAAGGTCAGTGCCTCCACCATTAGGGGTGCTGGATCTCTCAGTGACAGCCAACAGAAAAGACAAAAATGGCTAGCATACCATATTGACACAAAAATTATTTTTTACATCCTAATCACATTTCTCTGCCCCATGAATTCCTCATCAGCTAAGTTCTTTAGAGAGGTACAATCTTCCTGGTGTTTAGCATTGTACCCTTTCCAGATTCCCCATCCTATTTGTTCAGAATGCAAAGCCTTATCTCATATTCAAAGATGAACCTGAAGTTCAAGATTCCCTCCTTTTCTGATACAGGGCTCAGTCACATAGACTACTCTCTGTAGCTAAGATAAACTAAAGTGTAGGACAAATTAAACAGCTTCCAGGAAGCAGGCACCAGGAGTATGTGTGTGTGTGTGTGTGTGTGAGAGAGAGAGAGAGAGAGAGACAGGCAGAGACAGAGAGACAGAGAGGCAGGGAGGGAGAGATATATAGGGAAAGACAGAGGCCTATGTAGCCCTGGCTGGTCTGGAACTCACTATGTAGACTGGGCTGGACTTGAACTCTCAGTGATCCACTGACTCTGCTTCTCAAGTTCTGCGATTATAGGAATGCCCCATACTTAGTGTAAAAAAAAATTTTTAAGGTGGAGGAATACATAATCAACACTTGGAAGGCTGAGGTGCCAGAGTATTGAGAAAGAGAAGAAAAGCAATGACTGATTTAATACCAAACAGTCAGTCAGCCCTGACAACATACATAAAAGTAACATTATACAGATTGAGCAGGTTATATTTAGGAATATATAAGTATATGCATATATACATGTAAAAATGTTAATAGGAAAAGGCCATGAATTTGGAGGAGAGCAAGGAAGGGTATATGAGAGGGCTTGGAGGGAGGAAAGGGGAGGGAGAAATGTTGTAATTATATTATAATCTCAAAAATAAAAAAGGAAAAAAACACTAGAATTAAAGGACTGGGACATATCCACATTTACATTCAGCAAAACCCTTGGCATGATAAAGGACCACAAGGCAATAGTAACTTAGAAGACAGAATATGGTTACTCCCATTCTAAAATTGACAAAAGCCAGGATCCAACAAATGGAACTGGCTTGCAGCAAATAATCCAGTCAGATCAGGGCTGACCCCTGTATCCTTGTTGAAGTCTGTCTGGAACATGGCACCTTGACTTCCACCATAGATTTAGCCCTAGAGAGATGTCCTTCTACCCTGAGACATGATCCAAGAGGTCTAGATTGGTCTCTAGTCTCCAAGTGAGAGAAGCAGACCAATGGGTCTGACCATCCATCATTCTGAGCCTGTATCTGCTCATCTGGTCAATGTCCCATCCTAGTTTTCTTTCTGTTGCTATGATAAACACTGATTAAAAGCAATTTGGGGAGAAAAAGGTTTATTTCATCTCATAACAACCTTCCAAAGGAGACAGACAGATTTCTTATTCAGTGTGAGGAAGTTGAGCGAGAGGCAAACAGCTTCTACTGCACTGTGCCTCTGACCTCCAATTACATAATTGAGAGGTTTATCTTGGGTGGGTTTGAAACCTCAGCATCTTGGGGCTTGAGAAGGGTAGTTTATTACAAAAAAAATATGGGGTAGCAAGACAGAATCTAGGATCTAACCTTAGGAGCAGAGCTGGCTACCAACCTAACCATCAGCCAGTCTAGCTTTGAATGGACACATGAGAGATAATAGGCAGGAGGTGCTGATTGGAAGGGGCTCTTCATTACAGCAGCTTAACTTGTGTCCTAAGTAAAACACTATCTCAAATCAAAAGGGGAAACATGGGAAGGACACTGATACTTTCCCAGTGACCCACTGTTAATCCTACCAAGTGAAAATAAGACCACTACCACACTTTTGAGCCGAATTTGGAGCAAGCTTGATTTTTATTGGGGTACACCCAAGAGTTGGCCAGTGACTGCTTCCTAAGTCAGGTTAAAGAGAACAGCCCTGAGTCCATTCCTTGGGCCCCTTTGAGGAGTAAAATCATGAATAGTTGCAAGGCAGGTTTACAGAGACAGACAATGGAGCAGTTAGGAAGTACAGAAAAAATTTCAAAAACAAAACAAGCCATGTGATTAGGGAGGTTATTAGGAAGAGTTAGAGAAGGCTAGGGAAGGTTAGGGTGTTCTCAAAAACAAGTCAAGATCATGGGTTGGGCAGGTCAGGTTCTAGGAAACAGATTTAAGCAAAAACTCAGTTCTTTCAGCAAATGAAAATTTATTTTTAAAAATACAGCATAATGGGTCCTGACTTCAAAATGTAGTCAGTCAAGTTCTTCATCCTTCCTTGACTTATGTGTTCCTGTCAAATCCTTGATAGGGGACTATCTTTAAAATGTCGCCAAGTAGCAATGATTCTAACTTTGCTTATCTGACAAGTAATCAATTTGGTAACACATAGGAGGATTCAGGGCCAATTATGGTAACCAGTAGAAATAACATTAGAGGGCCAATGAAGGGAAAAACCAACTTAGCCATACTGACCAGGAAAAATTGGGGATATTTTGTCTATTTCTTTAGATAAAGTACCAATTTGACTGTCAATAGTATGAGAGAAAATCAGAGATATTAAAACAGCACCTTCCAGTAAATTGCTAACAACCAAGATTATGTTTAAGTAACAAGTAGCTCTATTTTATAGAACAGTTATTCTCAGTTCTCACATTTCTTGATTAATTTTGGCTAATATTTTTTCTGTAATATTACTAGTTTTTGAAATTAGGCTGTTTTAGAAACCTCTTTGTAGTCTAACAACAAGCCCTGGGAGAAGTGACAGAGATGCTATAGTAGCAGCAATTGTAGTGGGATCTAATAGATGTAAGGAAGGCATCATCATAATTCTGAGAAGAGCTCTTGTAATTCTGTTCACCAACTGTAAAGATTTGCTGAGTAAAATAGGTGTAACACATAAACCCTTGTATCCTGTGGGCAGGGGGTGCAGAATAAGAATCATTTTCCAAGAAAAAGTCCATCCTCAGGACAATTTCTTACCAAAGAAGAAGGTGTGATAAAAAAGTGGAATTACAATAAAAAGGGACATTAATACAATCAAAACATAGACAATGGAGGAAAAAGACATTAGGGGAACATTGGCCACAGCTTTTAAAACATTAGTGGGGGCACATTCCACTTTGTCTTGCATAATTTTCATATGAAACTACTAGTCCATACAAATTTCTTTCTAAGAGCCCAGGAATAAAGAGATCTCTTCTGAAGGAGTTTTCTTGTTGACTTTTTAATGCTAGATGGAGCCAGAGATTATATTCCATACTATTAGTTACTTTGGGTTACTCTGGGTATGTTAAGTTCAGTTGAAGTGATTAATGAATCTTTCCTGTTATTTTAGCATATCTGTAATTTCTGATATCAGAACCTTTTGAAGAATATTTAATTATGCTGAAGTCTGTATTACAGTTAGATTAGTCTATCCCATGCATGCTCCATCCATCTGGCTAAAGACTATTTGTTCCCTTCTTTTGTCCAAACTATGGGCCCTGGGGATAAAAACAACCTTCCGCATGGCAAGACAATATCAGGGTGTTTCCTATGATAGGGTGCCTTTTATTTCCCATTAAGATGCATTTAGGGTCTGTTTGTGTAGGATGAAAATAAATCAATAAAACTGTTAGCCATAGAATAATTATGGTGCAGATTCCAACAGCAAGAACAAAATGTTTAAAGTTATGTTACACAATCAAACTTTGAAAGTTTGATTTTTAGTGGTCCTTTTTCAGTTACTTTCCACCTCTGGGTGTTGATATCTTCTTCTGTGAGTTCCTTCTTGAGGTATAAGTGATGAATGCAGGCAGGAATACCAGCAACCTTAACAGATGTAGGTGTCCAGAGAATCATGAGATAAAGTCCTTTTCATCTAAGTTCAAGCCAGATGATTTTGAAGCTACCGACAAATACAGCATATCTCCAGGCTGGAATGAGTAGTCAGGCAGATGGTACCCAACCAGTTGAGCAGCGTGGACCTGAGGGAAAAATCTTATCCAAGGTTAATTACAATCTTTTTAAGGAGGTTGGAGTGGGGCAATCTGATAACAGTTCAACATGTACCTGAGGGATCATGCGAGGTCGTCACTATTTCATATGGGGTGAACTTTTCTTGGTAGTGGGTACAGTGGACCCTGAAAAAAGCATAAGGCAAGAGTCTACCCAATTACCACCAGTCTCAAGAGAATATTTAGTTAAAATCTCCTTTAAGGATCTATTCATCCTTTCTACTTTTCCTGAGCTCTGAGGATGATATATACAACAAAGTTCCCAATTTACATTAAGAGCCTTAGAGAGCAATTGAGAGAACTTGGCTATGAAAGTTGGGTCATTTTTTGGACCCCAGAGATATGGGGAGGTCAAATCTAGGAATAATTTCCATCATTAATTTCTTAGCTACCACTTGGGCCATTTCCACTTGAGATGGAAGGCCTCTACCCAACCTGTGACAGTGTTGACAAAGACCAGATATTTGTAGCTATATATAGTCCAGGCTTGACTTCAGTAAAGTCCAATTCCCAAAATTCACTAGGCACAGTACCTTGACTCCTTGACTTCCTGGGAGAAGCATGTCCTTCTTTGCAATTACCTGGGGGCAGGTCAGGCATTGGTCTGAAATGCTCTGAAGTTTTTCTCAGTATCCAGCAGCCAGATGTGAGGGGAGATCAAGTGCATTCACTGATGAAAGGCAGTTAGCCAGTTTTGCCCTAGTACCTTTAGCATGCAGACTCTTCCATCAGGTAAGGTTTGCCATCTGTTATGGCTTTCCTGAGCTCCCAAGTCAGAACATGACTTGATCTCTTCTGGATCATATGCAGGAACATCTTCTCTGAGGTAGACTGGGAGCTCAGGAACAACAATTAGTTCCAGGATTGTATGGGGCTTGACATCCAGCATTTCATGCAGTAATGGATGGGTTCCTCGGGGTGTCACCCAGGCATGGCCAAGGATTTATCAAAGGTCAGTCTGTCCTTATCTAAGAGAAGGGCTTGGTACTGAGTCAGACAGAAATTTGACATCTACCAATTGGTAGCATCCCTCAGCAGGGTTTCCACAGCATGGGGAGCTGTTACAGTCAGTTTGTCTCAATGTGAGCTTGTCAGTTTCTTTTACAAGAACTGTGATGGCTACAATGGCTCTTAAACAAGAGGGTCATAGAGGCTATAGGATCCAGTCTCTTTAAGATGTAAGCTAATTGGTCTTTTCTAGGGACCCAGGGTCTGAATCAGGACTCCCTTGGCAATGCCCTATATTCAAGGATGTAAAGATGAAAGGGCTTGGAAATAGGCCAGAGACACCAGTCTTTTCCCTTTTTTCAGTTATATCCAAAGAAGGTAACCTGGAGCAAGCAGATTTGGGCTTTCTTTTTAGAAACTCTATAGCCTAACCGAGCTAGTTTTCAGAAGGCCTCAAGTGGCTCTCAGACAGTACTACTCATCTTTAGGAGCCAATCATAAATCACATATTGAAGCGAGGTTATTTCAGGGTACTTACTGCAAAAAAGACATAAACCCTGGTTAATGCTTCACCAAAGATGGTGGTAGAGCTTTAGGATTCTTGCAGCAGGTTACTTGTCCCAATATGCCAAGTTCAGAGTCAGTCCATTCAAATGCAAAGATGGGCTGACTTAATTTTGACAAGGGGATAGAGAAGAATGTGTCTTTTAAACCCAATACAGTGTAAACTTTATGCTCTGGTGGTAATAAACTTAGCAGAGTATGGGTTTGGAACAGTTAAGTAAACAGATTCTACCCATTTGTTCACTTCCCTCAAGTCTTGTACTGGTCTATAGTCTCGTGTTCTAGGCTTCTGGACAGGCAACAAGGGGGTATTCCAGACTGACTGGCAAGGAATAAGTATGCTTGCTACAAGGAGGCATCTGATATGAACCTTAATCCCTTCCCTGTGTTCCGAGCTGATGGAATATTGCTTGACTCCTACCAGTTGCAACCTAGCAGTGTCTCCTGAGAACGATATTGTTGTCTAGAGCTTGTTCAAGAGGTCCCATACTAGAAAAGGGTAGGGACATTCAGGAATAATAAAAGAAATGAGTCACAGTTCCTTGTCCTAGGTTAACA
Source organism: Cricetomys ansorgei (assembly GCA_026225945.1). Classification (NCBI taxonomy): domain Eukaryota; kingdom Metazoa; phylum Chordata; class Mammalia; order Rodentia; family Nesomyidae; genus Cricetomys; species Cricetomys ansorgei. The sequence continues at coordinate 2,851,541 of JAMJFZ010000770.1, forward strand.
GTCAAGTCAGCGGTCCATTTATATTCTATGATATCACCTGTTGCCCCCTGTACTTCCATTGTTTGGTTAGTAAGGCATCCTAGGGGCTCCCATAATACCACATAGGTAGCCCCTGTGTCCACTAGAAAATTTACAGGTTAGCCCCCAATGGTGAAGGTTACTATGACTCCTGGGGACCTAGTTTGAAGGAGCCTCAGTCTCACTAGTCCTCCATAACTAGGGTTGGTTTGGATTAGGGTGGGGAGGCTACCTGTTTCTGTGGCAGGCATTTATTCTTCCAATTACTCATTTCTTTGCAGTAGGCACACTGATCCTTTTGTAAGGTTTTCTCTTCTTATCATGGGGTGTTCAGGCAAAGTTGAAAGTGGCTAGAGCTTATAATACAGCTATGGCGGCCTGTTCCATCTTCTTTACAAAAAGATCTTTGCTGTCTCAAAGATGTTTATCAAACATCTTCTGGGCTATTTCTAGTATCTGACCTGTTCTTTCCTGTAAACCCATCCTTCTTTTGTATCTTTCTACATATGTCAGGGGCTGACTGAGTAACAAAGGCCAAGTTTATCACCCTGAGATTTGCCATGTCATCTGGGTCTATAGGGATGGTGCTCCAGGAAAGCTGAAGGTGATTTGTTTGGGTCCTTTTCATATCTGCTACCTTAGATAGGTTAGTGGGCTTTGAGGCTGCCCATTTCATCCCTGATAACAGAAACTGGTGGTACTCACCAAGTGACCTCCTGCATCCTTCTTGTAGTCCCATTGTGCCAGGGACGGCCTGGCAAGTCGTAAAGTACCTGGATGGAGAGCGGGACTGAAGGGCCTTATGAGGAGAGGGGAAAAGAGACGCGAAGGGAAGGGAATAGACCAGACACACACAGCATAATTGAGCTCAATTGGAATGGAGCTGAAATTTTATTTTTCTCTCCAAATGTATACCCCTTTCCTCCAGTGGCTCGGTGCAGCTACAGGGATTAGAACCAAGATGTTAATTACAGGGCGAGACAGTGCATAGGTAAAAACATCCTGAAGCTGAGATAGGTATCAGAACAAAACATCTTCCCTGCTGGGGCGGGATATTTACCTAGGGGAGACAGCCTCTCTCCAGTGGAGTTAGATGCTTAGGACAATAGCTTCTCTGGATGAAGTTAAATGTTTAGCCAGAGAAGAAATATCCCTTCAGAGGGCTTTGGCTTCCCTGTAAACAAGCTGCTCAGTCATTAATATTTTCATGACTCAGTTTTGCTCAGAAGATCTCCCAATAAAGGAACTAGGCAATTTTAGCCAGAGGATCACAGCAGAGTCTAGGCCCAGAGTCTGAAAGGCTCACCACACCATTGCTATCTCTTTCTTGGCAGAGCACAGTCAATTGCCTTTAGCCTATAGTCAGTAGTCATTGAGCCTATTCTGGGGAGTACTTTGGCTGCTCTCCTGAGAATCCATTTTCTTTCTTTAGTAGAAAAGAGGGCATGGAGAATCTGCTGACAGTCACCCTTCATGGGGAGGTAATTTAAAAAGATAAAATCAATTTGCAAAATTAAGGAATTGGAGTTAGTGCTGAAAAGGGGGTTCTGGTTCTTCCAGATCTGTAATGGAGAAAGGGACGCACAGGTAACAATTGCCAGGATTAGCTGTAGAGAAGCAAGAATGGAAGGATTGGAGAAGTTGGGAGGGCCATATAGGACCCCCTGGCAGGTGTCAGGAGGGGAAAAGACAGGGGAGATAGGGAAGAGACAGATGGTGGGGTTAGGGTGTTCTCAAAAACAGGTCAAGGTCATGGGTTCAGCAAGTCAGGTTCTAGGAAACATACTTAAAAACAGCAACTCAGTTCTCACATTAAATGAAAACTTATTTTTAACAATACAGTATAATGACTCCTGCCTTCAAAATGTAATCAGGCCAGTTCCTCACCAAGAGTCTCAAATCCATTTCTGGAAAAAGACTCAGAACAAGAGAGGGAAATAGAACATGTTCCTCGCTGAGCAAAAACAAATGAAACAAAAGTTTCTTGGAACCTAGCTCTCTTTTAAAGGCCTCCAGGATCCTTGGTCTGTTTCAGTCAGAAAGTTCCATGCAGAGTTCCTCACACAATCCTTTAAAAATGCCATTCTGCTTCAATTTAAGAGGAATCAAAACCTACTGATGGTTTTTGAATGCATCACAAATATTTATACAACAGTCAGGCAATGGTGGCACATGCCTTTAATCAAAGCATTTGGGAAGCAGACAGGCAGATTCAAGGACTGCCTGGACCACAGAGTAAGTTCCAAGACAGCTAGAGCTACAGAGAAATTCTGTCTCAAAACAAACAAACAAACAAAAAACAAAACAAACAAAAGCAAAATTATACAAGTATTGGATGTGGTGCAGCTCATTATTCCATTATATTTAATGTGATCAAATATCATTAAATCCAAGTGGTTGGTGTTACTGGTTAGAAAAAAAAAAGGAAGAATGGGGCTTTGATGGTTACTGTGGGTACCTTCTCACTCTGTGAGTCCTGGGTACATTAGGTTGCCCTGGAATGGCTGCAAGTGGATGGGGTCATTTAGAGGTCAGATTAGTGGCCAAGCCTCTTAAGTTAGGTTAGCCAGCCTAGTACTTCTCCTGGTCTCTGGGCTCCTCTCATCCCAGGATGCTGCTTTACCCCTGGCCACTATCCAGGGTACAAACCAGGCTTCAAGCAGGAGCCAGGCCAGAAAAAAAACCTTATGAAATCCATTTCTACTGGCAGAATAGGGAGGGGAGAAGGAGGGAAGAAGGGAATACCCACAGTCCTGGCTCAAGATCCTGTGAGATAACATACCAGTTCTGTGGCCTTTCTACTGGTACTGGGTGAGCTTCCTGACAGGGGGTTTGGGGGAGAAAGAGACTTCCCCCTTAATCACCATTGCTCTGTCCTCTAAGGCTACAGGCAAATTCTGAAAGACAAACTCACACATGAACTGTATCTGGGAAGCAGGCCACCCCCACCTACCTTGATAGAGGAGGCTATGGAGACCAGAAAGTTAATGGCAGAAGGTGTAGGCTGAGAAGTCTTCAGGGTGTTTCCAAGCAGAGCTATCCTGAGGTTCTCTGCAGTGAGGAAACTAGTCATGCAGGACAGTTGTTTGGGCTATACCCCAAGCTGTCAAGCTGAATCCCCAGGAGGCCTAATGAGCTCATGACAACTATAAAGTGAAGCTCAGGGCAAAGTTCCATCCAGATGTGAGGGATTAGTGCTGAGGGGAGTGACCTCACCCCAGCGTCTTCCCTGGAGGGATTCTGGAGCCAAGTTAGACCTCATCACAGACGTTGGAGAACAATATCTGAGGCCAGTGGAGAGAAGCAGATGCATGTTGCTCAAGATACCCATAGCTGACAGCTTCTACTGGGCAAAGGGTCTCAGCAAGGGCAGCCCCCCTAGACTCTAGGACCTTGAGTAACCTGGGTGAAGGCCCTTAGGCAGAGCATACAGAGAGAGTGTGTATGCAGACTTCCACCAGGCCAGGATCATCTTCCCAGAACAGCCCACCCCGAAGTAAGCAGAGCTCTTCCTGCCTCCTTTTTCTCCAAGCTGTGCTCCCAGCTTTAGCTGAAACAAAATGTGGAGTCTCTTCATCAAGACTAGTCTGGATCTCTTCTCCTGTCCCTCAAAGGCCATCTCATCATAGAACACAGCCTTCCAGCCGGGAGATCTGGAATGAAGGTCTCTTCTTGGTCCTCACCAGTTTATACCTTCCAATTCAATCCTTGGCTTCTGCTTTTAGCCAATAATTCCACCAGGCAATTGCATATTATAAAAATCTTAAGGGGTGGAGGATACGGCTCAGCAGTTAAGTGTGTGCCGCTCCTACAGAGGGCCCTCGTTCCTAGCACCCAAATTGGATGGTTCACAACTGCCTGTAACTCTAGCTCCAGAGGATTTGATGTCCTCTTCTGGTCTTTGTGGGCACTTGGACTCACATGCACATACCCAGCACACAGAAGCAGACACATACACATAGTTTAAAATAAATGTCTGGGTTGGAAATATGGTTCAGCAGTTAAGAGCACTTGCTGCTCCTGCAGTTGACCTGGGTTCAATTCCTAGCTTCCACAAGGAGGCTCACAACTGTTTGTAACTCCAGTTCCAGAGGATTTGATGTGCTGTTCTGACCATTTAAGACACTGCATGCACATAGTGCATTTATATACATGAAAGCAAAAACACATAAAATAAAAGTAAATAAACTGCATACACAAAAATAGAGGAGACAGCTGAATGCATTCCCAGGATCTCTTCTCTTTGTGCTCATTGCTGCTCCTTGCTGTCCTTCCACCAGGCCTGAGGATTTTGAAGTAAATCTAAGACTAACATTTCAGTGATGAATATTCCAATATGGGTTTCCCCAGGACCCATTTCTACAAATGTAGCCAGCATATCACTCATCCTACTTGCTTTCCTGTTGCTATGGTAAAATACTCTGACAAAACAACTTTGGAGGAAAGGCTTATTCTGGCTCACAGTTCCAGAGGGGTTACAGTCCACCATGGTGGGGAAAGCATGGTGGTAGGAGCATGAGACCATCACACGGGCAGTCCAGAAGCAGAGAGTGGGAACAGGAAATGGAACTGTGCTATATATAAGAAAAATAACCTTAAAGCCTACCCCCACTGACGTACTTCCTCCTGAAAGTTCCATAATCTTCCAAATAGCACCACCAACTGGGGACCAAGTATTCAAACACATAAGCCTATGGGGGGCATTTCACATTTAAATCATAACACCACTATAACATTCTCCTATAACACTGTCTTGAAGAGGGCTTTCTAAGTCCAGAAAAGGGAAATCATGTTGTTCTTCACAGAAGGTTCTCTATTAGTTAGCTTGCCATCACTATAAGAAAATATCTGAAGCAATCTACTTAAAAGAGAGAGGTTTATTTTAGCTCATAGACTATAAAAATTTCAGTTCAGGGTCAATTGGCCCCATTGCTTTGGGCTACTACTGTTGAGGTAGTATATCATGATGGATGCAAAACCACTCACTTTACCAGTCAGAAAGAAGAGAGAGAGAGAACAGGGTCACACAATGCTCTCTGATGGCACAACCTAGTATCTTAACAACCTCCTTCTAGGCCTCATCTCCCAACAGTCCACATCATCTTATAGTCACAGATCCCCTCCCCACTCTCTCACCCACTGCTCTGGGCACTAAGCCTATAACACATGGGCCTTCAGAGAATATTTAAGATCTGAATTGTAGCAGTGGGCATTCCCACTGGCTCACTCACATTTTCTCTTCCTTCCACTCTTTCCTGATCCTGGATTCCAGGGCTTCCTGTCTCTGCAGGCAGTACATTCCTTCAGTTCTGTTCCCTTTCTGTAACCATAGACAGCATGGCTATTTCTCCAAAACCGAAGAAAACATCCAGGATAATAATACACCATTCTCACGTCTCTCTCTCTCTCTCTCTTTCATCCTCCCTCTGAGGTCAGGCTTATAGAAAAATATTCCCACTACTCAAGTTTCCTGCCTCTGACCTTGCCTTCCCTTTCCCACCATATTACAATACTATGTACATCCCATAGGATAACAGGATAGCATGGGACAGAGACATTCCTGGCTCTCTTTCACTGTGCTAGCTCTTCTTGCCACTTTAGGCTCATCATCTTCTCTACAATATAGAAAGACCTCTCTTCTTTTCATTCTTGGGACTGCACCTGCTTCCTGAATGTAGGAATCTTCCAAGGGCTCAGTCAAGTCTAAAGCCTCAGAGTCACCCACTGCAACCTAAGCTCAGAACCAGGTTGCTGACTTCTTGCATCAGAGTTGACGGTGCCAGGTACAATCTCACTTAGGGAGGAGAAATGATAAGTCAAGAGTTTAGTAGGAATATTAGTTAGAGCTCTCTAGAAAGACATTCATTCTATCAGTTCTGTCCCTCTAAAGAACCCCAAGAATGAATCTATAGATATATAGAAAGTGGATTTTTTAAAATGTCTTATAGGTGGCCCAGCTAATCCAACAATGGCTGTCTACCAATGGAAGGTCCAAAAATCCAGTAGGTGTTCAGTCCATGAGACTGGATATTTCAGTTGGTCTTCAGTATATGCTGGAATCTCAAGGTAGGTTCTAATGCTGGTGAAGGACTGGACTTGCCAGCCATAGCAAGAAGGCAAAGAGAACAAGCTTCCTTCTTTCATGTCCTTTACTTAGGTTGCAAGCAGGTGTGTCCAGATTAAAGGATGATCTTTCCACTTCTAAACATCTAGGTTAATAATTAATTGATTAATTCAAACAATTTAAGAAAAATCCATCACAGGTATGCCCAGCTGCTTGGGTTTTAGATAATTCCAGATGTAGTTAAGTCAACAACCGAGAACAGCCACCGCAGTAGGCTAAATCTTTGATCTAGTGTGGCTTTGGATGTGGCTTCTCACCCCTCTCTACATTAGATTCCTAGTGTATAAAATGAGGCCAATACAGATTGTCAAGACCCGCTCAGCATGCCACATGGTTCACAGCAGCTTAGACTAACTGGTTCCTAGTGCTGAGGCTGCTCAGGTTCCTCCTTCAATTCTGCCAGCTACTGTCTAGCTCATTACTTCTCACTCAGATTACTAAATTGCATATCTCCACATTCTCTAGGCCTGAAATATGAAACACTGCTCCCAAGCAAACATTCTTGGAGGTTCATGGAAGCCTTGAGTCAAAGTGCTACCCTTGACTTTTGTCCCAAGATGCCCCCTCTCTGGAGGAATCTTCTGCCCACCCACCTGGCTCTTTACAAGCATTCCAGTTTCCTGAATGGTTTGACCAAGATGTCTCTCCATGTCTTTGCAAGCAGCCAAACCTTCCTTGTCTTGATTGTACCCAGCCTAGACACTGCCTCCTTGATTATGCCCTCCGGATCTGAAGACATGGGAGTGGGTAGAGTGATGACTCGTGTCTTTATCCTCTTGTGTCCTTGTGTCTGATTTCAGCATCCACCTCACTTACGCTGGTGTTTTACAGGGCTCTCTAGTGCCACAAGGAAACCAATGGCCCCACAGTGAAAAGACTTGTTTTCCTTGCAGCTGCTGAGTCCCCCAGTTCTTCTGGAGAAGATCTAGCTTGGAGTCCAGGCTGTGACAGACACTTGGTTGTCCAAGGTCATTTAGACATCATGGAAGAGGTAAAGAGGGGATGGCACAGGAGGAAGGGATCATGTAGCTTCATAGTCACCTGCCAGGCTGGAGGCTTTGTGGGGGTACAAATGTCAGGAAACCCAAGCCAGTCCTGTTCCCCAGCCACCATGTTAAATACTCCCTGCTCTGTAGCCATAAATGCTGTATGTAGACATTGATTCAGATTCAAAGCCGCTTAATCCTTTGTCTAATTCAATCACCTGTTCTTAGTCCTGGAGCCCCAGAGTATTTTGGACTGTGTACAATCCACTAAGCCTAGAACTGGAAGGCTTGGTCTCAGCCTCCACACAATCTAGAACATTTAAATCTCTGTACAATCTAATCAACCTCTGAGACTTACTGCTGACTGAGCGGCTCTAATTCTTCCTCTGATTTGTCATTTGCCTCTCTTCTGACTCGTCTCAGATATCACTTCCTGTGTGACACTGACTCCTTCTGAGTTCTGCCTCCTGTGTCAGCTTCCACAGTTTCTGTCTAAGGGATTAAGGGCCTGGACCACCACTGCCTTCTGAATACTGGGATTAAAAACATGTACCAACATTAGCATTCTTTCTATATTCCATCCAGACCACACAGGCCTCTGAATGTGATTCCTTCATATAGACCCTTGGAATATAGACCCTTCCTAGCTTTCACACAGGCCTATTCCTCTACATTACTCTAGCTGGGATAGTCACATGAGCAATGTCTTATGCACCCAATCTCCCAGGGCGCTTTCCTTACACTCAACCTGAGATTTTTCTTATTTTACCTCTTATTTTATTTTTTATTTATCTTTATTGCTGAAAAGTTTTAAATTCTCTGCTTTCATCATGTGCGCCCCAGGGATTTAACTCAGATTGTCAGATTTTGTGGCACAGGCACCTTTACCTGCTGAGTCACCTCTCTACCATTTTTTTTCTTTTTTTAAGACAAGTTCTTATTATGTAGCCCTGGCTGGTTTAGAACTCACTATTAAACCAGTCTGGCCTGGAACTCCTGGCAATCAGCATGTCTTTCATACTCCCTCATTTTGTCACTGGGCCTGATGTTAGATTATGCTATTCAGTGAGTGAATAAATACATTTACTAGCATATTAAAATTTTAATTTGGGGTGCTAAGGAAATAGATCAGACTATAAAGTACTTGCCATGTAAGCATGAGGACCCAACTTCCCCAGAACCCACACAAAAAAAGCTAGGCATAGTGGCATCCCAACAATGGAGAGGAAGGGACAAGAGGATCCCTGGGGCTCCCTAGCAGGTCAGCCTAGTCCAATCATGTGCCAGGATGAGACCTTGCCTCAAAAACAAGGTGAGGCTGGTGAGATGGCTCACCAGTAGCTCATTGGTCCAATCTCCTGCCTCTGCCTCCCGAGTGCTGGTATTAAAGGCATGTGCCACCACTGCCTAGCCTAATCCCCAGGACTTTCAAATAGGTAGGAGAGGGCTCCTGCAAAGGGTTCTGTGACCTCCACATAGTCCTAGTGGTGTGAAAGTGCCTCCCACCCTCACAACACACACAAAAGTAGTCAGCTCCTAAGATTGGCTTGTGCCTTTCTGCCTCCTGCCCCAGTAATAATAATAATAATTTTTGAAACAAAGTCTTAGCTGGCCTGGAACTTATGGTTATCTTCCTGTCTCAGACTACTTACTTTTGAGCTTATAGACATCAACAACCAAAATAACAGTTATTAACATTTGAATGTTATTGTAATGTAGTTGATATCCTTAGCTTTCTTTCTTTTTTGTTAAAGCACTGTTCTGAGATAAAGAAAACCTTTATTAGGTTTTATTAGGTTGCAAGCAGGATCTAAAACAACACACAATCCTTTGAGCAATGCCTAGGAACAAAACTTTAAAATCCCAAACCTGTCATTTAATGAAGGGGGCAGTACAACAAAGGGAATGTGCACTCTCACTGCCAACTCTCAGGAGGATCCTTAAGGGTGAAGGGAGCCTGTGATGTTGTTACCTGGGGAAACAGCAGACATTGGGTGAAAGCCAGGATTCCATGGAACCCAGTTCCTCTCCACTGCATTCTACTAGGTCCTGGGACACTGGACTTTCTTTAGGATATCACTAAGCTAAGCTAAAACTGGCCCAACTCTTGTGCTTGACTTTGCCTTGCCCTCCCACTCCAGATGGTGGAGAAGACAATGGAGCACTTGGAGGCAGAAGTGAAAAGTCTGCTGGGCCTGCTGGAGGGACTGAGTTTGAACCTACTCCCAGAGCCCTTCAGCCCCCCACCTGACCTGCTAGATGGTGAGTGGCTCAGATGGCAAAGGGACACCTGCTAACCTTGTTACCTAGGGCCCCTGGCAGCTCCATCACACTGGTATAGCCTGAATGCACAGGGATACTGTGCAGTCTCAGGGACAGAGTGGGTAGCCTTTTGGTCTTCAAGGATTCTGGTTTCTGTGCTTCTCCATCTAGTCTCGCCACTCACTGGCACCTTGGGCCCTGGCATCCTGTTGACCTCAGATCATCTCTCAGCTCCTTTCCTTTTTGTTGTTGTTTTTTGTTTGTTTTTCATGACAGGGTTTCTCTGTTGTAACTCTGGCTGTCCTGGGACTCACTTTGTAGACCAGGCTAGCCTTGAACTCACAAAGATCACCCTGCCTCTGCCTCCCAAGTGCTGGGATTAAAGGTATGCATCACCAGCACCTAGCCTCAGTAACTTTCTTGAGTCCTGTTTTTGGCATTGCTGTCCCAAGGGACTGGAGGGAGGAAGTTGCCAGGCACAGAAAGGACAAGGGGGTCCTTCAGCATCCTCTGCCACTCACTCATTCACTCACTTGAGGAAACTCCTTTCTTGCAGATCACTTCTGACCACCAATGGTAGTGGATCTCACAGCTGAAGTCATCTCTCTGAGAACCAAGCCAGGTCTTCTTGAATTCCTGCCCCACCTTTGTGTAAAATAAAAGCTACGACGTGGGCTCCCTGTGTTTGTTAACAGTGACCTCTGTAACTACAGTCCCAGCTCCTTCTGTCATACACCCTGAATCCCACACTGTTATACCCTGCAGATCTCGGTAGCCTGTGCATCTGAACTTCCAACTTTCTTATTTATAGGGACAGACCACAGAGACTGAGTTATAGAATGTGAGGCAGCTGAGACCTAGAATGGTAGTCATGGACAGAAAGCCCATTATGCAGCCTTGTTACTCAAACTGTGGCCACAAAACAGCAGTCAGTGCTACCAGAAGACTCAGCAACCTGCATGTGACCCCAACTCTGCCCTCCTTGGGTGAGGGGTTGTCTGCCCATTAAAAATCCTCTTCCCACTGCCAAACTCATTCTACGAGCCCACAGTCACCCTGATATCCAAACCACATGAAGATTCAACAACAACAAAAAAGAGAATTACAAACCAATTTTCCTCATGAACATAGATGCAAAACTATGCACCAAAATAGTCCCAAAATGAATCCAAGAACACATCAAAAAGATCATCCACCATGATCAAGTAGGCTTCATCCCAGAGATGTGGGGATGGTTCAACATACAAAATCAGTCAATGGAATTCACCATATAAACACACTAAAAGAAAACAAAAAACTAAAAACACATGATCGTCTCACTAGATGCCGAAAAAGCTTCTGACAAAATCCAACACCTCTTCATGATAAAAGTCTTAGAGAGATTAGGGACACAAGGGACATACGTACACAAAATAAAGGCATTTTACAGTAAGCCCACAGCCAACATCAAATTAAATGGAAACTCAAAGCAATTCCACTAAAAATCAGGAGCATGACATGGTTGTCTACTCTTTCCAAACCATACCTATTCTATATAGTACTTGAAGTTCTAACTAGAGCAGTAAGACAAGAAGAGATCTTGGAAGAGATCAAGAGGATACAAATTGGAAAGGAAGAAGTAAAAATATTGTTATTTGTAGTTAATACAATAGTATATATAAGCAACCCCAAAAATTCTACAAGAAAACTTCTATAGCTGAAAACGTCCTTCAGTGAAATGGCTGGCTACAAGATTAACTCAAAAATATCAGTAGCCCTCCTATATACAAACAACAAGGAGACTGAGAAGGAAATCAGGAAAAAAACACCCTTCACGATAGCCACAAATAACATAAAATATCTTGGAGTAACTCTAACCCCAAATGACTCTAGCCAAGCAAGTGAAAGACTTACCTGACAAATTCAAGTCTTTGAACAAAGAAATTGAAGAAGACCTCAGAAGATGGAAAGATCTCCCACGCTCCTGGATTGGTAGGATTAACATAGTAAAAATGGCCATTTTACCAAAAGCAATCTACAGATTCAACTCAATCTCTATCAAAATCCCAATACAATTCTTTACAGACCTTGAAAGATCTGTAAACTTCATATGAAAAAACAAAAAACCCAGAATAGCTAAAATAATCTTGAAAAATAAAAGAACTTCCAGAGGTATTACCAACCATGATCTCAAGCTGTACTACAGAGCCACAGTAGTAAAAACCACAAGGTATAAACAGATCAATGGAACTGAACTGAAACCTAGACATAAATCCACACACTTATAGACACCTGATTGTAGATGTTTGCTACCCTGCTGTTTTATCCTCTAGCTTACTTAGGAAAGAGAAAAGAAGGAAGGAAGGAAGGAAGGAAGGAAGGAAGGAAGGAAGGAAGGAAGGAAGGAAGGAAGGAAGGAAGGAAGGAAGGAAGGAAGGAAGGAAAAGCAATCTCCACCATCCACCTTGAGGAGAGAAAGGGAGAAATATTCACAGCACTTTTTGTCTGTCCAAAACTTGGGGAATGGAAGTAGATAGTGAGCTGGACTAGTGTCTCGGTGCAATAATCCTGAACCTGATTTTTCCTACTGAAGTTCCTCTAAGTGATAACTAACCCACCAACAAACAAACAAACCCACCAATAACTAACCTACTCTTCGCTCTCTGGGCTTCAACCCTCATATACTCTAAGCAAAGTTCCCAGAAGTGGAAGTGGCACACAATTACAAAGACAAGATATATGTGTCAAAATGGCTGCACCTTATCAAATCATAACCACTAGTAATGAACATTCCAAATCAATTCTTCATCATCCACTACAACTGGGATGGGAACAAAAATGTAGTCCAAGTGGCATTTTGTGTTTTTAAAGAAACAAAAATCACAAAATTCCTTCAAATCATCCTGCTACACCTACAAATGGTGCTGGTCAAACTGGATGTCTGCATGTAGAAGAATGCAAATAGATCCATATTAATCACAAAACTCAAGTGTAGTGGAACACTTGGAGGAAGTTTGTTATTTTGGATTAGGTTTGTGTTCCCACCCCAGGTGTGGTACTTGTTTATGAGTTGGATTTGGAATACTTGATGCAGGTGGCTATAATTTGGTTAGGTGCAGTCATTCTGGTGTCTGGAGCTTGTTCTTGGGATTGTGTGCTGCATGGGTTTATTGGAACTTTTGGTTTAGGGTATAAAAGTTCTGAAACCTCGAGTGGCGGGGTGGGTATTAGTTGGTGGTTTGTTGGTTGGGTTGCCCATCGTTAGCATGTTCTTATTTAAAATGAACAAAGGTTGGAGAGATTGAGTTTACAGATCATGAGCTGAGATGCTAGTCTGACTCATTGTCAGCTAGTTCTCTTCAAGCTTAGGACAGCCTAAAAAAAGGGCCATGAAGATTTCTACCTTTCTGTTCTTTCATAATATATCAAGGCTGCTTGCAAAAGTGGTGAAAATTTCTTTCTATCCGTCCTTTCTCTTTCCCTAAATTGAGGGTAAAAGACAGTAGTTTACTACTATACTCAACTCCAAGTGGATCGAAACCTCAACATAGAACCAGATACACTGAATCTGATAGAAGAGAAAGTGGGGAATAGCCTTGAACACATTGGCACAGGAGACAACTTCCTGAACAGAACACCAATAGCTCAGGCACTAAGATCTATGATTAATAAATGAGACCTCATGAAACTGAAAAGCTTCTGTAAGGCAAAGGACACTTCAAGTAGGACAAAACAGCAACCTACAGAATGGGAAAAGATCTTCACCAATTCTACTTCTAATAGAGGGCTAAAATACATAAACAACTCAAGAAACTAGACACCAACAAAACAATCCATTTAAAAATGGGGCACAGATCTAAACAGAATTCTCAATAGAAGAATCACAGCTGAGAAATACTTAAAAGAAATGTTCTATATCCTTAGCCATCACGGAAATGCAAATCAAAACTACTCTGAGATTCCATCTTATAACTGTCAGATTGGCTAAGATCAACAACACAAAGAACAGCTTACGGTGGCAAGGATGTGGAGCATTGCTGGTAGGAGTGCAAACTTACACAGTCATCATGGAAATCAATATGGTGATTCCTCAGAAAATTGAAAATCGACCTACCTCAAGATCCAGCTTTACCATTTGCCCAAAGGATGCTCTGTCCTACCACAAGGACACTTGCTCAACTATGTTCATAGTGCCTTTATTCATAATAGTCAAAAACTGGAAACAACCTAGATGCCCCTCAACTGAAGAATGAAGAAATTGTGGTATATATTGTATACAAGGGAGTATTACTCAGCTATTAAAAAAATGACATAAAATTTGCAAACAAATGGATGGAACTAGAAAAAAATCATCCTGAGCGAGGTAACCCAGTTCTAGAAAGATAAACATAGTATTTACTTATATGTGTTTATTAGCTGTTAAGCAAAGAACAAAGGTACTATAATCCACAGACCCAGAGAGACTATGCAACAAGGAGGGCCCCAGTGGAGACACATCTCTCTATGTAAAGGGGAAATAGAATAGACATTGAAGGTGGGCTGGGGGAGTATGAGAATGGGAACAGAAGGGATGGAGGTGGAATGGTGATGGAGGGATAGAATATAGGGAGAGATGACCAAACTGCAGGACATTTAGAGGGTGATCTGGAGACCTAGTGCAGTGGAAACTCTCTGGAATCTACAAAGGAGACCCTAGTAATGGTCTAGGAGAGGAACCCTAATAATAGGGGCTGGGGAGCCTGAACAAGCTATCTTCTATAACCAGGCAAAGCTTCCAGTGGTGGGGCTGGGACACTATCACAGCCACAAAATCTTTGACCTATGACCCATCCTGCTGCAGGATCTGCTGGGCAATGGAAGGGCAAAACCCCATGCCAATGGAGGGAGCTCAAGCCTGACACTGGGGGGCAGGCCATGAACTAGACTGGATGGCCAGGAGATGATTTCTAATAATATCCTGCTATGCTCATAGATTGGTTCCTAGCCCAAGCTTCAGAGAGGGTTCCCCTGGCAACTGATGGGAGCAGATACAGAGGCCCAAAGCCAAACACTGGGTAGAGCTTTTAGAACCCAATGGAAGAGGTGGGAAGAGGGGAAGGAGAAATTGTGGAGACAGGAGGGGTTGAGGGCACTAGAACAAGCCCCATGGAGTCAACTGACCTATGCTGACCCTAAATCAACTCTTAGGGGCTCACAGAGACTGAAGCAGCAGATACAAAGCCTGCGGGGTTTCCTAAATATGTCTTATGGTTGTCTGGCTTGGCGTTCTTGCAGAACTCCTACAAGTTGGAGTGTGTGTGTGTGTGTGTGTGTGTGTGTGTGTGTGTGTGTGTGTGTGTATGTGTGTGTGTCCCTTTTACCTGCCCTTGGGACCCTTTTCATCCTGTTGATTTGCCTTGTCCACCCTTGATGTAGGGGTTAGTGCTTGTCCTTGTTACATCTTTTTTATGTATGCCCTGTTCAAGTGGTAACCCTAGGAGGCCTGCTCTTTTCTGAGGGGAACTAGGAGCAGGGCAAAGGGTAGATTTGGAGAGAGGGGAGATGAGAGATGGGAAGGAGCTGGGAGGAGTGGAGGGAGAGGAGGAGGGGGGTCAGGAAGTATAGAGAGAATTTAAAAAAAAAAAAAAAAAATCCTGTTCCCTGCCTGTTTATCTAGACAAACTTCCAGCCTCTCTCTTTAAAAAAAAAAAAAAATCTATTTCAGTAAACAAAGTTCACATCACATAAAATTCATTTCGTGGGGCTGGGGTGGAGATTCAACATTTAGACCAAGCTGGGATTAAAGGTGTACACCCAGCAAAACTCAACATTTTAACCTACACAAATTCCATGGCTTCTATGTGTGCACTGGGCTATTCCAGTCCACAGTCAACACCCCAGAACTCTGAGCCTCTGCAGTAGTCACTTTCCCTTCCACCTTTCTCATTTCCCACTCTAGAAATCATTCGTCTCCCCGGGCTTGTCTACTGTGGGCTGTTTCTATGAATAGAAGCATGAATCCTTTTGTATCCAGCTTTCACCAGACAAGCTCTGAAAGTCCATCCATGTTGCAGCATGTGTCATTCCCTTTTATGGCTAAATAATGTCCTATTGTCTCAAAAGACTACAACTTGTTCACTCATCTGCTAATGGGTTTTTGAGGTGTATATACACACTTTGACTATTAATGTAATTCACAATGCTGGTTCTCAGTTCACAAAAGCTCTGTGACTCCTAAATGCCATTCCTCCTCCCACTGTTGGGTAGAAGCGAGTACTGGTACCCAGCAGCTAGCTACTCAGCTGAGGCCTCGCACAGGTTCTGGCCAGGGTCCAGCAGGCTAGAGGAACACTTGTTTTATTCCAAGTTTTCTCACACAGGGAAAGTGAGAGGAAACCTCCAGCCACCAAATCAAGCTCTATGCACCTGGACATGACAATGAGTCCTAGAAATTGTCCCTGATAGTTCCCCGTTCCAACACCAAGGGCAGAGAGCCCGAAGGGCAAAGCCAAGAGAGCCATTTTAACTGGAGGTTCCAGGGTGATAAGCTGCTGGAGACCTCCCTGGGTTGTTCCTGTCCTCCTCACTAGTCTCCTGAGACCACTCAGAAACCACATAAGCCCCATCTGTCCATTCCCAGGACCTAGGTGACTAGCCATCCTTTCTACCTCACTCAGAACTCTAACATCTCTGCATCAGTTACGGATTCTGTGACTCTTCACTACTGGACCTTGTGTGGATCTGGAAAACATCTTTTGCATGTCCTTAGAACACAGTCCCTGCCCGGTATCTTATGCTTGTGATTCCCACAGCCTAAGTTTCTAGTTCAACATGTCCATTTTCACTGGCTAAAAGGGCTGGAATCTATGAGTCATAAAGTGGAAGAAAATAAGCTGGCACCAGAAAGACATTTCCAGAATGTTCCAGAGCTGGCTGACTTTAATTTAGAAACAGCTTTTGGCTACAAACATTCAGGTTTAAGGCACATTCCAAACTATAAGGAGCCCTGTCACTGGCAAGGGGACTGAATTTATTTTTGCATGGTTTTTCATAGAAGATGGAACAAATGATTTTTCTGGCCTTTCTGTAAAATAGAACGAGTTTGGCAAAAACAAAACTCATGATACATCCTCACCAGACACAACAATACCCTTACAAGACCTCTCTTTTATCCTAGGCAAGGGTGGGGTATCCCAACCACCTATACCCATCTCCCCCAAACCGTGTATATATTAAACGTATTTATATGCATCTGCCTGGCAATGATGGTTGGAAAAAGAAGTTTTCAAATGAAAATACAAAATCACATGTATACAACAAAGCTAAGAATTTAGCTACAAGCAATGAGGAATGATTGCAGGAGCAGGAGAAAAAAACACCTACTCTAACCAGCAAAAGGCTATGAGATCCAGGGAGATGGCTGACTAAGGACTCTAGCCCTTCTGGGCCTTTCTGGCACAACAAGCTCATGAGGAGGGACCAGAAGGAAAAGGCCATGGCTGTAGGGGAGAAATGGTGCACCTGGGGATGGTGGCTGGATTAGGGAAAACTGAATGATGCTCTTTGGGCCTTTTCCTGGCCAATGCCAGCAGGGGGCAGAGTGAGCCACTGTCACTGCTTAGTCATTGCCACCACAGATCTTCAGTAGAATCTTCCGATAGTCCCCAGAAGTGTCTCCCTGGTTGCAGAAACAAGAGTAGCAGTTAAGGGAGGCAAGGCCACTTCCTTTCTGGCCCCAAGTTCCCTCGTGGAGAGGCAGTCCTTGAGTTCCCACTCAGAGCAGGCAATGCAAACCTGACTTGAACAAGTGCTGTCCAGTGGTACCCAGATTCTATGTTAAAAAAAAAAAAAAGCCCAGCACGATGGCATGTGTTTGTAATCCCAGCACAGGGTAGTGGAGACAGGCAGATCCTTGAGGCTGACTGGTAGGCCATTCTAACTTAATCAACAAACCTCAGATCCCAGTGAGATCTCTCAAAAATCAACATGGCTATCTCCTGAAGAATGATACTCAGTGTTGATTCTGGTCTCCACACCCATGTGCTTGCACATATAGTATCATTCACCTATTACCAAAGTCAAATAAATACCTATAACAACATTTTAATCAGCCCAAGGATCACCAGCAGGACAAATCAGTATTGTTCTTTGCCTAGAGCATTTACTTAGGGGTTCTGATGTAAAGCAATGCTGTGTCCTAGCTTGGAAGTGTCATCTTTGTGACTACCCATGGACGACACCATTACTAGTACAGCTTTCCACTTCTCACAAATCAATCCCTGTCTCATACCACTGTGCTCTCTCCAGAGGTACTGTTCATGCTTAGCTATTTCAGATAATTTTCTGTCACCCTAAGCTCTCTGAAGGTAAAGTATGTGGCCTTTCTTTCTTTCTTTCTTTTTTGAGACAGTTTCTCAGTTTCTCTATGTAACCCTGGCTCTCCTGGAATTCACTCTGTAGACCAGGCAGCCTTGAACTCAAGAGATCCACCTGACTCTACCTCCTGAGTGCTGGGATTAAAGGTATGTGTCACCACCTCCCGGCTGTTACAGCCTACTAGTACCCAGATCACACTCTTGACAGTAATGACAAATTCTCTGCTGCCCATAGCTTCATTTTCATACCATGGGAATGAAGACTAGCTTTTCTGCAAAGATGAGTTCAACAATATCAAATGCTGTTAAGTCTGAAGTCAGACACTGCATCCTGGTGACTCAGTATCAACTTCTGCCGGCCAAGCTCTGGCAGTGTTTCTTGGGAATGATTATTTGGACTGCCACCACACCTGTGGAGGAACTAATTTATCCTTAGAGATGCTAGGCCAATGCTTGGGATATTTTCAGACATTGCTCTAGGGTCATGATCTTACTAAGTAGAAAAGCCAGGATCAGACCCCCCCAGGCTGTGTGATCGCAGGGTTGAGCTACCTATGTGGTCTCTACTGTAAAGTGAATGGGGAAGAGCTAGAATTCAGCAAGCAAGAGCTAAGCTCCAGAGACCCTTGGAACATGAGCTCTCCTTGGTAGATCATACCATCACCGAGTAGTGGGGACTCTGAAGGTCAGGAGCAGGATAAAGGAGGGCCTGAGATTTCTCTATGCCATTGGTGGACACTCCTGCTCAATTATTAAGCACTGGGGTCCTAGAGGGTGGGAATGTAGGGTCACAGGGTTGTGACCTGCCCTGTCTTCCTGATCTTATGATTTGTTTGGAGGTGACTAGATGAAGAAGCCCACTTAGCCAAACACTGGGCTACTCTAGAGAGGGGAAGGAGACAGGGAGGGCCTGGAGGTACTGGGATGGGAGAAATGGCTTTGTTGGCCTGGATCCTACCGTGATGTCATGGTACAGCGACTTGCCATACATCCGCTTATACTCGGCTCGGATATCCAGGAGGTCAAGCTCACTTCGAGACACCATAATGCGAATCAGGGTCCGGTCTTTTGTTCCTGCTCCCTGAAGAGTCATCCAGACAGGGTATATGCATGCAGCTTCTCACCCTCCCACCCTCCCTGAGGCCCCAGTCCCTCCTGTACCTTCTACTCATCCCCTGTGAACCCCTTAGAAACAGGCTTTAAAATGTCCTGGACTGGGTCCCCTGAACAGAAGAGCTACATACCCTCATAGCCTTGTTGAGCCTTTCAGCAAAGAAGGCGGGTGTGTTCTTGAGGCATTTTACTACAAGAGAAACACAGCACAAGGTCGGCAGGACACATCATCTTAAGTGTCCTCCTACAAAGCCTAGACATCAAACTTGCCACCACCCATCTACTATTTATTGTTCAGGCTGGCTGTGATCCCATAAATGTAGCTTCACACCAAGTAGGACCATCAACCCAACCTCCTTCCTGTCATCATTGGCAAAAACCACTGGGGCTGTGCAGAGGGTGGGGGCTTAATGATGTAAAGAGGCATCAACTTCATGGATGCCTAGGCATGAGGGGTCAAATAGAAAGACCTTCTTGGAGAAAGAGAGGCCAGGGGGATGTGGTGTTATTCTCAGGCAATGCAGGAGAATGAGAATCTACTGTCTGTTCTAGTCCTCCAGCATGTATAAAGAGACGTGGTGAAGACTGCAGGGCAAGAACCCAGTTCCACATAACAGGGAGGATCCTGGAGTCACCAAGACATGCTGTAGAGGGCATACTGCTAGAAGAGACATTCCTCATGCTGGAAGCTTGGCCAGCATTTGCTAGAATGGGCCTATTTTGCTATCACAAGCAAAAATCTTTCCATGTATTTCCATCATAGGGTTGTATTTTTAGAGGAAGCTTAGAAAGATATGAGTCACCTTCTTCCAGGAAAACAGCTGGATGGGCTCCCACTAATGCACACAGCTTCTTTCTGCAGAGCTGTGCTGCAAACACAAGACCTCTCTGTCCCAGAGGCAGGGGACTCATGGATTTAAACCAGCCAGATGGTCCAGATTAGCAAACTCAGATTCTGTTTTTACTACCTTCAGCCACAGAATATGGAGCACCCACTTGCAACCCACAATACCCAGTGGGTAGGCGGGCAGGCAAGTTAAGCTGCAGATACCTACCCACAGCCAGCATGCCCTGCTCCAGGTCCCCAGACATCTCCCGGCAGATGCTCTTCTCAATGTCTCGGCCTGTCATCCTCTGATACTCATTGAAAACTAGCAGGAAAGCAGAAGGGACATGTCACAGTCTGAATCATGTTCTCAAATTTCCATCCTGACCCTCAGCACCTTGGAATGTGTATTAAAACAATGTCATGGTGGTGGGCTGTGAACCAAGCCAACCAGTAACCACCCACAAACAGGAGGTCAGGACATCTGAGGATTTGTCATTTATTTTTCATATTTTCACATTAGGGTCCTTATCTTTTACTTTTCATGGCTCTCTCCAAATTGCACTAACTACTCAGCACTTTATAACAAACAAGGCTCTGTGGTAAAGGACCCTAGCCTATTGCATGTCAATGTGTTTTGAGTGTATTTAAGCCAGACTAGGCTGAACTACAATTTTTACTACATTAGGCAAAATGTGTTTTTCTTTTTCGTATGTTTTGGAGTCCCATCATATAACCCTTTGACTTCAAGGGCTCCTCTAGTCTCAGCCTCTCTAGTAGCTACAGATAGTGTCACTACCTAGCTTTAAGTGTATTTTGACTTACAACATTTTTAAAAGGGTTTGCTAGGTAGTACCTCATCATAAACTGAGGAACATCTATGTAGGAAGAGACACAGGAGGACACAGGAACAAGGAGACTCACTCATAGGAGAGAGACCTCAGAAGAAACCAATCCTAACAAACATACTAGTGTCGAAAAGTCTAAAAAAATCATATTTCTGGTTTTTTTAGGCCCAGCCCATAGTACTGTCACAACAGAAAAGCTGAGAGGAGACACATCTGTGAAGAGTCTTGCCTCTTTTTCACTCTGCCCTGGATAGCCTGACTGCTCTTGCCCAGCTCACAGGTAGCTATACTCTCTGCCATAAATCTTGTATGCTGCCTGATGCCACGTAGTCAGATGATTCCTGTATCAGGGCAGCCAGTCTACTTACCCATCTTAACCCAACAGTGTTCTCCTCCTCAAATCCCACATTCCCAGCCTTGCACCTCTTACTTCATGTACCAGGCTTACCTTACTCTACCCTACTGTGAACCATGGCTTTGTTCTGTTGTACAGAGAACCCTTAATTATAAACTCAAGAGCTGCTGAATGCCACAGAATAAGCTGTTGGCTCCTATGTGAAGGAACAATCTGAGAGCCCAGGAACCTAGTGCTAACCTCAGCATCAATTTCTCCTTCCTATGCTAGCTTCAGTTTCTACTAATCATCTCCAAATTAGTGTCCTTGACATATCAGAGCTGTGATTGCTACTTCTCTGATGTTTTCTGAATTTTTCTGCATTTTTCTCCCTAAGTCATAATGCTTTGAAACCTGACAGTGACCTGGGTGTTCTAGATTCATAAAACAAATGAAGATAAATACACACATATACAGCTGGTCAATGTGCAATGAGAGACTGTGGAACACTGGGCCTTTAAGGGGAAATCTGCATCACACTCTAGATACACATATCCCCTGGGCTATGCTGGAAGCCCAGACTGGCCTTTGCACCTATGTCTCTTTGAGGGCTTCCAATCATACAGCACCAGAGAAGACTGCTCCAGCCCCTCCCCCAACTCTATTCCATTACCTTCTACAAATTTCCAACCCATTCTTTCTTTTTTTTTTCTATACATTTGCTACCAGCTCTAGGTTGTACTGAGTATTTGTCTCCTAATATGAAGCTGAACTCATGAAAACAGACTACTTCTCCACCATCTGATAGACAGAAACTCACTTGTATGTATACAATATGCTGCTAGAATGAATGTTTTTTCTTTTCTTTTTGTTTTTATTTGTTGTTGGGGGGGGGCAAAGGCCATGTGTGTGGAGGTCAACTGTGCTTTTGGCTGCTGGACTACTGCTTTCCCCACTTTGACATTCCTTATTTCAGTGCAAGGCAATCCATTTCCTCGCCTTTTCCTTTGTCCTAGAAGTATTTTGCAGGAAACTAAAGAATCATCCCATAGTGTCTTTTAGAATGCCACAGGGGACTCTTGAGGAAGTGAAGGTCCATGCAGAGGACATCAGCCAAATATTCTATAGGCTTTTTCTACACATAATGTCCTGTCTGCCTTCATCTAGCTGACTCATCTTACCTGCCACCAGGTGGGCCCGGCTCCGGGAGCACAGAATCGCATTGAACTTGGACTCATCTGTTCCTAGGCGGTTCTCCCCAGCTGCATACAGTTCCTGAATGCGGAAAAAGATGCATGTGTATAATAAGCATCATCTAGATCTCAGGCTCAAATAACCTAAGCAGCGTCTAGCTCTGTAAAGCCCAGAGGGGAAAGGCAACGTCCTGGCAGTAGAAGTATAGTTTGCTTAAACCTGTAGGTTCTGCTCACTGCAGACCCAGACACCAGCAATCCACATACCCTCATCTGTTCCATCTGTCCATGCTAGCACAGGGGATTCTGAGTCTAGAGCCCAGTACCACTGAGGAAGGAAGAGATGCCTGGACTCAGATCCTAGCACTGAAGCAGCTTGCAGTGGGAGGCTAGGCAGGGCTCCTGACCCTGAGCCTCAGTCTCCTCATACACAAAATGTAAGTATTAGATCTGACTTGAGGTCATGATCTTGAAGACCAAGAGGCCACATGGATAATTTAATTTCAAGAAACAGGTAAAGTCAGGAGGTGGTGGTATATGCCTTTAATCCTGCACCCAGGAGGCTGAGGCAGGTGGATCTCTGTGAGTTTGTGGTCAGCCTGGTCTACAGAGTGAGTTCCAGGACAGCCAGAGTTACAACAGAGAAACCTTGTCTCAAGAAACCAAAAAAACCAAAAAAGCAAAAACAAATAAATAAAATTTCTGGGTAGGACTTTATCCAGTCCTTTCTCCATATATCATTATGTTTGCTGAACAGCATTAGAGATTGTTAAAATCTATGAAGGTTAGAGCCCAAAATATTTGCCAATCTGCAATCTTGTCCCAGATCTCTAACACCTCAGATACTCATGGGAGTTAAAGACACTGATACCACAGGACACTCTCAGGTTGAGATCCCTTAGGTCAAGGTGAGGCTGAGCAGGTCGGGAAGGGAGAAAAGAGAGCAGAAGTCAGTCTTTCCTGGAATGCAGGAGCAGTGCAGTCGTCCCACTAAGAAGACAGGACAGTCTGAACTGCCAAGCAAACAATACAAACTTATACACAGGAGTTCGGATGCCTGGACTTCGCCCTTTTGTCTGCAACTCATAAGGCAACAAAGGCAGAAGTTTAAGGATGCAGGGCTAAGGTGACAGCTCAGTTATAGGCCCACAAACTCAAGAGCTGGATAGACAGGTACCTTTGCACACCTAACAGTACATCCATGGGAAAACACCAAGTCATGTAAAGTCCCACATCTGTGTCATCTTCAACTGCTGTAGCATTTACTATCATGTTGTTCCCTCTCAGGTGGGAAACTGAAGCCCAGAAGGCTGGGCAACCTGTTCAATGTCAAGTGGCCCAGAATCAGAAACCTGCAGCAGTGTCTATTGCTCTTTCCATCCTTGAGCACCTAGGCACAAGCAGGAAGTGTGACCCAGCTCTGGTTCAGCAAGCCCACACTGACATCTCACCAGCCACCGTACTCACCTGAACATCTCTCTGAACAAGGGTCATGTCCACATTTGTGCTCTCATCACGGTTTCCCTGAAAGGAAGGGGCTGTAAGGTCAAGTCACTCTCTGAAAGACCACACCCCTGCTTTCCCCCTCATTTGCCAGTGCTCTGACATCCTCCCTCCAATTCCCTCTCTAATATTCTATCATAAGGAAGGTACCTGAGAGAGAGAGATGAGGAGCCGCTGAAGGTGAAGTGTCCTGATGTGTCACTCCGAATGGCCTCTTCCAGAGTCTTTTTGAACTCTAAAAGAGAGACACCAAGGTCTCTACCCTATAGGCCTACTACCTCAAGACATAGCTAGCAGGAGTCTCAGGCTGGAGGTGACAGGTGGCTCATCTAACCTTCCTGGTACATAAAAGCTTGTGACTCCAGGCTAACCTGATCTCTGGTCAGGCCTGGCCCAAACCCCACTAAACATTTCCCCAACCCTTCCCAACCATTGGCACCTGCCCTGTGTATAAACAGCAGGCAGGGCAGGGCCTTGGGTCAAAGCCCAGGGAGTTGGGCGTGACAGGAAACAGGGGATAAGCAAGCCAGTGACATGAAAGAGGGGACAAGGAGGCCAAGGACTAAGAGGCCCTGGAAGAGGATGTAGCCAGTGCTCAGGAAGCAAAACCATCTTAGAGAGCAGAGGCCAGAGGCCAGGGAACTTCTGACCTGTTTTGTAGGCTCTGTTTAATTCTCGGATGTGGTCGTTACTTCGGGAAGCAAGGATCTCAATCAGGCAGGCCTCATCAGTACCAGCCCCCTATGGTAGCAGAGAACATAGCAGAACTGATGCTAGTGACTAGGCCCTCATTGGTACCCAGGAAGGACAGACAGCAGGTGTCACTCAGTAACAGAGGCTCCTGACAGACACATACTCCACTCAGGCCTGAGAAGCCAGCTCCCCGCCCAGCCCCAGAAAATGAGATCAGGACAAGAGTACTGAGTGGACATCACATGAGGAGTCATCCCATGGACCAGGAAACTGAGTAAGGGCGGGGGGGGGGGGGGGTGGTACGCAGTGACAGGCCAATGCCACACCCTCCTAAGTCAGGCTGAGGTGCAGATCAACATTTGTTTCTTCCAAGTTTGGGCTCTGAGTGAGATAAACATATTGGGATGGGGGTGGGGGTCTGAAAGCAAAATAATGACCTCAGGCTAGGTGCTTAAGTTTTCGTGCCAAGTCACTTTTCTATAAAAAGGGAATGAATGTATGTGTACCTACCTCTTAAGGAATCCCGAGGACTAAATGGACTAATTTGTGCAGAACATTTGGCTGACATGGTACTTTTATGACTATCACCGCCCGAATGCTACCAGCAGCTTACTGGGACTTACGAAGGATGAACAAATTACCCAAAGTTCCCTGCATATTCTGAGAGAACACTCACTGTCTCCACTCATGGGTGCTCAGGTACACAATAGCTATTCAGCATAGCTAGCATTTGCCAACTTGTCATAAAGCTGATGGAAGTGGGTACTGGCCACTTCCAAGCCCAGGCTACTGCCATCCTGTCCCTCGGTAGCACTCTCTAGACTACAACAGGCAGTTGGGCTTCAACCAGTATCCTCTCCCTTGCAGAGCAGGCACAAAGCTCTCAGCCTCTAGCAGAGGTGGAATCTGTGTCCAGTATGTCTCGGAATGAGTAGCTCCTTCAGGGTGCCTGAGTAGGGACTCTCTAATCCCAGGATACATATAGCCCCGAGGCTGCTACAGCCCAGACAGGACCTTCCCCAAGGTCATAATCAACTAGACCTAGGAAGGCAGCCCAAACTATGCTGCAGGAATTAGTGTGTGGAATTTGAGTTCTTCTAGAGCTGGATATCTGGGAGGTACACAGATGTGGAGAAAGACATCTCTGGACACAACATAGGACAGACACAGCAGACAGGAGAGCGAGATGACTGCTCAGAAAGTAGTGGAGACAGAGATAAAGAAGCCTCTGCCTTCCTGTGTCCTAGCACCAGGCCTCCCTCTCCCCACCATCGATTGAACCTTTTCCTCTCTGCTACTTCAGCTCCTCAGACATGTTGCCGCTGTTTGCTAGTGACAGGTCTACTGAATGAGAATGACCTACAACAGCCTCAGATCCTTCACACTGTCATCAGTGTCCTCCACAACCCCAGACTAGTCATTTCTTGAGACAGAGACATAGATATTTCCTGTGAGGAATGGCATGCTACTTGCCTCTTGGAAAACTACCGGATGCTCCTTCTAAGTTCATGGACCGTAGCCAAGAGTGCCTGGATGTCAGACTAGGCAGTAACTGATAAGTGGGTAACACATCACCTAGTCTTCTTCTTCCTGGGCCATGGCTACGCATACATGTGAAGGCAAGCACACTCAATAAGGACACACACCTTGATGGCTTCCTTTATCTCATAGACATCAAACAGGACCGGGGTCTTCATTAGGGCCAGGATAGTCTTCTCAAAGTTTCCTGATAGTTCTGATTTTAGGTCTTTGATCAAATCCTGATTGGACAGTCAAACAAACAAAAGCTTATTTTGAAAATCCACAGATGAAGGGCACTGCAGACAATGGGGCCAACAGTATCAAGACCAGTCAGTCTGGGAAGAAGCCTGAGCAACCACCAACATAAACAGTAATTATGCACACTTTATCTAAGATTCCAACTCCTGGAAGCTCAAAACACAATCCCCTTAAGTCTTTTCTAGCAAAGCTTTTACTTCAACTAAACCCCCAGGATGTCCTGAGAGCAGCAGAGGGGCAAGTGAGGTTGGGTAGGGGAAATGGTGTATCTACAGGCTCGTCTTGGCAGAGCTAATGGTAGAACCTGAAGCAACCCTAACTAAGCTTACTGTCCACACTGGAGACTAAGTCTTATGAGACCCAGTTTCTGGAAAAGCAGAGTGAATAGGCCTGTAGCTATCTGGTTGTAGGCCATGGAACTTGGCTCGGGAGAAACAGATCTATTGTTCTTCCAGCACTCCCCTTCTGCACCTCACCTTGCCATAAGCTGTCTTGAAGGACAGGAGGATCTGCTGCCTCTGCTTGTTGGAACGGCTCCCTAGGCAGTCAATGATGGCCTGCTCATCCGTTCCTAGGAAGAGAAAGGTATAGGCACACATTGGGTTATGAGGATGCTCTGTGGCCTGTCATTCATTCTCCTGGGCATCTAATACAGCTCTTCTTCCATCTCCCTGGGGTCAGGCTTGCCTCCCCCTCACATACAGTGAACTGCCCAGGGAATTAAGGGCACAGATGGGATTGGGATCAATCTGTTCTCTTACCAAAGCCCTTCATGGCCTTCCGAAGAACCTCAGCATCTCTCAATGGGTCAAATCCAGATGCATCTGTGATGGTACCTCGGTTCCCAAACTACTTAAACAAATAGCCACAGGTAAGATGACCCACCCACACTACACCAAGGTATAAGACTCTTACACCTCTTCCTATCCCCAAAATACCCCTTTCTCTAAGACCTGAGGTATCATGTGTTGATGGTGGAATTTAGGAAGTAGCTACTATTAGGGAAGAGCTACTGGAAGGATGTTAGGTAACTAGGGGTAGAGCAGGTCCTTGAAGGGGATACATGCCCTGTCTGTTATTTGCATCCTATCTGCTATGAGGTGGACAGTTTTGGTTCACCAAGTGCTCCCCTGCCACAATGTTGTGCCTCATTACAGGCCCACAGTGACAAGGTCAAGAAGCCACCAATTGAAACCATGAGCCAAAATCAACCTTCTTCCTTTATTTTCTTCATAATACTTTTATTAATTACCTGAGTTTCATGCAATGAATGTATCTTCATCACACCCTCTTCCCATTCCTCCTAGGTCTACCCTCCTACCAATGTGTGTTCAAAAACAAAACAAAAAAAAAACCCCAAAAAAAACAATAACAAAAACTTGAGTTCACCCTGTGTGGTGGGAACATGGATCACAGGCATTACCATGATTCATGGAGGCATCAGGCCGCTCCAATCATGGACATTCATCCGGCCCATACCAGTCCAAGATCAAGCATGATCAAGTTCAACCTTAAGTTGGGCCCCACTGCCCAAATACGCAGGACCAGACACCACTCATAGACCAGACATCTCAGAGGCACCAGGCATCCCACAGGCAGGTAGGCCTCCCACAAGCACTCGGACCTCACGCAGGCATCCACCCATCCTTCAGGCACCGGACATCCCCCAGGCATTTGGGCATACCGCAGGCACCGAGACATCCTGCAAGCACCAGGGCATATCTGGGTGGATGCCCAGATAACCTGCAAATCCCTGGACATCCTGCAGGCACCAGGACCTCTCACAAACACCCAGACATCCCACACAACCTTCCTCATTTTAAGGTGTGTTTCCCTCAGATGTTTACATACAGGCTTACTGTCGCAAAGTGATCTTTCTAATGTGCTGGTTGTCAAGGCAGTAAGGAAGTATGCTCAGAGAAGAGATAAAGGAGAAAGAGTGGACATCAGTGCGGGGGTGGGAATGGGAACAAGGAAAAGTGATAGACCCTTTGCCAAAAATAGTCAGCCAGCACATACCACTATCCCTGTGCTTGACTGGTTTGTTCATGTAACCATGACAATGAATTCTAGGCATTGCAAACATGAACTGAGCTCCAGAATGAGCCAAGATAAACCCTGGAGGAACTGCCAACAATCTTCCCTACCAAAGAGGATTCTAAGAATCCTTCACATTTGTCTAGAAGGGCACGTAAGTCGCCTATTGGGCATGAAGCCATGAGACTGAAGGCCTCAGGAATAATCTCATGTGAAGAGCAACCATCAGGGCAGCGCCTCCAGACCTTAAGGAAAATGTTCTAGGGTAGGCAGCACAAGAGAAATCAGCACATTTTCCTAAAACAATTATTGTTGTAATTCAGTGGTTCTTACCTTCCTAATGCTGTGACCTCATGTTGTGGTGACCCCCAACCATAAAATTATTTTCATGCTACTCCATAACTGTAATTTTGATACTGTTTTGAATCGTAATATAAATATCTGATATGCAGATGGTCTTAATTGCCCCCTGTGAAAGGGCCTTTTTACCCCACTCCCAAAAGAGGTCTCTAACCACAAGTTGAGAGCTGCTGTTGTAGCTATAGGCTTGAACCTTCCCCTGTTCCTTCAGTCCCCCAAGGTCTTGTAGGCTGGGCCAGATTCCAGACTTTGAACTTAGATTTGGACTACCACTCACCTGGGATGGAGGCACAGCAGGGGTGATGGTACTGGATCCTGAGTACCCTGGATAACTTGGCATTGGCTGCTGCCCAGAGGGTGGCATTGGTGACTGCCCAGGATAGGTCATTGGAGGCTGTCCAGGATAGGCCCCCGGAGGCTGCTGCCCAGGGGGTGGCATGGGCTGGCCTGGCACAGGGGCCCCTGGGTATGTTGGATATGAGGGCATCCCAGGAGGTGGATTTCCTCCTGGGGGTGGATACATTCCATAAGGATGGACAGGCTGCTGGGCAGGAGGTGGCTGCCCAAAGCCACCAGGGGGGACTGGAGGATAACTACCCCCAGGAGCCCCAGGATACAGGTTTGGCATGTTGGCTCCTCCAAATGTCCCAGACATGTTGGATGCCTGCAAGTACACAAAGCAGAGTCTGAGACTCATGGGCCCAGAAGGGCCAGCACCCTCTCTGTCTACCTTCCCCGTATGAAGTTCTGCAATGGCTCTAGGTATGCAGGCACCACTATGCTGTGTTCAGACAATTTAGTCCTCACTGTGACCCCCTCCCCCATGGAACAAGAAAGACAATCCTGAATAGATGATGGGAACACTTGCTCACTGAGCAAGGCAGCTGGGTTCTAACATGAGTGGTTCTGTATGCAGACCAGAACCTCCATCCCTTCTGCAGGTAGCACAGAAATGGAGGAAGAAGCTGCTTCTTACAATCAAGACCCATTAGGTAGAACTAACCACTCATGAACCAAGAAAGTACAGGGGCTCCTTCTGCAGGCATGGGGTGGCTCTGTCACATCAGCCTGCTGGCAGTCAACCGAGGTAAATGAAGCTCAGATAGGTTTGCATGTGCTCAGAAAAAAAGCCTGAATCCTTATCTCACCCTCTTATGCCCAAAGAGAAATGGGTCCCACCATCTTTATCCCTTACCCTATCTCTTACTTCCTCTCTTCAACCACCAAGACCTCCGCACTGTCCCCAACCTCATCAGGCCCATGGGCCCCTTAAGGACTGGCTGTCCTCAGATATTCACATAGCAGCACAATTTCTCGACCATATCAGATTTTTGTTCAAAGTCTCCCCTTCTCTCCTCTCCCCTCTCCTCCCCTCCCCTCCCCTCCCCCCTCTTTCTTTTTATTTATTTATTTTTTGTATTTTTGGCTTTTCAAGACAGAGTTTCTCTGTGTAGCCCTGGCTGTCCTGGAACTCACAGTGTAGACCAGGCTGTCCTGGAACTCAGAGATCTGCCTGCCTCTGCCTCCTGAGTGCCGTAATTAAAGGTATTTGCCACCACCATCCAGCTCAAGGTTCCTTTTTAATCCCCACCTTAAGTCTCTTAGTCTACATTACCCCACCAGCACCTCTGACCCATCCACTCTATACCCCCTCCACCCTGTGTTAGGAATTAAACCTATGGCCTCATACATTCTAGCTAAGCACTCTAACACTGACCATTATGCTCCCATCTCTCTTTTTACTCCTTATTTTGAGACAATGTCTCACTAAGTTGCCCCCTGAACTCACTCTATAGCCCAAATGGGCCATGAGCTTGGGATCCTCCTGCTTCAACCTTCCAAAGAGCTAAGATCATAGGTCTGTGACACCAGAGCTATGTATCTACGTCTTTATCTTCCTACTCTCCTCTCCCACCCACCCTTTGCCCAGCCTTTGATTCTTTTGTTTTGAGATAGGATTACTTTATGTTGCCAGGGCAGGCTAGAATTTTCAGTCCTCATGAATTCACATACCAAATGCTAAGCTTATGCCATAATGCCTAGAAACATCCCACTTTTCAATATTGCCATCTGGTAACATGTTATTTTCAGTCTCCTCTCCATAGATGCTAAGTGTGCCAGGTGTGAAATTTACATATGTGTAGGTACGTGCATGTGGAAGCTAAGGTCACACACTGACTACCTTGCTTGAGACAGATCCCAGACTGGACCTGGGATCTCATGTAGGCTAGCTAGGCTAGCTAGCTAGTCAGCAAGCCCAGTGGATCTGCCTATCTCCACATCCCTAGCACTGGGATTGCATCCATACCTGGCTTTTTTCACATCAGTCCTGGGAACTAATGCTGGTATGATAAACACTTTACTGCCTGAGCTATCTCCCCAGCCCAAAGATTTTTGTTTGCTGAATTCACATATTCTTAGTGTCAAGAACTGGGTCTTGCATAAATCTGGCTGTCTACTAGTTGCAGTGTTCCCACTAAGCATACATTCATTTTTAGATTATATGATATACTCTTTTAAAATCAAAACAACAAATAAAAACAAGTACACCCTAACCTACATGCAACATGCCTACCAAGTATCAACCAGAACAGCATCTGTGTACGTATACCCCTACACCTCTCTACATACACCCTTACTTCTCTCTAGGCTTTCTGCTCAGTTCACAAGAAGTTCTCAATAAATTTCCCTTCAGGCACCAGCCTTGCCCAATCCCCAAGGGCCACAAGGACCCGAGAGACTTGTCAGCCCCAAGAATCTCTTCCCCTCATATAGATGGGGAAAATGAGACCCAGAGAAAGGTGGTAAGTAGATGACCCTCATATTCTAAGTTGCTGCTCATCACTCTATATGCTCACATAAACAAATATGAGGTATCTTTGGAATCTTAGGGGCAGCAGCCTTGATCCCTATACCCTACAGCCACTAGCACAGGGGGCAGGGGCCTGACTCACCATGCCTGAGAGGTAGTCCTGGTTGAACTGTCCTGCATAGTTAGCCACATTATCCAGCCCGATGGGGGGCATGCTGGGAGGAGGGTAACCAGCACCTCCCCAGGGACCGCCACCTGAAAGCAACACCAAGCCCATCAGCTGTGTATCCCTGGCCCAATGAAAGGGAAGAAAGGAGAGCTCCAGAGGAATCTGCTGTGATGGCCAAACAGAGCTTCAAGCCAATGTTATGAATACTCAAGAAGATTGGAACAAGAGAGTCAGGAAAAAGAGAGGAGGCTTTCCCTTATTCTTGGGAAGAAGGAAGTTTCAGCCCTTTGTGGGAACCCAGGCACACTTTGTCCTCTTAAACCCAGAATCATGGGGTGAGAACAGATACATTTTGGGCTCTGTGCTGAGCATGTGACAGCAGTGAGCTCCACAAGTGCTAAGGAGTCTCAGATGGAGGGAAATGGGGTCACGTCACAGGAAATGGATACCATAAACGACAGTAGCAAGGAGCTGGTTGGAAGAGCAGCATGGCTGGCTGTGTTTCCCAGGGCAAAGCTCTTAGCCACTTCATTCATGTCTGCAGACTACTGGAGAGAATGAAAAGCGTGACCTCAGGCTGCTGACATAAGAAGGGCCGAGGAGTGGACACCTCGTGGGGCTGAGTCAGCGACATGGCTAATGTTTGTCAGATGCATTCTCACCCAGGGGTGTCCAGGTTGGTTCTGCAGTTCCTGAGCTTTGCAATACCTGGGGCATGCTGTCACAGATGACAGGGTTTCTGCTGGAGAGGGGACTGAAGTCATTGCTGCCAAGTCAGAGAAAAGGTCCAGCTCACCGAGACAGTGCCTAATACACTTCAGTTTGTTCATCTCTGTTGCATTCCCTCAATGGTAAATATCCTTACAAAGGCCCTTGTCTCTTCCTTACCCAGAAGCCCTCACATTTCCCTCACTAGTGTGGAAACCAAATGTTTTCAGGAAACATTTCAGCACAGCGCAGGGCAGGGCAGGGCAGGGAAGCGCAGGGCCTCAGAAGGAAGATAAGCTGTGCTGCTTATCAGTTGGGTAGTCTCACCCTATCACCAAAGGCTCCTGGAAGCCCCGGCCATACAAGCAGGAACAGGGACCCTTGGTTTTGGCCTCATTGGAAGGGAACCTAATGCTGCAAAGTCCAAAGGCATACTCCTTGAAACAGGATGGGCATGCTAGCCACAGCACTTTGGAGGACATTCCAACAAGCTGTCACTGCCTTTCTTGTCAGTAGTAGTAGTGGAGATAGCCAGTAGGGGGAAAGAACCTTGAAGCTACTTTGCAAAGGAGAAAGAGTCCGAGTGTAACAGGCCTTTGCTCTCGTCAGCTAGTAACGCCCTCCCAGAACCAGCCAAATCCAAGCCTCTCCAACCCCTGTCCCAATAAGTGATCCCTCTGGGGGTGTAAGAGAACCAGACTCCACCTTTTTGCACAAAGAATTTACCCACTTCTTACCTGGTGCAGCTGGAGGATAGCCACCAGCAGGTGGAGGGTAGCCGGGGTAGCTCATGGTTAGACCTGGAAAGGAAGTAGAAATGCTACTTCAGATTATGTTGAAGGTGCTACCTACCAAGTCTGCTGGGATCTGCTTCTCAGGAACAAAACCCACTGCCAGGCCTCTACAAGAAAGATTAGCTCCCCATGCCCCAGTGCAATCTAGCCCACTCCTCCCCGCTGGGCAGCCATTTAGGTCAGGCAAGACTACAGGACTCTATAACACCACAAGTGAGCTGACAGTTACTCCTCCAGGCAAATTTTCTGTCTCCCCTGACAAGGGTACAAAGCGTTTGGGATCCGGTCTGCTCTTTGACATCATATTCTAGATAGAGCATCGCCTCAGATTCAGTGTCTACTTGCCTCACCTTCCTGATCCTTCTTAGTATCCTTCTCACACAGGGAGGACCTTGTTTCCTTGCATCCCATCCACAACCCTCAAGCTTGACACAGAAACACCCCATTCCCCTTTGGATCAGACCATGACTAGCTGCCACACAGACTTTAAACGGCTTATCTGTGTCTCCTGGGCATTCCACTCTAACACCGGCTAGCCCAAAAATCACAGGGCAGAACAGCCATTTCCCTCCTCCTTCAGGTGGAGCTTCCTGAGCTTCCTGATTCATTGGATGGAAACATGAGGGTTTTCTAGGCGATGAAGCCAGGGATCATAGGAACTCCTGTGAAATTCTCTTGTGGGTCTGCCCATTTTTCCATCCTTCCTCAATCCATGGCTATGGTGACTCACTGTGCCCATCTTAGCTCTCTCTCAATAGTATCTTAATCATTGATAGGTTTACATGGTATTATGCTCTTCTATGTAACTGATATACATGGACAATGGCAGACAGTCTTGGATTATCACACTGAATTCCTGCTGATGTACCCCTGTTGACACAAGCTTTCGATCAGCTGTCCCCCAACTCTGCTAACACTGGGCCCAGATCCCTACCACATTTGAAAATGGGCTGTCATGCTGTTATGATTTGAATCTGAAGTGTCCCCTTCAAAATCATAATTTGAATACCTATTCTCAAGATAGTGTGATATTTTGGAAAGCTGTAGAGATTCAGGAGGTAAGGCTAGCTGAAAGAAGGAAGCAGGTCAATAGAAGCAGCCCTTAGAAAGTTAGCTCCACACAAGTTCCTGTTCTGATTTCTCTACTTCTTAGTCCATAGTGATTCAAGGAGTCTCTGCACCTCACACTAATACTGCTATGCCTTCTCTACCATGACAGCCTAAACTTCCCTCTCTTAACTTTTCTGTCAGATATTGTATTCACTGGGACCCAAAAGTAATTAACACAGATATGCAATACCCTGCAGTTCCTCTGCCTACTAACTCCCAGGGCAAGAATCACCAGCTCAGCAGCAAGACTTGTGAGCTCTAGTCAGCTCCCAAGGGAGCTGTTAGAAAACATCTAGGGGCCTCATTGCCCCATCTCAGCACTCATTCTCCCTGACAAATGGGAACAAGGTGTGCTATTAACCAGTAGATCCATCTGCTACCTTCCACCTGATCAAAACCTTTCTTCTGCTTTATTCTTCAACGGTGTTGGTGCATGGGTGAGAGATACTTTCCCTGGCTAATGTAATCTGGACAGCCAGGCATAACTTGTCCTATATGCCTGCTTCTGACAATGGTGCTCAAACTTAGGACCTCATGGGAGAGTCCTCCCGCATGGGACAATTTTCTGGCTCCAATTCTGATAACCCTGCCTCTAGAGAACTTCTAGCCTCTGGTTCTGACTTTCTTAGGGACACTACAACACAATTTTATCCTTCCTTCCTCACTGGGACCATGTAAATGCAGCTGTACAGATTTCATCCAGCTGTGGCCCTCTCCAGCTTAAACATGTATGTCTTAGTTAGGGTTTCTATTGCTGCAAGGAAACACCATGACCAAAAGCAACTTGGGGAGGAAAGTGTTTATTCAGTTTACACTTCTGTACCACTGTTCATCAAAAAAAGTCAAGACAGGAATTCAAGCAAGGCAGGAACCTGGAAGCAGGAGCTGATACAGAGGCTATGGCAGGCTGCTGCTTGCTCCCCATGGCTGGCTCTTATATAATGGGCTAGAGAGATGGCTCAGTGATTAAGAGCACTGGCTGCTCTTCCAGAGGACCCAGGGTTCAATTCTCAGCACCCACATAGCAGCTCACAACTATCAGTAACTCCTGTTCCAGGGGATCTGACACCTTCACACAGGCATACACATGCAGGCAAAACACCCATTCACATAAAATAAAAATAAATAAAATCTTTTTAAAAAAACAGGACTACCTGCCCAGAGATAGCATCACCCACAATGGGCTGGTCCACCCCCCGATAAGTCTCTAATTATGAAAATATCCCACAGGCTTTCCTCCAGTCTGATCTTATAGAGGCATTTCCTCAATTGAGGTTCCCTCTTCTCTGTTGACTCTAGCTTGACCAGGACTGTGTGTTTCCGTAAACATCCCCTGTAGATGTTAAAACCCAGACTGCTGGGCCCTGATGAGCAAAGGACTGCTCCCCATACATGAGCACCCCTTAGAGACCTTGCATCATGGCATTCCAGCACCCCTCAGAACTAAGCCTCAGGGTACCCAACCAATATAGGAGCCACCTGGCTGGGGGTTTCTTTGGGACTGCAAAAGGGCTTGTTCTCTAAAGCCGTAAATATCCACATCAGTGTACCCTTAAATCTCAAGGGCAAAAATCTAGAGACAAGACAAAAAAGGAAAGCTTCCAGAATGGAATTCTTCTCCCCAGACTCAGCTATCCCCATAACCACAATGAGAATCCTTGTGCTTCTCACCCTAACAGAAAATGGAGATAGGCCTCCAGCCAGCAGCAAAGCTAGCCTATTCACACTCTCCACTGTCCAGCCTGATTTCTAGGAACACTGAAAAGAGGAGTGAGTAGTAGCGGTAGCAGGCCTTAATTACAGGTCCAAAAGTAGTCCCTCAAAGAAAGTTTCTCACGTACCCTCTTAGAGAAAGTCTCTCATTTAGAACAGAAACCGTACCAGGTTAATGTTGACAAGGAGAGGCTCGAAGAAGTACTACAGGGCCTAATGGCCCTTGGCACTCAGAAGAGACCGATATCAGGCTTGATGTCTTCATGGGAGGGAAAATATATTTTCCCAGGCTGTTGGCTGAAGAGTCACTTGCTCTCTCTCACACAAGACATAAATATATACCTTAAACCACACAGTCTGACAGTCCTTACTGACATATATTTCCTAAGTCAAAGCAAGAAAGCCAGACATGATGATGTACCCTGTAATTTCAACTACTCAGGAGGCTGAAGCAGAAGGATGGGTCTCTTATGATCACAAATTTAAGGCCAGTCTAGGCAAAATAACAAGAGCCTGGTTTTAAAAGAAAAAGAAAGAAAAGAAAAGAGAGAAAAACAAAAACCCTACAGAGTGGATGAATATATCCTAAAAGATAAATCTAATAAGGGGACTTACAAAAATATGGTAAAACCCCTGAGAAGACAGCTTACCAAGGGTATGCAGAAAGACGACAATACACAGAAAGGTACTCAATATGCCACTGTGAATGGAAACAACAGACTATACAGCTCTTAGAATGGCCAGGCCCAGAACACTGTGGGTGTAACAACAGCTTACGAACTTTGGAAGAGATTTGAGCACTTTCTTACAAAACTAACAAATTTTATGAAATCCGCAACCATCGTGATCTTGGTGATTGGTCCAAGTGAGATAAAGATTTACAGGATGCTTGTGTTGGCCAGCCTTCTGTCACGGTAACAAAATGTCTGAGATAAACAACTTAGAAGAAGAAAAGGTTTACTTTAAAACAGGATTTCAGAAGTTTCTGCAAGAGAAAGGGATGGCGGATGGAGAAAAGGAAGAAGGGTTAGAATCCTAATTCACCTTTCAAGGGCACATTCTCAATAGAGACACCACCCACTTCCTGCAAACAAGCCTCTGAGGGTTGTATCTCAGATCCATATGTAGCAGGGTTACTCATGACTGCCCATCTTAACAGGAACCAAGCTGTCTTTCAGCAGATGAAAGGTTAAATGACAGAAGCACATCCACAAAATTGAGCATTATTTGATGTCAAAACAGCAATTAGCTGGGCTGAGGCTGAACTCAGCTGGTAGAGCACTTGCTGCAACAGACTAGGTGAGGCCCTGGGCTTGATCCCCAGCACTGCATAAACTGGATGTGCTGGTGTGTGCCACTAATCCCATCACTTGGGAGAAGTGGGGATGCTATGGGAGGAGGAGCATGAGTTTAAAGCCAGCCTAGACTAAAAAGGAAGAAACTTACTCAAAAAACCCAAAATTATAAAGACACACACACACACACACACACACACACACACACGCATATATTTACAAAGAATTTGCATATATATGAACATATACACATACTCACTTGGTTACATATATAAATGTTTGAAAACAGGTGAATTTTTTTTTTATTTCTCTCATTCTCTTCCCCTTCCCCCTCCCACCCTCACACACACAGGGTCTTGCTATGTTGCTTAGGTTGGCCTCAAACTTTTCCCCCACCTTCTTTCTTTTTTTTAAATTTTATTATTTATTTATATGTTTGTCTGTGTGTCTGCCCAGGAGCTTATCTGTCACTAGGCAAAAGGAGGCAACAACCTGGAAACTTACCTAGCTCCCACTGCCCTTGGTTTTGTCACTAGAACACATCAGATCACTAGGGAGCCAGGGCATGGTAGAACATGATTTGGGGGAGCAGACAGCAAAGTCTGTCTTCCTTCCCAAACAGGACTGAGACCTCAAACCAGTAACCACTGGGCCTTGCTCTTCTGATGGTCCCAGGTGTCTTTGCCATTGGCATCCTACTTTAAGACCCTCCTTCCAAGGACAGGAGAAACAGTACAGGTAACAGGTTTTGAACTGGAGTCACACAAAGGTTCCTTAAACTTTCAATGCCTCAGCCATAGTACTTCCTTCCCCCTACTGAATCTAGCTTTTAGACCAAGGTTGTTGGCTATGAGGGAAGAAGGAAGTCAGATGCACCCAATTCCTACCATGCATCTCAACCTATGGGTCACTATCCCTTTGAAGGTCAAAGGGATCTTTCACAGAGGTCACCTAAAATCCACCTGCAAATCACACACCATATGTGTTATACATCATATGTATTACAATACATAACGGTAGCAAAATTACAGTTATGAAGTAGAAATAAAAATAATTTTATAATTTTATGTTTGGGGTTACCACAACATGAGAAAGTGTATTAAAGGGTCACAGCATTAGGAAGGTTGAAAACCACTGATCTAGACCCTATCCACTGCCCTGTTTGTTTAAGAAAACTCCATGCTTCGTAAACTATTTCCTATGTAATTTTTCACGTCTCTAAGTACTATCAACTTTAAATGTATGTACATGCATACATACATGTATGTACACCCACGCACATATACATATACACTTACTAAAACTACATGTTAGCCCTGGGGTCCTATGCCAACACACAAGACTCAGGTGCTGGATCATCTTGGGAAAAGTGGGAACATGAGACACTTGAGGGTACCTAACTGTCAGGCAAGGAGACCAGAGACCCAATTTACCCAGGCCTTTCCAGTCCCTGGACCAGGGAGCCCTGAACAAGCCTCATTGCTCCCAGCCAGCTGTGATGACTATCCTTCAGGGCTCTGGTCAAATACATAGGCCAGTGGCCTTGTCCCCATGACCATTCAGCATCCAATGTAACATCCCATTATGCTGGGGGGAAAAAGAAGGCTTGGGGCCTGGCATCTGCCTTGCTGGTTAGGAGCTGAGTAAGGGCTGGCTATGTCACTTCACATCATTTCCTCTTTTAAACCTTACCCCTCACTTGCTCTGATGATCATTTAAAAGATCAAGTAGATGTTTGGCCTGCACAGAGGGAGCAGGAGTCAGCACAATTGGCATTGAAGTCCTGGCTCCTGGAAGAACAATAAGGTCCCCAAAATGCATTTTTGCAAACCTTTCTGTAGAGCAGGACACTCAGCATATGTGTGACCATCAACTCTGGTGGGCAGCCATACAGGCACAAGGAGCTAGAACACACTTCTAAGTCTTCTCTGCAGACACCAGTCTGTAGTTGTATGCTGCTGTGGTTCACCAAGAGGGACAAGGAGGCATATTTCATAACTGGAAACCCTGCCAGACCTCAGCAGAAGGAACCACTGTCATGGTCATAGTCACAGTGGAACCCTGAACGTCCCTGCTCAGGTGTTTTTATTCTTTCAGAACTCCTTAGGTGCTCTGATACCACATGCAGATCATAAGCAATTAAATAACCCCCACAGAAATCCAACAACGCAAACAATACAAAACGCCCTAGACCTAGGATAGCCCCTCACTCATAAAATAATTTCAAACATAACTAAAAAAAAACTTCCCTAACACCAGTCTGTCCAATTTCACTGCAGGTGTCTACCATCCACTGTCCCCAACAGTCCCAGTTGGTTCTAACTTAGACTCCAACACAGCTGGGGTCACTAGGCAGGAGCAAGCAGTACACACAGCTGCCTACACTGTGGTCACTGATGCCAACAACACCCTACATGCAATCAAGTTAGCCAAAGAGATCAGATAGATGTCTGAAAAGTTTACAAAATGGAAATATGGTTATGTGTTCTAACTGTCTCCCAATTAAAGCCAGCATCATGAAAGCAGGGAAAAGTCCTGTCACAAAGAAGTTCCTACTTAATTCTATCCTCACATTGCCTTGGCTGACATACCAGGCACAGCTTTAAAGAACTTATATGGAATTTAACTTTACAACAACCCTAACACAATCCTAAAATCAACAGCCTTCAAGAGACATGAGGAAGGTGTGGCGATTGAATGGTGGATGCAGGACTCAAACCTAGCAGTCTGGCTTTGAATCCCAGGAGCATACTTCTGTACAGAGCCTACCGGCCCTGAGAAGAGCATCTCAAAGGCTGAGCTTTACAAACACTGGTGTGACACAATAGCATAGGAAATATATAGCTTAGGAAATCAGCTGCTGGTTTCTACAGCCAATGATCACTAAGCAAGTCCCCCATTCTTAAAGGCCATGTAGGACAGAGGAAGAGCAGAACTTTGAAGGAAGACTGCTCAAGTTCAAATCCAAGCTGGGTTCCTACTAGTTGGGTGATCTTGGGCAGGTTATTCACCTTTTTGTGCTTCAGTTTCTCACCTCTATTAAATGGGAACAGTAACAGTCTCAAACCAAATTTGCTCTCAATATATCATTTTAACTTTCATTCATTGAGTTGCTCCAATATAAAATAGCACACTAGGTAGGGGGTCCCAGAAGACCTTGGAGCATTTGATAAAGAATGAGAATTGCAGGAACTGGAGGGGAGGGGACGGAACTGAGGAGTGACATGGCAGGGCAAAGGGGTGGGGGTGAGATCGGGATAATTTAAAAGAGAATGGCCAGAGCAGTGCTCTAGTGAGGATACAGAAAGGCCCTCGAAGGCCCATGTGTTGAAAGCTAAGTCCTGAGCCCCTTTGGCACTACTGGTAGGCAGTGGAACCTTTGGGGAGGGGTAGAGAGAGGGTTCTGCTTGTAGATCTTAGTCACTGGGGACATGTCCTTGAAGGAGACATTGGGATCCGAGTCTTTCCTATTGTGACTCAGCTGCCATGAGTGGAGCATGCTGCTTGATCACACATGGAACACAGTATATAGGCACAAAGCAAGAGAGTTGATCAAATGCAGTCAGAAATCTTTGAAGCCATCATTCCATCTTTTTA
The DNA here is from genome assembly GCA_026225945.1 of Cricetomys ansorgei. Classification (NCBI taxonomy): domain Eukaryota; kingdom Metazoa; phylum Chordata; class Mammalia; order Rodentia; family Nesomyidae; genus Cricetomys; species Cricetomys ansorgei. Next base: position 2,892,148 of record JAMJFZ010000770.1, read on the forward strand.
GCTGATTGCCTCAGGCATTTGCTACAGTGGCAGAAAGAAGGTACCTGTCTCCCAGATGAAACCCATTATAAACCCAAGTCCCCATAAGATGGGATTAGGAAGCAGAGTACTGTAGTGACTCACAATGGTAGAGTTCTCATGAACTAGATTAAAGCCAGAGTAAGGACACAGTAAGAAGTGGCCAGCTACAAATCTAGAAATGATCCCTCAGGAGACTGACACTTGATCTCAACTTTCACCTTCTTGAACTGTGAGTAATACACTTCTGTTGTCTAAGCCTCTCACTCAAAGTATTCCATTACAGCAGTCCAAATATACCAAGGCAAAACTTAAAAGAAACATCATATACACAGGGCTGGAGGGATGGCTCAAGTAGTTAAGAGCACTAAGACCAAGATTCTGATGCCAGCACCACAGCTCACAATTACCTCTAACAGGTGGATTCAACACCTGCTTCTGGCCTTACACAAATACATACTCTTCTGAACTCAGTAGGCACTTGAACAGACGTGTGTACACATGCACACACACACACACAGACACACACACCCCGGGGACGGGGGGAGGACACATAACGTACTCCACTTTACCTAGAAATCGAGCTGTGTTTGTAAGTGCAATTTGGTCAGGGAAGATGCAGGTCTATGCTTTTATGTTACCACCTCCCACTAACAGTTACACCCCAGATCTGAAACAGTGTCTACTAGGACTGTCTAGGGAGCACAGTCAAAGAGACCAGCAGCTGGTCATGGGCTCAGCATTGTGAAGTGGTGGCAATATTTGAGCCCCCTTCCCCCAAGGTGGCTGTTCTCTCCAGCTCTGGCAAGGCCCAACCCAGTTTCTCCCCTTGGGCTCGAGATGCTCTACACACCAAGCCCTGCAGTACCTAGTTACTGCCTCTGTGCCATGCAATCTTTCCAATAACTCCAGAGGGATAGGACCATGGAAATCTCCAATTGAACCCTCAGTCCAGTGGGAGTCAAGCTGAGCAGGCTGAGACCAACTCAGTATCGATCTCTCGGTGGCCACAGAAGACAGGCTATGACAGACAAGGAATAGAGGACCAAATTCTTGATCTCACCAAACTTCTGTGTGTACCTATTTACCAGGGAGCTGGGCCATACTGCAGTGGGAGGGCTGACTGGCCATTAGGGTTATAGGACCTCAGGGCACCATTGGTCAATCAAAGAAGTAAAAGGCATTCCAAAGCCTGAGACAAGGCCATCATCTTCCATAAATATCTCAGATACAGTCCTCAGCCCCAGTGCCCTAAAACCTGCAAATGTTGCCTCCTCAAAAGAGGACGCCCTGTCAAATATGGCTGAGTTACCAGCTAGATGGGCTGGGTACTCTTCTGGATTACCCAGATGAGGTCAATGCTCCTGAAAGTGAAGACTACTGTAGGCAGCCCCCTGACCTTGAGCTCAAATTCTGCTGTGTGCTTCTGGCTATATACCTAATATCTCATTTGGGACAGCTGCTGAGCTGGGCTGGTCATAAAAAGGGATCTGCCTGAAGATGGCTTGTTTTGAGGAAGTCAAAGAATACTCCCTTTCTCCAGGAATGTTTAGCTTCACCTAGTAAGAACCACATGATTGTACATATGCTTTTTCCCTTGTGCCCATTAACCTCGTGCTTGCATGCACACCTGATTTGCTCCTGGTGATCATTACCCTGGTAACTGCACATATACCTCTGATGGAGAGGGTATAAGAACTAAAACTAAAAGTAAAGTTTAGTTCGGTTTCTAACTGAACTCAAAGATACTGTGTGTTCATTCAGGTTCAGCCTAACTCCCTATCCAGCACCGTCAGATCTGATAAGCAGGCCTTATCAGAATTGGCGCCAATGTGCAGCCTGGAATATTGGGATTTTTTCATACCCAGGTTAAATCAATGCTCTTGAAAGTGGAAACTCTTTCCCCTCCTCAGAATAAGAATGTAGAGTGAAGATAACACCAAGCAGACAATTGCTCCACCTGTAGAGGAGGTGGAGGAATGGACCACAAAGAATGAGAATGGACACCAGAGCTAGAGACTCCAAGCAAACAGATGACACCCAGTTAAGGCACAGCCCTGTGAACATCTTGACTGTCCCTCCATGACAGTTGTAAGACTAGACTGTGAGGTCAAAGTGCTAGACAAACAAGCCACGAGGTAAAATGGCCAGCTACTGTGAAGAACAGTAAAGGCAAAAAAAAAAAAACAAAACAAAACCCTAATGCAGAACTACTGTAGGATCTAGCAAACAAAAGCAAGACATTGCATGGGTATTTGTGGAACCTCTGTCACCTAGCAGCATTATCCACAAGTCCAGGTCCAAACCTGGGGACAACTCAAGTGTCATAGATGAACAGATAAAGAAAAGGTGCCACTTGCTCCAAAAACAAAGGACATCCTGACACATGCAATGACAGAAACGAATTCATAGTAAAAAAAAGAAAAGCAAACTTCATGTCATGTACACAGTTGAAACTCACCCACACACACTTGCCCTTGGCTTCCCTTGTCCCTCGAAGCAGCCACAGCAGGTCCCACAGCTGTAGCAGCTCCCAGGTGGGAAGCCCCAAGTGAGCACAGCATGGCATGGTTCTTACCGAGAATTCATGCCTGTCTTAGATTGGAGCCTAGAATCATCGAGAGTGAAACCAAACTCTTGGAAGAAGCCATCAGAGGAACATTCTCTATCTTTTAATGCAAGGGTCATTACATTTATCATGTTGGGGGCAAGGGAGGGTCTATTGGTACTCAGGAATAGAAGTCACTGATTAAGACAGAGATACTGGAATAGGCATATTCCAGGGGACAGGGACTTACTTAGGTAAGCAAAAAGCAAATCTGCCAATTGCAGCCCACTTTTAAGAGCTGGCAGTTTTGCTATGGCTTGAGGTCTGTTAGCACAGAGGGAAGAGGCCAAACTTGGCCGCCAGCTTTTTGGGATGAGCTAAGTAGCAAGCACCCTCTAGACCCAACCAAGCAAGCTTTCCATGATGGCACCACAGTATACTATTGTGAATTGCCCAAAGCTGCCTAGGTACCATTCCCTGGAGTTCACCCTGCCCCCATGTCCCAGCTCTGGTGACACTCCCACCCTCTGTCACCAGGTATCACCTCCTGAGCCCTGTACCTGCACTATACCTGCCTCCTGGGTCATCAGCAGGGGACTGGTGGGCTTCGGGCTCTTTCTCTGTCTCTTTTTCTCTTCACCCCCCTCTCTGCCTCTCATCATCCTGTCTCCCTCTTTCTTTTCCCCTCTCTCTCCCTTCTTCTTCTTGGTCTCTCACCCCTCTCTTACTCCCTCTCTCTCATTCTCTTTCTCCCTTTCTCTCTACCTACAGGGTCCTGTTCTACTGGACTCAGTGTCCCTTACCCTCCCCTGTAACTAATAAACCTTTACTAAAACTTGCCAGCATCCATCTAAACTCTGACCACTACCTCCACACGTATGAAGAATGATTACATTGGTGCCGTGACTCAGATCACGGACTTAGAGGGCTAGAAATCATAACACCTTGCATGCAGGAGACATGAAGTGAGTTCCCCTGAATTTCATTCAACAGTGGAGCACTAGCTACCTTGAGTTTTTTACTCCAAATCTTCTTTTTCTCTTCTTCCTAGCCATTTTCCTAGAAATGCCTGATTTGAAGGCCTCTAATCTACTCTTGCCGCATTACGTTGGGTAGTAACCCTCTTGTTTGTTTAAGTCCCAGCACCAGGCAAACTCGAGCTCGATCTATCTGATCCCCTGCCTAAAGGAGACAGTGGTGGGTCTTTTTCATTTCTGCCCTACTTCATTATGGAGAGATGTCTCTTTAATAGACTGTAGGGCCCCCACCCCCCTTTACTACCCATAGTAACAATGCTATACCCCAAAAACTCTTACCTTTCCCTCCCAATATTACTCAGAGGCTGGCCCGTTGATGGTTTAAAAAAAAAATAAAAATAAAAAAATAAAAACATCTTTGACTCTCTCCTTTAAAATCCTTCTCTTTCCTTTGTTCTAGTCTAACTCTAAAACATTTCCTAAGCCATTTTCATGATACTAACACCATCCTTGTGCCCCATATTTCCAACTAAAGGAAAAAGGAAAAGAAAAAGAAAAAGTGGCAACGTGCTCTTAATGTAAGAATCAACAAAAGACTTGGATCTTATTGGATTGTTATTGCTGTTTCTCTCTTTAAATAAAAGGTTACTTTTGATATTACAGGAACACAGCTGAGATATTTTAAACTTTTAAGAGTTAAACTCGAAGTTAATATTCTTAAAAAAACAACTTTTAAATTTATGAAACTATGGGACATTTTAAATCTATAAACTCTTTTTAAACTGTTTTAAATTATGGTATCATAACCATTTATTAATCTCTTCTCACTTTTAAGGTCAGCCTTAAAAATGTTTATAACTACTTATGCTTTTACTAACTATGTCCAACATCAGGCTTATATGATAAAAAGTAGCTATGTTTTTTAGATAATTGATACATTATCTATCACATATACAGTTAATAAATAATTGATATAGGACATTCAATAATATAATGTGTTGTTAAATGTTATGATATTATTATCTATAACATCCTAATTCTATTCTTCATGAGACTATATGCTATTTAATATATAATAATTACTAGATAATCGATACATTATCTATCACATATATAGTTAATAAATAATTGATATAGGACATATAATAATATGTTATATTATTAAATGTTATTAAATTGATATTATATCCTAATAAGACTATATGCTATTTAATATATAACAATTACTAGATAATTGATAATTATCTATCACATATATAGTTAATAAATAATTGACATGGGACATTTAGTAATATATTATTAATAATTCCTATTATTAATAATCCATATGTAACAATATGTATTATTAAATGTTATTCAATTGATATTATAGCTATTGGTTATATAATATTATATGGTAGTTAATAACCATTATTGATTAACAATGGTTATTAATATCACTTATAATTGATTAAATATACTTATAATCGTTCAGAGTGCTAATATTCTTTAATGTGTTCAGATATATACCTATAATCATACAGAGTGCTAAGATTCTTTAATGTGGTGCCATCATGGAATTGTCACACTGTTAAATGGCTCAAGGGCACTTATGACCCCAAGCTCTCATTCTGAAGAGCTGGCAGGAATCTGGCTCTTCCCCTCTGCAGTCACTGACAGACCACAAGCCACAGCAAATTGCCACCCACTTCTGAAGGCAAGTACACCATCTGGTAGAGTTGTTTATCTAGAGTTGCAACTAAATCCCTGGTCCCTGGGGAATACCTACAGCACCCCAATATACAAATGGGCTACTCCAGTATCCCCGTCTTAACCAATGGTCCACATCTCTGGGTACCAAAGACCCGTCCTTGCCTTTATCCTATAAATTAACCACCCTTGCTTAAATAAGCAGAGATGTTCCACTGACAACACTCTCCTGAGAATTCTGTTCAGTCTCGCCGCTCACAGTTCTCCAATCAAAAATGGGTGCCTAGTAAGAACCACCACATCTGGCTTCCAGCCAAGGAGTTGCAGCGCTGCTGTGGGCCAGTGGACAGTGGAGCTGCCTCATGGAACCGGGAAGCTGCAAGGTATGTGTTATTTAATTACAATACTTTAATGTGTTCAAATACATACTTATAATTATGCAGAGTACTGATACAATTAATTCTAAAACTAAGTTTTATTCGGCCTCTTGTAATATATTTTGTAGTCAGTCAAAGTACGAATTGATCCAAAAGTAAACTTCATTTAGCTCTGTAATTTTCAAATTTAAGTCTAAAGCAAGTAACTAAAAATCAATATATGCTTAATATATAGAGATATACTTAATATATTATAGATATACAATACACAAGAGATAGATTATGGTCCACAAATCTTCCAGATACCTGAATATGGCACTTAAATGTTTAAGCTTTCCACAATAAACAGTGGTCATTCCTAACGGTAACCCTTGAGGTCTCCAAGAAGTTAACAGGGCTCTATAATGAAAACTCCCCCTGAATTGTGGTAACACCCACCACTGGGTAAAACTGCCCTATGCCTCACCTGCCACCAGGCTCTACACTGACTGTGGACACATTTGGGTTGATTGCTTTACTCTGCCTAGCCAGGGTAAGACCTGTCTCCCCTAGTTCCTTCCCACAGGAAAAAACATTTCAGACCTGAACAGCCAGAGGCCTACACCATTCTGTACGACAGCTGGAGATCAAATATTGTTCTGCTTCTGTGCATCAGATGACATCTGCCCCCAACAAACCAGAGACCCTCAGACTGCTAGGTGATGGATCCCTGTCATTTTTAATTGATACACAGACCATCTAGATTCTATAATTTATCCTTCCTCAGGTCTCTGATGGCTTGACAACTAACTATACAGTTTTAGGAGCAACAAACATCTACCAACTCCATGATTAGGATAAAGTCTATACAAATTCTAAAGATCTAAAAGAAGATATATAGATACAATTTGTAAAGGTATTAGGATATACAAACGATCAGTTATTCAAAGGAGTTTGCCTTAAAATGTCTACACCTCTCTCACGGTAAATGATTAGATAAAAGTCTATACAAGTTCTGAAGATCTAAAATTTGATTTAAGATATATAGATACAAGTTGTAAAGGTATTAAGATATATGAATGATTGGTTATATTTGGCTTTCAAAGGCCAGAGTTTTAACACTGATGAAACTCTGGATAAGTATTCTTCTTAATGGTGTTCTGATAAACTGATATGACGATTACAGGATTTTAGATTTCATTTATTCGTCTTCAAAATATAGACTTGGAGATTCTCACCAAGCTATAACCTTTCTGTCTGATTTGTATACCAACTCTCTAGATACACAAAATGTTCATGCTTCTGACCCAGTCATCATGCTTTTGATGACTCAAAGGTATGGATCTGTTCCATTCATAAATCTGCTCCAACTGTTTTATTAGGTGCTTTCTCTATAATGTGTACTTCAATATATGGCATTAGTTATAACTCAAAAAGTATGTGTCTGCACTTTAGTACAGATGACAAACAGTGGTAACCTAAGGTACTTATCTCTTTTTGTAAAGTTAAATTTCTTGTGAGCTTCAGGAAGTCGACTTGGATCCACCTCCCACAGGTCAGACTCCAGACTTAAATCTCTCCATCTGCTCACTCACGAGGGTATGATTTACCTCTTTTCCCTGGACTTGTGAACCTCCCCACTGCAAGACTCAGGACCAAAGAGTCCAAATGTAAAATTTTCCTTTAAGTTTCTGAAATTGTAACCTCTGTTCCAAGTATATGTTTCAACAGATTTCTATTTGGCTAATAGACACCGCCCAAAATCACCTCTGCGCCGCCAATAGCTGCGAGCCCTGGACTTGCTGAGAGTTGATACAGACCGGACCAGTCCAACAGATACCACTCCTTCCACTCAGCTGGATCAATGAACCAGATGCTTCTGACAAATACCCCATTGCCTAAATATACCCCAGCTTTTGACTAAATTACCAGGCTTCCTAGGGCCCCTGACTACTACACCCCAGTTTTAGCAGGAAGCAGTCTAAGAGAATACCAAGTCCTGTTTCCTCAGGCTGGAACTTGCAGTCAAAAGAAAACTCCCTGACATTGGGGACATAATAACTTGTGTAATGCTTGTTGGCATACCAAGAGGTGTAGTAGTGTGTCTGCTGTGGTGGCTCACTCAAGAAGGCAAGGAGGCATTTTCATATGTGGCAGCCCTGCCAGACCTCAGCAGAGGGCACCACCATCCTGGCTGGTGCCATACTCAGAGTGGAGCCTCGAGCATCTGAGCTCAGGTGTTTTTATTCTTTCAGGACTCCTCAGGTGCTCTACTGATAGCACACACAGATCATTAGCAATTAAACAACCCCCACAGAAATCTAATGCCTGCAAACAATACAAAACATCCTAGACATACCCTCACCCAACAGCATAAAACAATTATTTTATATATAACTAAAAAATAAACTTCTGCAACAAAGAGGGGTGCTTATTTAAAAGCCAAGTAGACCTAGATTTATCAACAGATAGATCCATTAGCTCAAATGGTTCTGACTAATGTCAGCCATCACAGAGCTTACATCACAATTGCCCTAATTGGACACAATAAATTGCCCACTCCTGATTTTTTGGTCCAGCCACAGAGCCTGGACAAGTGAAACAACTTGCTTTCATGGCCTCAACCAATGTTCCAACATTTTGGGGTCCTCAACAAAGCCCCCATTCCTATCTTACCAGTTAGGGTCCTATTTTCCTTTTCTTTTTTTATAACAAAAAGGGGGAATATTGTGAATTGCCCAGAGCTGCCTAGGCGCTGTTCCCTGGAGTTCACCCTGTCCCCATGCTCCAGCTCTGGCGACACTCCCACATTCTGTTACCAAGTACCTCCTCCTGAGCCCTTTACCTGTGCTACACCTGCCTTCTGAGTCATCAGCAGGGGACTGGTGTCGATTCCCATATAACACCAGTGGGCTCTTTCTCTTTGTCTATTTCTCTCCACCTCTCACCATGCTGCACCCCTCCTTCTCCCTCCCTCCCTCCCTCCTCTTCTCTTCTTGGTCTCTCACCCACTGTCCTGTCTCTCTCTCCCTTTCTCTCCTCCCCTTCTCTCTGTCTACAGGATCCGTTCTATCCTATCGGACTCAGTGTCCTTCACCCGTAACTAATAAACCTTTACTAAAACTCACCAGCGTCTGTCTAAACTCTGTCCATCGCCTCTGCAAATATAAAGAATTATTACATATACGACCACAAAAACATGTGTAAGTTTGTCATGATAATAGCTCTTGCAGAATCGCATACAGCAGCCACCTCTTCCTTCCTCCAGATCCTTGACAAAAAGGCCTCTGCTCTTCTAGTCTGAGGTTGACAAACAGCCCATTTAGTCTAGCCAGCCTCTTTGACAAGAGGAGAAGCATCAAAACCACAACAAACCATTTTAACACTAAAAACCACCTAGTGCTCACTGCTCCCTCCTGCCTGGAAGGAGCTCACTCAGATAAGGCTTGCTCACTTGTATTATAGGTCAACACAGTCACCATGGTCACGGTGAGTCATTGTGCGCCACCCACAATAAGAGCTGGGGTGGGTTCTCTGTGGCCAGGCAACACTCCCAGCCATGCAAATGTTTGGGGGAGGGGAAGTTAATTACCTGCAGGTAACAGAGGATGTGAGCCAAGCATGGCCCTTAAGAAGTGACTCAATTTACTCCTACCCACCACACCTCTTCTTTCCACTTACATATGAAGAAACCAACAACCAGGAGGAAGTGGCATGCTACCATGACACTGCAAGGAACCCAACCCAGAACCTCTTGCCTCCTGTCAAGTGCTATGATATAAAGGGTGTGGCACCAGGTTCATGGCTCCTGAGGAACCCACTTGACCTGGATGCTTCCTTTTGACCTGGATGCTTCCTTTTATCAAAGGCTCCAAAAGAGTAAGACTTCAAGCTGGTCTTAATGCCTGAGGCAAGGGCAAATGAGGTGCAAAAGACCAGAACTACAAATTATGATTTCACACAAGGAAAAAGTGGTATAAAGCCCTGACACCCTGAGACATGCCCAAGGGCTCAGCACTTTGTAAGTAAACAGAAAACAAAGGATCACAGGATATCTGAACAAGATCTCCAAGAGCAAGAGAGACCAAAACAAAAGAAAGCTCAGAGGGGAGAGAGTCATTGATGAGAAGTAAAGGGAAGGAGTACAATTAATATGCTTAGAGACACAGAGAAAATCAACCCATAAAACAGTAACAAAATGCTGTAATATGGAACAATTAGAAAGCAGTAAAGTGTCCTCAGAAACGGAAAATAGAAGAGAAGGACTGGAGAGATGGCTCAGTGGTTAAGAGCACTGGCTGCTCTTCCAGAGGACCCAGGTTCAATTCCCAGCATCTATATGGCAGTTCACAACTTTCTGTAACTCCAATTCGAGGGGATCTGATACCCTCACACAGGCACACATGCAGGCAAAACACCAATGTACACAAAATAAAAATAGATCCTAACAGGTGGTGATGGTGCACACCTTTAATCTCTCAGCAGGCAGGAGGCAGGAGCCTCTCAGGAGTCATTGGCAGGCAGATCTCTGTGAGTTCAAGGTTACCCTGGTCTAGAGAGTTGCAGGACAGCCAGAGTTAGAACAGAGAAACCCTGTCTCAAAACAAACAAACAAACAAAAAATCATTTAAAAAAATTCCAAATTAATCAAATCAGTAGCAAATAAATGTGTATGTAAAGGGGCTGGAAAAAAAAAAAAATGAGCAAACCCTACCATTCAACAGGAAGGCTAGAAAAGCAAGACAAGAAAAATCTAGGAAAAAAGAGGAACAAAAAAGCTGAGTGTAGTGAGCCATGCCTGTAATCCCAGCACTCAGGAGCAGAGGCAGGAGGACTGGAAGTCAAGGGCCTCGGTACATGGTGAGCCAGCCTTTGCTACATGAGATCTTATCTCAAAAATAAGCAAGTAAACACAAACAGGAGTTAGGAGAGGTTTTTGTCAATAAAGTGCTTTCTGCATAAGCATGAAAACCAGAGTTCAATCCCCAGTCATTAAAATCCATGGCATTAAAAGCCAGACATGGTGGCATATGCTTAGAATTCCAGTGCTTGGGAGGCAGAGGCAAGTGGCTCCCTCAGGGATTGCTAGCCAGCCAGCCAGACTAGCCTAGATGGAGAACACCAGATTTCACTGAGAGACCCTGTCTCAAACATGAAGTGGATAGCTCCTGAGAACACCTGAGGCTGGCTTCTGGTCTCCACATACATGCGCACACATGTACTCACACACACAAATGAAAAGCACTAACAATCACAAACAGGTTGAAAAGGATGTAGGAATATTATAATCTAAAATCAGTCCCAAGGGGGAGGGCAGGAAAAATTGAGGCAAGAAAATTATTAGTTATAGCACAAGCACACTGTGAGGGTTGGGGATGGCTTAGTAGGTAAGGACACTTGCTGTACAAGCATGAATACTAAGTTCAAACCCCCAACACCCATGTAAAAAGCTGGACATGGCCATGTATGTGTCTGTAACCCCAGTGCTGGGAGCGGGTGAAACAGAGGATCCCTGGAACCTGTTGGCTGTAAGCCTAGCTCCAAACTCAGTCAAAGACCTTGCCTCAAGGGAACAGGAAAGGAGTGACAGCAGAATACTCAGTGTCCTCTGGCTTCTGTGCACACACAGAGACACGCACATGTTTATACACCACACACACTCACAGGTACACACAAATAATAACAACAACGATGATGACATAAGAACACCGAAAACTCCTGACCAGACAGTTTAAGTTGGAAGGACCAGCCATTGGCAGTCCAATGTCTAAAACGTCACCATCAGCAAAACATACCAACCTGATACTTGAGAACTCAGAGACAGAAAAACAATACTACAAACTGTCAGAAAAAGAAAGGAGCCAAGGTTCTGCACGGGAAAATGCAATGACATTGCACTCATCAACTGCTTCTGGGAACTAGAGGACAATATCCTTCAATCTTCTCAATGGAAAAACTGTTTTAAGCTTTTCGTTCCCACAGCCAACTAGATTGCCCACCTAGAAATAGGATGCCATGACTTTTCCAGAAACACTCAAAAACAAAAAGCACACTACCCCCCACCTACTTTTATTAGAAATTCCTAAAGAACACCAACAAAATGGGAATGCAAATAAAGAAATAAAAGAACCCAAATGCAAGGGGAATCAGAAAAAAAGGAAGTCCCAAGATGATAGCTGAGTGACAGACTTGGGGAGCAACTTGCCCAGTTCAGAGCAACTGGTACACAAAAACTCAAGACCCGGAGGAAGGATGACTCACTGCAGGAACAGGAAGCCTGGTGGCCCTACACATGTGACTGCACAAGTCTCCTGGGGCAGCAGTGAGCAGGACATAGTACAGTCATAATAATGCAAGAATTAAACACTGGTATATGTATTGATTACTTATCTATCCAAGCAGCATGTCAGCAAATAATGCCTAAATTGATAAATTAACAAACAGAACTACAAACCTATCATTTAAATACACACACTATTCAGGAAAACAGTTACCTATACAGAGATAGACAAGGGAAGGGTGTGTCGGAGACAGCTGGTTTCATGACAAGCCCTTCAGATAATATTGTTGGCTTTTCTCATTCTGTAAACTATGCATGTTTATGGTGTAGCAATAAGTGCTACATATGAAGGGGTCCCTTACACTTAACTTAAAGATGGACTATTATCAGCACAGCTGAGCTACCATATTTAACTACTCTGAAAAATAAACATGCTTTTTAGCTACAAGTTGGAACGCCATTGTTCTCAGTGTTGCTGTCTCCTACCTTTCCCTGGGTTTTTTGTTTGCTTATTAACATCTACAGACATAGGCAGAAGCTTCAGGTACATGAAGCTTATGGAATTTTAAGAGCTCCCTTAAGGAAAGGAATAGATAACACCTTACTTTATGCCAATGTTATCAAGTCACATGGCTTCTGGAACCCTCCCAGAGCCCATTCGGGCCCATGGAGATGAATGCCTAAACCTTAGTAACATCTGATTGCACTGGAAAAAGACGCATTAGGATTAGGCTAGACTCCTCACAACAGGAAGCCAAACACACAGGCACTTCCAGAAAATACACACAATACTTCCTTCCCTGTGGGGTGGGGGAGGGTGTGTAAGACTGGAACAGAAACAAAGATCCTCTAAGCAAACTTAATGAATCCAATGACACAGGATATATGCTTGTCCCTGACTGGGCCTGGTGGAAAATACGTAGACTTACGGGCTCTGCCTTTATAAACCCATACAAATTGCAATTTGTGGCCATTTGTGGGGGCCCAAAATGTATTACAGGCATTTCTGTGGCAACCTCCACGTGGTCCTAGCCAGTGTCCACCATTCCTGGCCAGTAATAAAGCTTGCTTTAAATCTAACTCAAACTTTGTGTCTTTTCCTTGACTGTTTGGGATTAATAGGTGTTGGAATGTAGTTTGGGGGCTACACCAGGGTGTGAGAAACCAGCTTCTCTCCTGGTGAACTCAGGTACACCCAGACTCTCTGGAATTCCTCAACCCCATCCATCCAGGAAGCTGAGGCTTCATGCAGGTTTTGCAGCCAATACCAGCTCAAAGTTGCTTCCTTGGGGAAACAGAAGGGATACAAAGAGAATCTGTGACTTAAACCTTTTTAGAAATAAATGGAACAAGGGGCCTTCTATTAAGCTCTTAAGAGGCCATCTCTGTCCTCTGAATCACACATCTACACTCTCTGGCCGAAGCAAGGGACAGGGGCGAGAGGCTGAAATCAAGGCCGACAAGCTGCAGGGGCCCTGATCCAATATCACTCCTGGGCACTAACCGCCCACCCACCCATCTGCTCTGGAAGTTTAGTGCCTTCACCCCTGGGAAACGCGAATGTTGGCCCTGCCAAGAAGTCATGAGCTTTAAACACCTCTTAGCAGTTCAGCTCTTCTGTGGTGCATGCAAAGGCCAACCAGGCTGCCAGAAACTGAATGGAAGTCCCTGGAGAACACACAGATCAATCAGGAGTAAGACTCTCAGATCCTGGCCCTCTGAGGCTGACATTCTCAACTAGTTGCATTCTGGAGTTACAATGGGCCACTGAGGAAAAGCAAAAAGACAGGAGAGCCAAATATAGGAAGCCAGGAGATGTATGTCTCTTGCTCAGCCAAGCTTGGCAATTTCCATCTTAGACAACTGGTCAGATGCTCCCGTGGCTGGTCACCCTGCCTTTCCTGAGGCCACATGAGTTCTCACCTCTTCAGGAAGCTATCCTGACCCTCTCTCTCACTCACAATGATGGCTCTTTCAGAACCCTCCCATACTCAGCCTCACATGTTCTCGCTGTCCACTCGCATCCTCTTTCTTCTAGTTCCTAGGATGGGCATTTAGTTCCTCACTAAACATCTCATTAACCTTCCCAGCGATCCCATGGACGTATATCACACTACCGCCCCCATTTTATATAGCAGGGAACAGGCTCAGGTCAAGGCCAGTACCAGAACCACTGCTGGGCCTGATATAGATAGATATAGATGATAGGTGCTGCAGGCTGTTGGATACCTCTCCTTCTTACTGCTTCCCTCCACTGTCAGAAGAGCTGGCACTGGGATCTTCAACTTAGCTGCATCCTGCCAGAACCACAAGTTCCCGACTCATCTATCCTCACCTTGTCTGGCACCTGCCCTGACAGCCTGTCTGAAGTAGACTCCAGGAATTTGGGGAGCAAGCAGTACCCATCTAGAAGATTCTCTTCTCCCTCTGATCACAAACAGGATCCTAAATGATGAGAGAAGATACAGAAATATCCTAACTCTTCCAGTTAGAGTCTACAGAAGCCACACCCTGTGGTCATGGGCACTAACTTCACCTATATGGGTCGTGGTTGTCATTAAGTAACAGACACAACACAGAGAACCCTGGGGTGGCATTTACCCACCCTGACTGCCACCCACACACCAAGAACTAAAAATAGCAGAGCTGACATAAATCATTCCTCAGGCTATGTGCAACAGACGCCGCCATCCGAGACTGTCTCCTGGGCGAAGCTGGCAGCAGAGTGGCCAGCAATCACCAGGGACTCACTAAGGTATTGAGCCTGAGGGATGAAATCTGAAAGAACCTTCTTAGACATAAAAAGCCAGTCTTCAATGGCATTTAGATACTCCAGAATTCTGAATCATTGAGACCATTTGAGACCAATAAAAATGCTTATTTTATTTGGTAGAAGTCAAGGCCCAGGGAGCAAAAGAGATCTGCCTGAGTTCTCAGGGGTAGCTAGGGACAGGACATGGCCTAAAACTGTATCTCTTGACTCCTGTTCAAGCGTTTTAGCTGGCGCTGTAAACACTCTGGGCACCATCCTATTGTCCCAGCATGTAGGTGAAGTTGGGAGACAATAAGGTTAACCCGAGAAAACCAGAGCGAGGAAGTGATGCTGACCTCCCTAACAACTCCCATATAACTGAGTCATACACAATATATCATCTGTTCCAGAGAGCCTGCGAGACAGTTTCTCTCAAGTTCACCCACCTCCCCTATGAGTAACAGCAGAGAACTGGGGTGGGCAGCCACAAACCTCATCGCTCATGAATGTGAAAAGTCACAGCAACCATCACATCAACCTCAGTTCAGCCAGAGCATACAGGGCTGTTGCCATGACAAGTATGCCCTACATGTCATATTTGGATTTGAAAAAAGCAACCTGAGAGAAGGTGGCATAGCAAGAACTCTCCATCCCAAAGCTAGGTCTTAAAAGGGCTACTTGGTCCCATAGGGCTGGGAGACCTGAGGGTGACTCCAGTCAGATCACAGCATGCTAATAGACCTGGCCTCTGGGAGGCCAAATGCTCTCAAGCATCAGCAAGGGAGAAGCCTGCCAGCCAGCATGTTCCCCCACTCTCAGGGACAGATCTGATCTGCTGCATGCCCTGCTGGCTTCTGGCCACTATGACATATGGTTCAGTTCCCACTCACTAACCTGTCCAGTGCCAACTCAGCCAATGGAAAGAAGATAAACACACTAGTTTCAAATTAAGGAGAGAAGTGGGTGGTGTTCCAAACCTTCCAACTATTACTTCTCAACCATCTGCCCTGTCTTGTTTGAGGAACAGAACACTCACTAACCTGGCACATGGCAACCCCAAGAACCATGTTCCCAGCCTCCCCATCAGTTCAGCAATGCCTATCAGTAAGTATTAGAGTAGGCTGATCTGGATAACACAGGTAAAGAAAGCACAAAGAAGGTACTACTCAAATGTGAGGGTAAGACCATCAGCACATCCTAGGCACCTGCCAGAATTAAAACACTCATACCTACACATACACAGACATAGGGACGCACAGATATACATCCCAGTCAGCACCTGGGAGATCTAGAAATGTGTTTTAGCAAGCCTTACACATGCTCAAGTTTGAAAAACATAGTCCCATGAAGCAAAATGTTAGGAGCCTGGTGTCTGGACTACCTTGTGGGAGTCATAAAACCTAGCCTCTTTTCCTAGAGAAGGATGAGAGAGAAATCCTGGACCCCTGAAAGATGCCAGGCGTGGTGGTACATGCCTATAGTCCCAGCACTCGGAAGTGGAGACAGTAGGATCACCAGGCTTGCTGGCTAGTCAGTCTAGCCAAATTAGTAAGCTCCAGAGGCAATGAGAGACTGTGTTTCAAAACAAGGTAGAGTGATAGAGGACAATACCTTGATGTCAACCTTTAAATCTCCACATGTGCCTGGCACAGACACACACATATGCATATCCCCTCTCTCTCTCTCTCTCTCTCTCTCTCTCTCTCTCTCACACACACACACACACACACACAATCTTGAGGACTTTTTCATAATCCTGCCTTTACAAACCAAGACTTTTCCAGCTATTTGTTTAGTGCAGAACAGTCTCTCCCATCCAGTTGGCCCTCCATACTTTTGTATACTAACTACATTGTCATTTCCCTTGAAGGAAAGGGAAAGTTCATGTTGTTTCCTCAGATGAGGAAGGAAATGTGACCTGGCAAGTTAAAGCTGGCCACACAGCCCTGAATGCAGAGGAAAGAGGCCCAAACTGCAAGGGTAGAGAAGAGGTTCTGCCATATTGCTAGTATGGTTTGTCCCCCAAAGGCCCACCTAGTGGAAGTCTGACTCTTTGTGTAATGGCATTGAGAAGTGACGGGACCTTTAAGAGGTAGGGCTTAGTGGGATGTGGAAGTTAACTATTATTGTAACACTATTGGCCTTACCCTTTTTATTCTTCCTTCCTATTCTGCCATACCATGACATAGCAAGCAGCTGCCAGAATGCTAAACTAAATCAACTCTTTATTCGTTATCCAGCCTCACATGTTTTATTGTAGCATCAGAAAACAGACTCAGACTTCCAAGTCCCTTCCCTAGAGTTTACAAGTATGTCTCATTTTATCTATTCTTCCTAAAAGCCTGGCTGTTCTAAAGACTAGGACCACTGGAGCACTGGGGGAGGTGCATTCACGGTTATCAGCAGGCTGAGAGGCGCCTCTACCAACTGTTCATGTGTGCCTGGACAGAGAGTACAGGGGCAAGCTTGAAGTCTGCCAGTGGACACTGCCTCTCAAGGTCTGGATCTTTCTGTTTTCTTAAATGTATTAATTTATTAATTTAAGTAATTTTAACTTTTATTTAAATATTTAAATTTGAATATTAAAATTTATTAATTTTAGGACTGTAAAAATTGGTTGTTTCTTCTCCCAAAACATAGACAATAAGGACACGAACACCAAAGACCAGACAGTACAATACACAAAGCAGGTCTGAAAAACCCGTTAACTCCAAACATGAAAGCCAAGATCATAACACCAGAACTCTTGCCAAGGACAAATAAAGCGTGACTTAGATAAAATTACAGTGAGAATTATTTGGTCTGTCACTTTTTTTTTTAAGATAAGGACACCTCCCAAATACTAAGATTACTGGTCTACGCCACCACAAACGGTTTTACAGTGCAATTATCTGATACATTTCTCAGTGATAAGGAAAAGAAAAGTTGAATTTGAAGGTACACTTTAATATCACGTAGTCATCCATAAAGAGGATTTATTGCAGTCGGAGAAGAGATATTGGCTGCCTTTCACTAATCCCAGCCCACGGAAACCAGAACTCAACTACGAAGCAGTCAGCCCCTCCATGATGCCACCAACTTGGAAATTCAAGATGGCTTTCCTAAATAATCTCTAGATCAGAGCTGATTTACAATGAACAGAGGACAATGAAAAGGTGGGCCCTTTGAATGTGTGGTGGTTTGAATGAAAATGGCCACCCCCGCAGGCTCATAGGCCTGCCTTGTTGGAGAAAGAGTGTCACTGGGGTTGGGCTTAAGCCAGGCCCTGTGTTGTCCATGTCATGTCATTGTTGTCCTGCTGTGTGTGTGTGTGTCCCACCCGCTGCCCTGCCGTGCTTCCTGCAGTGACAACAATGAACTAAACCTCTGAACTGGTAAGCCAGCCCCAACTACATGTTTTCCTCTATGAGAGTTACTGTGGTCATGGTGTTTCTTCAAAGCAATACAAACTCTAACACAGTAATGGAAGCCCATACACTAGCATTAAGCCAAAGGACAGTCTGAGTGTAACAGGATTTCCAATGCCAAGAGAGCAACAACACAAACTAAAAGTAAGAAGGAATGGACAAGTTAATGGCCCCTGAAGAGAAAAAAATAATAATAAACATATTTTAAATTCTATTAAAAGGAGTTAGAATCCCATTTCTTGGTTTAGAGAACTTCAAAGCATTAAAAATGTCAACATTCCCTAAATAAATACATTCCAGAGCATTCAAAGTAGACAGTTTTTTGCCCCAACTCTGCTTCATGCCAATAAAAACAGGAGAAGAACTCATTACCCACCAGTGAGGAAAAGACCGAATAAATTATGATGATTCTATACTAAGAAAATTCCACAGCTGCTGACCTGGAGCAACAGTAACCCAGTTACTGTCACAATAAACAAGTCATGCACAGAAGCCTGAGGACGAGGTACAAGCATGGATTCACTGGATACAAGGAACGGACTGTGGGCTCCTACTGCAGGGGAGAGGGACAGGAGGTATGGCCATCCACCACCCACTCTCCTCTGGTGAAAAGGATTAACAAGGGTGAGCTGAGGAAACAGGAACCCCTACATTCTCTTATCCTTTGTTCCTCTCACACAATCACCCTCTTGAGGCTCCATACATGTTTGTTCCAGTTGTTCCTTCCCACCATTGGCCATCAAAGCAATGCCACGACCCCTCAAGTCAGGCAACCCTGACTCCTGTGGCTATCTCCTATCTATCTATCTATCTATCTCCTCTATTGCTCATTTTCCTTTACTCAGCTATGCCAGGAGTCTTTTTAACATCACCATGCCCTTGACGCCAAATATAAATGCAACCTAGGCAAAATTGCCCATCTAACCCAGACATTTCCTCAGTCCTGCCTCCCTGCCATTAGAATCTAAACACACATACACACACACACACACACACACACACACACACACCTGAAATGCAACACAAGAGAAAACAAAGTTCATGACCTCTAGCTTCCAAACTGGATCCTCATCCAGTCTCTCTGGGACATCCAGGAGGCAAACAGTGTTAAAGTAGGCTTGGAGGCCACTAAGATGGCTATTTGGGCTCTGTGGAATCCCATTACGGTAAAGTTCTTTCTTCCAGGTCAAAAAGATGGGATCTACCTCTGGCCCTAGGTAGACATATGACATTTTGATCTGCTCCAAAGATTAGATCACTGCACACTATAGGCTCCTCTCCAAGAGTTAAATGAGCAGCCTGTCAATCACCTAGTTAAGAGACCATGTGTCAGGTATGCTATTTTACCCAAAACCATGATTAGGAGATGGGAGGAATTCCCTTAGTGGAATAATGTACTTTTTCCCTGTGCAGTCACCCTCATAGCTTCCATTACATAGACTGTGACTTCCCACTTTTCTGCATTACTTAGACAAACACAATTTCCCATGTTTTTTCTCTTCTTTCAGATACCTGCCAAAGCCTGGACATGCTCTTCCAGATACTCTGGGCTTTCTTACCCGCTTCTCTAAAGCCTCCCTTCCCTTCTACTATATAGCTTCTTGTCTGTCATGAGGCTGTTTGCTGACCCCTATTACTGAACCTGCCTGCTTTCTTAAAGGCATGACTTCTCTCTTCCTCTTCTCCATCTCCCTTCTCCAGGCAACTACTAAGATCCACAGTTTGCCTGCCCTGCTCTTTTTCTTTCCAACTCTAATAAAACTGTCCTTGAACACCCTTCCAAGTCCTTTCCTAAATTCTTTTATTAACAAAACTTAGAACACAAATAGGGGACCTAGTTATCACCAGTAACACTAGGTCTCCTTTTGTGCATACAGACTGGCTGGGCCAGCAGTGAGTACTCACCAAAGATTTCAACAAACACATGCCTTGTCACCTAATTTATAAAAATAACTGTGCCCTTTGTGGAAGACACAGCAAGCTCTCATCTGTTAACACTGGCCCTGCTCCCCTTACATACTCCTTTCCACAAATATGCTTCTCATACCAGGCTTCATGTGCCTGCCTGCCTTATATCCCTGTGAACAGCTTCTAGTTTCTTCTCTACTGCCACCCTGAATTTTCACCCCTCTGACTTGCAAGCCAGCTTCCATTGGAGGGCTAAGGTCCCTGAGTCCTTCAACTGTCTTCTTTGCTGCTAAGGCAGTGGGACCTTCAGAAACACAATCCCAAAAAAGTAACACTAATGATCACAGAGCCAGCCTTGACCATGGCACACTCCACCCTCAGCTTCATGGTTACTTGGTAACACACCCACAATATCAACAAGATCATCACCCTCCTTCACTAATCTCAAAACCTTTCCACATCTTGTCATCTGATTCTCTGTTGGAGACAACCAATTGTCATCCAGAAAACTGGGACCATGTGGCTGCATGGCTTGTCTCAAGTTAGCCGGCAGATGAAAACTGTCCTCTAATCCTCTAATTCTTTTATTATTATTATTATTATTATTATTATTATTATTATTATTATTACTACTACTACTACTACTATTACTACTACTACTACTACTACCACCTTACATGCATGGGTGCTATACCTATACCAGTGTATGTACACACTCAGGTGACTGGTGCCTCCATGGTCAAAAGAGAACATCAGATCCCCTGGATGTTGTAGATAGTTCTGAGTAGCTATGTGGGTGGTGGGAATCAAACTTGGGTCCTCTGGTTTAGCAACAAGTGTTCTGTGATGGCTTGAATAGAGAATAGTCCCCATAGGCTCATGTTTGAATACTTGGTTTCCAGTTGGTGGCTGTTTGGAAGAATTAGGTGCACCCTTGCTGGAGAAGTACATCACTGGGTATGGGCTGTGAGGGTTCAAAAGACTCACATCATTCTAAGTTAGTTCTTTCTGCCTCCTACTTTTGTGTCGAGATGTGAGCTCTAGCTGTTTCTGCTGCTATGACTTTGCTCTACCATCGTGAACTCTAACACTCTGAAGCCCTATTAAATGCTTTCTTTTTTATATGCTGCCTTAGTCATGTTTTGTCACAACAATAGAAAACTAATAACTAACTGCTCTTAGCCACTGAACCAACTCTCCAGTCCCTATTCCCAACTGTTCAGTTGTCTCACTCTATTTTTCCTCACATCAATGTGGGTAGGGTCATCAGGGGCTGACCATTCAGCTGTATAACCAGTATTCTCCCCCAGGACAACCAACCTAGTGACCCTGGGACCTTTATTTCATGAATAATGGTCAATATGCCTGACATGGGCCAACCAGTTTAAGAGGTTATTAGAAGGTTCTATTCCAAACAAAGTTCAACAATTGTTATTATAAATACCAACTCCTACCAAGGAAACCTAGATTTCATTTATCCTTAGAGCTGTCCTATCTAGGCACCAAATTCCTGATATTCTGGAAGGAATGGGATTGGTGCATATCATGAAGAAAGATTCACAGAAACTGAGAAGCACAGTCACACCCACACTCTCTTGCTCCCATGGGATCAAGATCCAGGAACTGCTTTGGGCTCAAGAGAGAGAAAAGCAGCTAAGAAGGAGAAAAGAGAAGGTCTTAGGCCTTCTGGAACAAAGCATGTAATCCCACCCACCCTGGGTTTCTTTTCTCTGTCTCCCACAGAGTTCCTTCTCCTGCCACCCCAAACTACCCTCCTGGGTCACAACACCCAGGTATCACTGATCAATCAAAGCCTTATAGATAAAGCAACTAAACTGAGATGGCCCTTTCTCTTTTCCTTGTCATGGCTAGCTGATCTTGCTTGCTTTTGTTTTAAACAAATATTTAAGTTTTATCTGTTTGTGTGCCTGTCTGTGCACAACCATGGTTAACCCACAACTTACAAGAGTCAGTTTCCACTTTCTACAATGTGAAAACTCAGAATCAAATCCAGATTAACTTCAGGTACCTTAGTCAAGGGCTAATGTAGCCCAGACTGCACTCAAATTCATTATGCATTCCCCACCCCTAGAAGGATGTTCAGCATTAATTACATTTACTAATTTTGTGTGTGTGTGCGTGTGTGTGCGTGTGTGTGCGCGCGTGTGCATGCATGAGGTAGGGTGGGGGTAGGGGGAATGCATACCACTGTACCTGTGTGGAAGCCAGAGGTGAACCTGTGAACATCAGGGTTTTTTTGTTTGTTTGTTTGTTTGTTGTTTTTTTTTAACCTACTGAGTCATCTCTCTGACCCCAAATTCTTTCTGTATCTGAAGCTGACTTTGAACTCCTGATCTTCCTATCTCGCCCTCCTGAGTTTTAGGAGCACAGATGTGTAACCCCACACCCAGCTCTAAAAAGGCTGAACCTAGTCTTTCTATCTCTTTCCCTCTTCCTCAGTCTGGATTCATTTCTACTTCACTTCCCCACACTATTCTCTTGCCTATCCTATAGTTCCAATACTCAAGCCACAAAGGCATTACTTCTCTTGCTGCCTTTCATCCAATTGATATGTCCTGTGCAGCTGGAAAGGCCCATCATGGGCACTTTGAAAGATGATTGAAAGGGATGATTCACAAAGAGTGTCCCCTCTCCAAAGACTAAGAATAACTAAGGGCAAGAATCTTTCAATGCAAATCTTTCAAAGGCCAGTCCTAAGAACTGGACCAATGACAGAGTGGAGGAAGAGGCCATGTCCTATCCCTCCTACCAGGGAGCAGAAGCCACTGAAATAGCTTGTGAATATGGAATGGGAAATTAGAGGAAAGAGGGCAGAGCTAAGACAGGACAATTGAAGCAGGCTGCACCTTCTGCTCTTGCTATCCACTAGCAGCTGCATTTGGTAACTTATGTGTCAGGCCTTACTTTGTGTGCTTTACGACTACTTAACCTGAGCATCATCCACCCACGATGCTGGTAGAGTAAACCAGTTGTCACCTGTTCTAACTGATCAGTACCTGAGCACTATACAACTGTTAAAAACATTAACTTGCTGGAATGGTAGTATCTGCCTTTAATTTTAGCATTCAGGAGGCAGAAGCAGGTGGGTCTCTGTGAGTCTAAGGCTAGCCTGATCTACACATTGAGTTCCAAGACAGTCTCAAAAAAAAAACAAGAAAAATTAACTCGAGGGGCTGGAGAGATGGCTCAGAAGAGTACTTGTACCCACGTGGTAGTTTACAACTGTCTATAACTCCAATCCAAGGGTATCCAACACCCTCTTCTTACCTCCAAAGGTACCAAAGGCACCAACATGGTACACAAATATTCATGCAGGCAAAAACATCTATAACATAAAATATTTGTTTAAAAATGTATTGTAAAAATAAGCCAGCTATAGTTTGTGCATGCTTTTTTGATCGCAGCACTCAGGAGGCAGAGGCAGGCAGATCTTTGAGTTTGAGGCCAGCCTGGTCTACAGAGCAAGTTCCAGAATACAAAACAACAACAACAAAAAAGATTAACTCCTAGGACTAGAGAGATGTCACAGGGGATAAGAGTGCATACTGCTCTCACAGAGGGCCAGAGTTCAGAGTCAGGCAGCTCACAACTATCTGTAACTCCAGCTCCTGGGGATCTGAACACACATACACTTAATTAAAAATAATGTAATTTTTTTTTTAAAAAAAAGATTAACTTGTTGGGCGAGGTGGCACACTCCTTTAAGTCCACAACTCAGGAGGCAGAGGCAGGAAGATCTCTATGAGTTTGAGAACAGCATGGTCTACATAACAAGTTCCAGGCCAGCCAAGGCTACATAGGGAGGCTTTGTTTAAAAACAACAACAAAAAAAAATTAACTCACTGAATCCTCACAATGTCTCATGAAATAGAAATTGTAATTATCCTTATTTTACAGATGAGGAAATCAAGGTGCAGAGATTAATGACAGATCAGGGAAAGATGGAGGAATCCAAGGTAGTGGACACCCTGTGTTACAACAGACCTCCCTGCAGGCACCTGAGCTCCCTGGTTAGAGAATATCAAGCACAGTTCCTACTGGAACTGACTGAAACAAGGAAATAATGAAGGAGCATAATGAGAGCAAGCTGAGGGTGAGCAAGGCAGCTGGCCCTGCTCTACAAGGCTCCAGGCATGTCCAGCCTTTTGACAATGACACAGACACTGTCATCTACAAAGTTTACACTTGGGAACTGCCCAATCCAGTTACAAAAACAAAAAAAAAAAAAAAAAAAAAAAAAAAAACGAAGAAAAGAAGGAGGAGGAGGAGGGAAAAAGGGAAGGGAAGGAGGGAGGGAAAGAGAAAGAGAGAAAGGAGGGAAAGGAAGGAAGGAATTTCATAATGTTAAATTTACTGATTTTGTATTGGACTGCATCCTGGCTTTTTTTCCTTCATCTTGTAGCCCCGGGACACGCCTGTTCATAAGTCCCTATTGTGCTGGCAGGGCAGGGTAGCAGGGAGCAGCTAGTGGAGGCCTAAGAAGGGAGCAGAGGATCTGGACTATCTCAAGGGTAAGGTCCGAGAAACCCTATCTCCATAGACACCCACTGATTAGCGGGCGGGGAAAGAAATCCTCGGAGGGAAAGTGCTTAACTTGAGATTAGCTACTCTCCCCCCTTGATCTGTTTGCTACCTTGTGGCGCCTTTAGGAGCCTACGAGAAGTGGGGAGCCAAGGCCAAGAGTTCCTCGGGACTCGGGGGCGGGAGAGAGCAATCCTGGCTGGATAAGTGATAAGGAAGACAAGCAACGCAGCACTTGGCACGATCCCGCATTCTCGAAACCACTTGGCCCATTATATAAACCCAGGGTGGCAGATCCAGGAACTCTCGCCCTGCAGTTCCGGAGCAAAGTTACCGAAGGCAGCCTTCTCGGCGGGCTGCGCTCTGTTCAAGCTTACCCCGGAAGCTCACTGAGCTGAGACCTCAGCCAACCCCAACCTCGCACTCGCTGGGGACCTGGTGTCCAAGACTCACTGCCCTAACCCCGCTCAACCCCCCCCCCCCGCCCTTGCCTCGGGGTACCTTAACACCCTCGACTGCGCGCGAACCCCCCCAGCAGGCGCAGGCCACCCGCCGGGACCCTCACTCACTTGGCACGGAGGACCCAAGGACAGAGCTCAGCTGGCAGCTCTTTTCCACTATCGCTTTCCCGGATCCCGGCTCGCAAGAGTCTGCACACAGCGAAAGGAGGAGCCCCTAAGGCGGAAATTTCCCAAGACGCTGCCACCTTAAGGGCCCAGGGCGGAACCACGCGTGAGGGGCGGGTCCTCTCTGGAGGGGCAGGGACATGGGGCCACGCCCATAGGTGAGGCCGGCGCTTAGTAGGAACTGTGGCGCCTTTCGGCAGCGCAGAGCCGCTCCAAACTCCAGTGCAGAGCTGCTTGCTGACTGCCCTGCGACTGGGGGGGTGGGTAGGGGGGCAGTTGTGGGGGTGCAGGGCAACTGCCTGGCTACTGTCATACTGGTGACTGGCTCTCTAGAGCTGCCATCACCTAGTATGTTCTCTCTAACATGCGCACCTGCAAGCAAATTCCTTTCGGGTTGGACGGGGTGCTTCGGACCCGAGTGGGTGGAGCCAAAGGCTCCAGAGCAGCACGTAGGAAGAAGCATCTCCTGAACAAAAGAGGAGAGGGTTAGAAAGAACAGGAATGACTCTTGGAACTAGCTATTAGACTTGTTGGGACACTGGACTCAAGTAAAATCTGCCGCCAAACCAAGCCTTTCAAATGAACTCCAGGGAACTACTGTCACCCAGAGAGTGCTCTCTCTGGGGCCGGGAGATTCTTGAGGGGTGTCACCTGGCTGACACCTAGCTCCTCTATCTCATTCCTGTGCGGTGCTGTGTGCCCACAAGGGCTGCAAAGGAGGGCTTCTGATGGCCCACTTTTCTCTGAGACAGAGCCAATTCTTCTTGAATATGACTTGTAAAAAAAATAAATCGTTTAGGGTGAGATTCCTATCTGTGACACACACCTTTCTACCTCAGAGCTTTTCAAAGCCAGAATGGCGAATAAGCCCCCTTTTATAATTTTAATCTTTTTTTTTTTTAAGACAGAGTCTCAGGGTGTTATGGAACTAATTATATAGATGTAAACAAAAATTTCTGAAAAGAAGCTGTGTCTTGCCATGAGCAACGACAACAAAACTTCCGGAAGAAATTTTTGTATCTGCAGAGACTGGTGGGCCAATTCAATTTTTAGTACTGTAAAGAAATTGGAATTCTGCAGGTTCAGGGACTAATTACTTTGTCTTAGGCTAGTTTTAGTCTTCCAGAAGAGCCATTCCTTGCCCTACTCTATATGTGAACTAACACCTCATGATAATAAATAAAAACTTCTTAGAGACTGTTAACTTAGAATTAACATCTTGTAATAATAAATGAAAACCTTAGAAACGATTAACTTAGCAAGACACTAGCTTCCACCAATCCAAAAGCTAAGAATGTCATCAGATAGCATCTTGGGCCTAAATAGACTAGCTCCCTATCTTGTTGTCCTGCTGTTATGCTCCCAACTTCAACCTTTTATTTTTCAACAAACTTTTTGGAGCCCTGGTTTGGGGTCAGTGAAGTTCTAAGGGCTAAGGAGGTACTACAGAGGGCTTACAGCATCCCAGCCCCAAGGGCAGTAGCAGGAATCACCTAGGGAACGCTGGGTGAGTGAAAAGATATGAAATTTGATGTCTTATTCCTATTCTGACATGTACTAATGCTGCTGTCTTAGGGTTTTGTTGCTGTGAAGAGACATCATAACCACAGCAACTCTTATAAAGAAAAACATTTAATTGGGTCTGGCTTACAGTTCAGAGTTTTAGTCCATTACCATCATGGTGGGAAACATGTCATTGTGCAGGCAGACATGGTGGTGGGGAAGGAGCTTGAGAGTTCTACATCTGGATCTGGAGGCAGCAGGAAGAGAGAGAATGCC
The DNA here is from genome assembly GCA_026225945.1 of Cricetomys ansorgei. Lineage (NCBI taxonomy): Eukaryota > Metazoa > Chordata > Mammalia > Rodentia > Nesomyidae > Cricetomys > Cricetomys ansorgei. The sequence continues at coordinate 2,919,030 of JAMJFZ010000770.1, forward strand.
TCTGGACCTGGCTTGGGCATCTGAAACCCTAAATCCCACTCCCAGGGCCCACTTCTTTCAAGATCACACCTCCTAATGCCACTCCCTAGGCATTCAAATATGAAACTATGAGGGCCATTCTTATTCACACTACCACAGATGCCTACTACCTTCTTTGGCTTTCTTGCCTATAAAATCTTCCATAGTATGACTCAGTTTCAGGGCTCAGGGCTCATACAGACACAATAGGAAGTAAAATGCCTTATAAAAAAATGTCCTTAGGCATAGAGCTCGGGGTAGCATCATATTATTCACTTGTTATTCAATACATAATGGTTGAGTACAGCTGAGGAGATTGTCCCAGGGCTTGGGGGCTTAGGACCCAGGTATCATTGAAAATTCCTGTAAAAAAAAAAAAAAAAAAGGAAGAAGCTGGGCAGTACTGGCACATGCCTTTAATCCCAGCACTCAGGAGGCAGAGGCAGGTGGATCTCAGCTTGGTCTATAAAGTGAGTACCAGGACAGCCAGAGCTGTTGCACAGAGAAACCCTGTTTCTAAAAGGAAGGAAGGAAGGAAGGAAGGAAGGAAGGAAGGGAGGGAGGGAGGGAGGGAGGGAGGGAGGGAGGAAGGAAAAGAAAAAATAAGTGAGAAAGAAATTCAATTTCAACAGGCTAAGAGTGCTTTATGGGAACAGCTAGGGGCCTCATCCTTTCTGTAGGACAAAGGTTGAGCGTACTTTGAGGGTCTGAGGGAAATGTATATGCACACACACATACAAAGGTAGCTAATAAGAAATTATACCTATTCTTTTCTGGCTTAACTGGAAGCAGGGTGGGTTGTTTTTGCTACCCGGGTATATTGTTTCTGCAGGTGGGGTAGAATGGTCAGGTTGGAGGTCAAGTCTTTATGGCCAGGGGCTGTTGCCCAGTATATCCTGCCTCAATTCCTCATGACCTCAGGCTATTCCCCAAAGTTACTGTTTCTGGGTATGCTGGCTCCCTGTTGCACTCTGGAAGTTGGAACAAGCAACGTGGGGGCAGTCTAGACTACAGAGAGATTTTCAGTGGAGGGGAGGAGAGTTCCTGCATTCTTACAGCTAAGACTAATGGAGAAACACATACATCATAAATACCACTTGTATTAAAGCTCTGCAAGCAGAAACTCTGTAAGTGGGTGAGATGTATTTAGAAAGTCTTCTGAACCCCTTTACCAGCACCAGCATAAAAGTTGGATGCAGAATCCCAGCTGTTTTCACAGAGCAGCTGGGGGCAGACAGAAGGATTCCTGAGGCTTGCTAGCCAGCCAGTCTGACCAATCAGTGAGCTCCAGGCTCAGTAAGAGAGACCTTGTAATAAGAAGGTAGAAAGTGACTGAGAGAGACTCCTACTGCTGACCTCTGATCTCCATACAAACCACATGAATACATTGCACATACACCACTCTGAGTAATTTTAATCATGTTAATTCTTTTTGAAGTAGCTTTTTGCTATGATTTCTGCTTTTATCTTTGTGATTGCTTCCCTTAGACTTAGTCTGGTGTTCTGCTTTCTAGAGCTCAACATCAGGATGGAGTGTTTTCAAAGTCTTTGGCTGTTTTCTGGTAAATGTGTCTAATTATGAATCTCCCTCTACATCCCTCTTTAGCTGTGTCCCAACTATAAATATTTGGTACCTTTGTCAGCTATAAATAAATGCTTGGGGAATGTTGTTAGGATTTTCTCAATCCACAGATTAGAAGTACATTTTTGATTTTTATTTACAAATTTATGGTTTGGGGTATTTTTTTAAGAAATCAATCATTTTTGACATTGATTTCTACTTTTAATGCTTAGAGAAAAGAGAACACACTCCCTTTAGGTAGCCATCTTCCTTGGATGTTGTCTACCTGATGCAGTTTTTGTGAATGTAGCTTCACGGTACATGCAAAACTCCACTTCTAAATCTTTCTAGGAGTTTATTAGGCAGGCTATTTAGGTCTTTCATCTAATTTTTTCTTTTATTTCCTGTTCAAATTACTAATTTCTAAGAAGGTAGATTGATGTTACCCAAAAGTGGGGCTGTCCTAGAACTAAGAGTGAGTAGAAGCGTGCCTTGAACCCCAGATTTTCTCACCCTGAGAGCAGTAGGAGTTCAGTTTCTCTCCACTTTTCCTAGCCCTGGCCAGAACCCAGATAAATATTAAATACTATCTGCCTCACAGAGGTCTTTAGCAAAGGAATATGGCTTGGTTGGTGCTTATCTGCACTGTAGCTAAAAGTCTAGGGCAGAGCCCATTTACTGATAAGCTGTCTTCCTCTATTCCCTGTGGGACTACATCTTATACAGAAGGTGCCCTTGCAGGACCTTGACCCTTAGACTTGAGCTCCCCGCGCAAATGAGTCTACACCAGTATCCTTGTCTTAACCAATGGTTCCCCTCCCTGGGGACCAAAGACCCTCCCTTGCCTATAACCTGTAAATGTAACCATCCTTGCTTTAATAAATAAGAGATATGCTCCTCTGATGGCCTCTCCCGAGAGTCTGATTTGCTGTCTTTGGCTCTTAATCCTCTGATCTGGGACCTGCTTGAATGCATTGACCCATGCCCTGCACTTCCCTTCCTCGGGGCTAAGCTAAGTGGCCATCTGCTTGGAAGGGAAGCAGGACCCCTCAGGCAGATGGAGAGAGACAAAACAACACAAACTTATTGCTATCCAATGGCAGTGTGAGGCCGGAGACCCCCGGCCCCGGGCATTAATCCTAAACTCTTAACAGGAACTTAGGCTTTCTCTACTCAATACAATAATTATTGAGTACTTTCCAGAACTCCCTGTTCCAAGAACTAGCCCACCCCAGAAACCATAAAACAATTATTGTCAGGCTTAATTCAAGGGCACTGTGACCCAGCCCAAATTCCTAAAACTAAAGTATGAGAGGCAGCTGCAGCTGCTGCCTAATAGCCTTGGGCAAGGGACTTTCCACGTTGACTAAGACCCTAAGTGTACATTTCCTGGTGCCCACGACCTTGCTATACGCCAGCTCCAATCAGCTTAGAGATTAATTGGCCCTAACCTATCAAAATAGAAAAACAATTTGGGGACCAATCGACTTGTATCAAATCGGTTTATGCCTAGCAACTATCTGTATTTTGTATAAAAAGCTTCGCTTTCTGCTTCTCGGGGCCACTTCTATCCTGCGTGTTAGAATGGCCCCAGCGCTGGTTAATAAACCTCTTGCTTTTTGCTTCGATTATCCGACTGTGTCTCTCTGTGGGCGTGTCATCAAGTTGGGGTCCAGTTTGGGAGCCCAACAGCAGTGTCATCTAGTTTATAGTCTTTCTTCTCTTACAATTGCTGTTTAGTTACATCCCTTTTCATAAAGCTTTAAACTTCATCTGTGTATCCACCTTTAGGTAGTGTATTTAATCTGTTTATATTGATAATGATGCACGAAAACTTTTGGATTTATTTCTGCTCTCTGCAAGAGATACCATATGCTCACCTAGAACTCATTGTTGTAGCCCTGTGAATCTTTACATGCTAGAATTCTTCCATCCTGAATGATAGGCAGCTATTTCCCTAACACCTTCAAAGCCCTCCTCCTTTCATGCCGCTCACAGGGCTCCCCTGATCTGGCAACTTAAGGGCTAGTGCTTGACACAGGAAGACCTTCTGGGACCCTTTGCAAGACCATGTGATATCCAGGACATCAAACTCAAGTAGGAGGCTCAGTAGTCTGCACCTTTACCCACTGAGCTATCTCATTGGCTCTAAAAATATCATTAAAATTAAAATAACATTAAAATTCACATATTTGTAAAAACCCTCAATTATCAATGGCTTTATGAAGCAAGGCTAAAACAATTATGAAAAGTGTAAAATCAGAGTTGTATTTGCTTAGTGTGAATAGCTGCTAATGAGGTTATCAATATCTGCAAGGTGATTAATATTTTACTTTAATGTTTTGTTAAATTGTCATTACTTTTGAAAAATATATACTGTGTGGTTTAAGACTTCCTTAATTATCTAACCCTAACTTTATTATATTTATCTACTTATTGTATGTGTGTTACCATGTGTGCGCACTCATGTGAAAGTCAGAGAACTACTGGATTTTGAGTCCCAGGGATCAAAGTCATTCAAGTCATCAGGTTTAGCAACAAGTACATTTACCTGTTGAGCCATTTCACTGGCCCAACTGTCTACTGTTGTAGTAGAAGGAACTCTTGTAGATGTGGATTCACCCAGATGTAGCCATTGGTTTGGGGTAGAGGACAGCTTCTTTGTTTGTTTGGTTGGTTGTTTTTTGTTTAATTATATCACTGGTTCAATCCCGGAGCCCTGGAGCCCTGGAGCCCTAGAGTGTTTTGTCCTTTTTTCAATCTAGTCTTAATCCTTGAACTGGAAGGTGTCAGCCTTCATACAATCTAAAACATTTAACCTGCTAGCCCAGACCTAGAAGACTTCAACCTTAGTGTTAAAATATAGTTATGGCTCTTAACGGAGAGTCCATCGTTGAATTTTCCAATGCTCTTTATTAATCACAAACCATGTCAAATCTCAGGGAATTCTATACACAGGCGACTAGGCAGTCTTCATCTTTCTTCCCCCCAAAAGACCTCTCCTTCCTCCTGCCTTAGCCCTTTTTACTTTTCCCCCCACCTCCTCTATCTTTTAGGCCTTCATTACAACACAAATGAAACTAGGCTGGGGGTGATCAGAGTCTTTGCTCGTGATCTCCTCATGACCTGCTCGTGATCAGTCACCTTCATTTGTCTATCTGTTCAGATCTCAAGGCTAGCACAAGGGTGTGACTAGGTAGGAAGCAAGGCCTGTACTGCTGCAAGGCATCTGGCTTCCCAGCTACAAGGTATCAAAACCAAAACAGCACACAATAGTAAAGTATCCCACAACACCTTAGTCTCCTGAGACCTGTGGCTGACTGAGCCACTCTGACTAACTCCATCTGAACTCTTACTCTTTTGGTTCAACTCACTCTCTGTTCTGGGCTTCTTCTGCCAAGCTCTCCCTGAGCTCTCACTGCTTCATCCTGCCTCTGTAACTGACTGTTCATCCAGCTTCTCAACTGACTCTTTTTGCTGACTCCTCTGTCTGCTCTTCAACTCACTTCTCTCACTGACTGCTTCAACTAACTTTTTTCTCCTATATAACTCTTTTACTGAGTTGAGAGCCCACTTTCTCTCATAAGTGTTGGACATGTTCTTACTCTGCTAGCTATTCCTCTGATTAGTCACTTGTCTGCCATTCACTCTGACTCATCTCAGACTTCACTTCCTGTGTGACACTGACTCCTGAATTCTGCTTTCTGTGTCTGCTTCCATAGTCTGCTTTTCTTAGGGATTAAAGGTATGGACCACCATTGCCTTCTGAATACTGGGATTAAAGATGTTTGCTACTACTGCTTTCTGAATACTGGATTAAAGGTGTGTCTACATTCCATCCAGACCACACAGATTTCTGAGTGTAGCCCCTGGCATCAAGACCCTAGCTTTCACACAGGGCTATTCTTCTACACTTTCAAAAGTGTATATTAAGTGTTTATATAAATGTATAAACTGATTACATGACTGGTTAAGGGGAAGGCTTTTATTGTAGATATGATAGAACAGCCAGAGGCATCTGAAAGAGTCCAAAACAGAGAGAAAAATAAGTAGACTGAATATGGGCAGCAGAGTGGTCATGGCCAAGGCTATCTACAAGATAAGAGAAAATAGCAGGAGATAAAGAATAGAGAAAACAGAAAGAGAAGCAGGAGTAGAGCATAGAGAGCAAGAGAGAGAGAGAAAGAGAGAGAGAGGGAGAGAGACCATAGCAAGAATAGCAGGGTTATAAGGAGAGTGAATAGCTGTGGGAGAGAAGTCTGGAGGAAGTTTAGAGTAGGGGAGGAGGTGAGAAAGGCTAGGATGCTCACATGGACTTTGAAATGTGTAACAGGTACTTGTGATACTGAAGAAGCCTGGAGGCCAGCATGAGCTTTGATAGACACCATAAGTAGCCAGATGTCCCTTTTGCCAAAAAGAAATGATTCCTTTTGATAGAGGGGAACCAGTTTCACAAGTTCCTGAGAAATTTGGCTGTTATCTAACCACCAGAACTCCTCCTACAGTTTAGGTTTCACTCATTTCTGGATATATGAAGTTTATAAAATCAGAATTTCCTTTGGAACATACAATAAGAAATCACACTACTTCCATTTTGATTGATCTGAATGTTCTTAGGTCCTGGAATAAATCTTGACTAAATAAAATTAAATACATAAATAAATTCTTGAGGCTGGTTATGCAGCTTGGCAGATAGAGTGCCTGCCTAGCAGGTACAAGTTCAACCTCCAGCTCTCAATACACCAGGTATGGGTGACCATACTTGTAACCCTGGAACTTGGAAAGTGAAGACAGGAGAATCAGAAGTTCAAAGTCGTCTTTAATTACATAGCACCATTGAGGCCAGCCTGGACTACATGAGATCCTGACAGAATCTAATTTATTGTGTCCAAAAACAAAGTTGTTGTCTCTCCCCACAGACCTGTCTTTCCTTCTGGGTCCTGAATTTCAGGGGAATACCACTTCCTGCCATGTCATTTCAGCCAGCAATTTGATAACTGGTTTACCCCCTGCCAAAATGACTTTTCCTGTTCTATCAATAGGGATAGATTCAGCTAGAACAGTGGTTCTCAACCTGTGGATCATGACCCTTTTGGGGGTCAAATTACCTTTTCACAGGGGTCACCTAAGACCATCTGCATATCACAGATTATATTATATTGCATTATAATTCATAGCAATAACAAAATTTTTATGGTTGGGGGTCACTACAACATGAGGAATTGTATTAAAGGATTGCAGCATTAGGAAGGTTGAGAACTAACGATCTAGAGGTTGCGGGGCCCTTCCCTTGTTGAATTTTTTACAAAGTTATGGTGGGAGAGTCTCAGCCATGTTTTGCCTTGTCCCACTTTACTGCAGAATTTACAAAAATGAACTATCTTATGTCCACATGGTTAAGATGGCTAGCTCTTCCACCCTGGCTTCCTCTGCATCCTATTTCTCATGTCCCTCACATTGGAGTATTCATAGGAGATCTGGTCATAAATAGAAAATGATGATGGCATTTACAATCAGTTCAATGTGTAGTTGCTACATATCCCAGTGTAGGAATGCCTCCTAGGAATGCTATTCTGACTCAGCAAGCAGGGTCAGAGATAGTATCTCAACAATGACTAGTACCTGTATTCAGAATGTGTCTACATAGAGGAGGAATGAGATTTGACATACATGGAGCCAGGAACCAAGCTATAGAAACTCTTCCCCCAATTCTGTGTATAAAGTTGTAAGCATGAGACACTATGCCCATCCATATTACTTAAAGTGGAAATTTTCTCTTGCGGGGATTGTGCTCAACAAAGCAACATATACAATTCTATCAAACAAACGCTTTTTAAAAGCAATTTCAGGAAATGCATTTTTTCGAATTCCTGCACAGTAAGCTACAAACTATAATACTGTGAATAGAAATGTGTGTGTAAAATGGAATCTTATGCTTCTTCCTGTTGTGTGATTGTTCCTGGGGATATATGAGCAAATAATGGTCCTCTCAGATGGGCACCAATGACCAAATCAAAGAAATCTACCCAAGTCTAGCTTAGGGATGCACTGAGTTTATTTGGGGTAACTTACAAGAGTGGGGGTGAGAGGTTACTTCCAGGATCAGGAATGGCTCAAATACAGCTGCATCACCACAAAGACTCAAAAGGCAGAGCAAGGCAGGATAGAGAGTCTCCCCTATCATTGGAATTGCTACTAGCTACAAAACCTTGGGAAGGAGCCAAGTATGAATCTTATAATTTTAAGAGTTTTCTGAGGCTTCTGAGTTTCCTTTACTTTCTGAGTTTATAAATTATATGCTTCTATAAATTAAAATTATTTCCTGAGTCTTACCTGGCCTTTAGGGGAGAATGTGTCAGTTAGAGAAAAGAGTTATACCATATCTCCTTATATACTAAATCTTGATTTATCTAACATAATTTTTCTGATGTTCTATATTCACTAAAAATGAATAAACTTAATGATAACTTGGTAGGAAACATATTTATAATGATAACAAAGACTTTCCCACCACTACAGTAAGAACACCCAATATATATGAGACTAGATGCTGAACAGGAAAACAACAGTGTCCTGTGATATTATAGCTTATGCATAAAACTATATAGAAATAATTCCAATACTGACAGCTGTCATTAAAATTTTCATGTTAAAAGTCACAATGGTGACCGATGCCAATAGTCCCAATTAAGAGGTTGAGGCAGGAGGACTAAGAGTTTAAGGCCACCATCAGCTTTGAGAGACCCTTTTTTAAACATAAGAAAAAAATGGGTGTATTTTCAATTAAAAGAGCTAACCTTTGCAGGATGAGGTAGCATACATTTATAATCCTAGCCATGAAGATGAGGAAAGTTGTAAATTTGAGACCAACTTGTGCTACATAGCAAGTTCAAGGTTAACCTGGACTATACAATTAAACCCTGTCCCAAAAACAAAAAGAGAAAAAAAAAAGGTGGGGGGAATCTGAGGGTGTAACTCAGAAAGAAAGAGAGCACTGGCTCTAGATTCAATCTCCAGTACTGGAAGAAAGGAAGGAGAAAAGGATGAAGGGAGTGAGGGAAGGAGACAAACTATGTGAACATTCTGAGAAAATGGAAGAATTTTTCTGTTATGTCTGCTGAAAGCACTATCAGAAAACCCTTCTCAGCTATAGACTTTGTTTCCTTTATATTTGCTGACTCTACACCCTATTCACCATTCCCTAGGTACCACAGTCTGGGGCTGCAGGACCTTGTGGTCTAAACTGGACCTTTGCCAAGCTGACCTGACCTAGGGCCATCATACCAGTAGGTCTTCCTGAGTCCTACTCCCCTCTAATTTCCTCTCCAAGGTGGGCAAAATGAACATCTAACTTTATCACTGTCTAGAAACCTCTGTGGACTCTCTAGGAACAAGTCCAGTTCTTAACCATGCAGCTATTGTTAATCCTACAGACAAGAGGAGAAAGACCATCAACCCAAATTATGGCCAAATTAAAGCAAGTTTTATTCCTGTACACATCAGAGATGAATCAGCGGTTGTCTTACCCCAAGGTGAGATTCATGAGACCAGCCCTGAGCCAATTTCTCAAGCCCTTTTTATAGGCCAAAACTATTAGTGTGGAGGATTTTGCAGGTAAGTATGGTTATAGAAGAGAGAGACAGGCAGTTAAGGAAAGTGGGTCATGGAACAACGGGTATAGAACATTCTAGAGAACAAGTGGCTAGGCAGGGGGTTATAGCACATTCTATGGTTACTGGGATAGGGCACAGCCCAGCTCTGAGAAACAGAAACTCACATTTTATAATAAACAGAAACTTAACTTGGTTACAGACTCAAAATGGCGCCTATCAACAAAATGAAGACCAGCTGGTTTCTCATTTGATGACTGCCTCTACCAAACCCCAGCTCTACAGCCAGATAACCCTCAACTTGCTAGTGCTGCCCTGAGCATGCCCTCCGCCACTTGTACTGTGTCCTGTCTCCATCCCTGGCTCACACTGTCTCTTCTTTTCTCTCTAGTCTTCAATTTTCAGGAGATTTATAAAAAGCACATTTATAACAAACAGTAAGTAAATCACCCTGTGACTTACTTTGCATGTGAGTGTCCCAGCCAGTTTAACTAGAAGAGGCTGTTGCTAAAATCAAATATGTGGTGTGGGGCCCCCCAAAAAAACAGGCCATGTGGTTACATACCCACTTTACAATTTTTCCAAAGGGGTTTATGTTGCTAGCGCACACTGGGATGTGGTGCTGTGGGGCCTTGATTACCCATTCATCATATATTGAAGGACTCAAAGTTCCTCCTGCAAAGAAGTCCAGCTCTGCCAATGAGAGCACCCTTGATCATCTCACAGCTACACACTCTTCCTGATGCTTGAGTTTTTATAAGAGTGTCTAAGTGAAGCCCCAGCTCAACTTATTTTTAAAGTATGACCCATCCCTTAATAGGCAGTGCAAGGTACCACTCCAAGTAAAATTTCAACCCAACAGCCACACTGTACTTTTGAAAAGCTGGGTTAAAAAAAAAAAAAAGGTTATTTTTATGGAAAAGTGCCTTGCCTTATCCCTGTCTTCAGACTTATATACAGGGTTGGTTTAGCCAGAACAGCCAAGCTGTGTGCTTGCCTGCCTCCCATTCAGTCATTGAGGAATGACTTCTAGCACTCTGTGCTGGAGTTGGCAGTCCTCAGCCCATGTGGAGGAACACTAAACAAAAACGTGGTTTTGAATTTGAGTCCCCTCTTTGTTGTAGGAATGCTACTGACGACAGAAACCCTATACAAAACTCCAGAATAATATGCTCTTTGGTCTCAGCTGATGGAAGAGGCAACCCTGCAAATACTCAGTGTAGATCCTGAGAAGCTTCTCTGCTTCCTTGTCTTTGGAAGAGAACAAAGAGTAGAATGTCAGCTAAAAAGCTAAACTTAATTGCAAGTGTTTCCCCCCTCCCCTAGAGAACATCAAGTCCAGTAGTGCTACCCCCCACCCCTGCACCCCGCCCCTTCTCCACCCCCACACCCGTTGCTGAGAACAATCTTATCAGAAACTTTCCACCCTCTCTGTGCAGTCTTAGTTTTCCTACCTCCTCACCCCTCCCTTGTGGCATTGGTCACCAGGCCTGGTCAATACCTACCAATCATTTTAGAGGTCAACCCCTTGGGGCCAATCCTGAACCAAGGCATGTAAGTCCCTGCTTGCGTTCTTTTCCTGTATAAACTCAACTCCTCCTGTGAGTGGGGCCACCACCGCACATACTGTGTCAGGGAGGCGGTCTGTCCGGCTTGAGTCTGAATTAAAGAGACCCCATGTGTTTTGCATCAAATTGGACTCCTTGGTGATTATTGGGGATCTGAACGTGGGCACACGTGTGGGGGTGCACGTCTGGGATCCCCAGACCTCCTAGGACTCCCCAATCTGAGGGTCTATATACCAGCCGGTGAGTACTCTGGGCGCCTTGACTTTGCCTCTTTATGTATGTCTTATGTCTCTGACACTGGATCCTGTGGGTCGGTACATCGGACTGTCCGAGGAAGGCTGGGCAGACTCGCGGTATAGTCAGGACTGTGGAGCTCTTTAGGACACCAGAGACTCCTGAAGTGGCGAGATACCGGTGGCTCTCCTGGGAGAGATTGTGCAGATGTGGAACCCTGCCAATCTGCCCTTTCCAGTTTGCTCCAGGAGGGCACGTATTTTCTGTTTGGCGGCCGCTGTCCTGTCCTTTGTGTTATGTTGTCAGTGTGTTTTGTGTTTCATGTGTATCCAGCCTCTGCTAAGAAAGCCCAATTATGCCTACCAGAAGTTACATACCTGGGGTACAACCTAAAGAATGGACAAAGGTGGCTGTCAGAGGCCAGGAAAGAGACCATCCTCAAAATTCCAACCCTGACCACTCCACGCCAGGTAAGAGAATTCCTGGGGACAGAGGGATTTTGCAGGTTATGGATCCCCAGGTTTGCAGAACTCTCTAGGCCTCTGTATGAGGCCACAAAAGATAATCCACAAGGATGGACATGGACAGAGGAACAACAACAGGCATTTGAAAAACTAAAACAAGCCCTGTTCTCCGCATCAGCTCTGGGAATGCCTGATGTGACTAAACCCTTCTACTTCTACATGGACGAAAGAAGGGGAGTAGGCAAGGGAGTACTAACACAAGCACTAGGCCCCTGGAAATGACCAATAGCTTATCTGCCCAAATGCCTTGACCCAGTGACTGCAGGGTGGCCCCCTTGCCTGAGAATAGTCACAGCCATCGCTGTTCTAGTCAAGGATGCTGATAAATTAACTTTTGGACAGAACACTGAGGTAACCACTCCTCACACAGTGGAAGCAATAATCAATCAACTTCCTGCCAGATGGATAAGTAATGCCAGAATGACTCATTGTCAATCCTTGCTTCTAGATCCCGGAAGGGTTATGTTCCACCCACCAGCCACTCTAAACCCAGCTACCCTGCTGCCGGACCCAGACTTGGACCAGTCCTTACATGAGTGCAGCCAAATAGTGGCTAATACCCATGGGACAAGGCCAGACCTAACGGACCACCCCATGGGGAATGTGGATCACACCTGGTTGACAGATGAAAGCAGTTACATGAAGGATGGAGTCCGGCATGTGAGAGCTGCGGTGACCACTGACATGGAGGTAATTTGGGCGGAACCCCTTTCCCCAGGCACCTCTGCCCAATGGGCTGAACTAATAGCGCTGACCAAGGCCTTAACCTTAGGGCCAGGAAAAACAATTAACATCTACACTGACAGTCATTATGCCTTTGCCACGGGCCATGTCCATGGGGCCATATATCAGGAAAGGGCCTCCTTACTGCTGAAGGCAAAGCCATCAAAAAAATATATATATTGGACTTGTTTAAGGCTCTATGGTTACCTAAAAGGGTGGCCATCATACACTGTCCTGGCCATCAAAAGAGCACTATACAGTGGCCAAAGGGAAACAATCTGGCTGATTTCACTGCCCTTTCTGTAGCTACTCAGCCTTTGGAGATCCTCCCAGTTACCCTTCCAGATCTGGGGGACCCAGGATTGCCATCCCACGTGGAATACAGTGCTAAGGACTTAGATTGGATTTATAAACTACCTATGGCCCAGAACATCGATGGATGGTGAAAGTCTGCTGATGGTAAGTTGATCCTGCCTGGACATCTAGCCAACAAGATGCTCTGAAAAATCCACCGCAGCACCCACATGGAAACTAATGGACGATGGACCTGATTAGACACTCTAAAGTAAAAATCCAGAATGGTCAGGAAATAATTGAGAAAATTATAACAGAATGTAAAGCATGCCAGCTTACAAATGCTATGCCTCACTCAACCAGTCAGGGACACAGACTCAGAGGTAAGACAGCGGGGGCATACTGGGAAGTAGATTTTACAGAAGTTCAGCCTGGTTGATGCAGTTACAAATATCTACTGGTGATGATGGACACCTTCTCTGGATAGGTGGGGACCTTCCCTACAAAACAGGAAACAACCTCAGTCATAGCCAAGAAGATCCTGGAAGACATCTTGCCCAGGTATGGATTTTCTCAGATGATTGGGTAGGACAATAGACTGGCCTTTACCTCTCAGGTAAGTCAGGGACTGGCCACATTATTGGAGGCAGATTGGAAATTACATTGTGCTTACCGCGCCCCCCACAGTTCAGGACAGGTAGAAAAAATAAATCGGACCCTAAAAGAGACCTTGACCAAATTGACTCTTGAGACTGGCTGTGACTGGGTGGCTCTCCTTCCCTTTGCCCTCTTTAGGGTCAGGAACTCCCCCTACCAAATGGGCCTGACCCCCTTTGAGATCATGTATGGCATTCCACCCACCATTATCCCTTCCCTCAGACCTGAAGTACTTCAGGAAATGGAGGACCAAGACCTCCTCCTGGAGATCCAAGGACTCCAATGGACTCATAAAAATGTCTGGCCTAAAGTACATGCTCTTTATGAAACAGGCCCCACAAGTTCTGGCCCAGAGACTGGGTATATGTTAAGAGATATTGCAAGAAAAATCTCGAACCTCATTGGAAGGGACTTCACATCGTGATCCTGACAACACCCATAGCTGTTTAAGTGGACGGTATCACAGCCTGGACTCATCACACCCACGTCCAGACAGCAGATCCCTTCTCCATAAGAGAAGCTAAAACATTGGCGAGTTTCCAGAAATCCAGACAGCCTACTGAAGCTCAAACTTTCCAAAAACTGATCATTCTGGGATTCCTAACTGTATGTATTAATGCTTAACACCTATATAGCCCTAAACGGACCCTGCCCTGATCTTACAGAATCCTGCTGTCTATGTTATGATTCACAATCCCCCTTCTATGAAGGAATAGCCGTGTTAGCAAACTATACACTTGCTAATAATGACAATAGTTGCAGATGGCACCAACACCCACATGCTAAGCTTACCCACCAACTGGTATCCGGGAGTGGAACTTGCGTAGGTACTGTACTGGAAACTCACAGAGGCCTCTGCAACCAGACCTTTGATACTGGGGTAGATCAAGAAAAGTACCTCATACCTCCTACTAACACTTGGTGGGCCTGTTCCTCAGGTCTGACTCCTTGTGCCTATGGTAAGCTTCTCACAGATTCCCATTGTGTACTAGTACAACTGGTTCCCAGACTCATATATCACAGTGATGAAGATTTCTCGATGTTCTTCGAGCCCCTGATTCAGAAAACCATAGTAAGGGGTAAAAGAGAGCTCATCACGACCCTCACCCAAGCAGTTACAGTAGGTCTGGGGGCTACAGGAGCAGGAACAGGCATTTCCTCCCTTATCCTCCAAGAACAACACTATGGGCAGTTCAGAGCACCAATAGATGAGGATATTAGGAGATACTAGAAAATGCTATCTCCCATCTTCAGGACTCACTAACTTCGCTGGCAGAGGCAGAGCAGGAGAGGACTAGACCTTCTCTTCCTACAACAAGGAGGCTTATGTGTCGCCCTGCACAAAGAATGCTGTTTTTATATGGATCATTCAGGTATAGTCAAGGACTCTATGGCTAAGGTCAGGGAAGGACTAGAAAAAAAAAAGAAAAGAAAAGAAAAGAAGAGAAGAGAAGAGAAGAGAAGAGAAGAGAAGAGAAGAGAAGAGAAGAGAAGAGAAGAGAAGAGAAGAGAAGAGAAAAGAAAAGAAAAAGAGAAAGCAGCAGCCTTGGTTCCAGTCCTGGTTCAACTCCTCTCCCTGGCTAACTACCTTGATCTCCACCCTACTGGGCCTCCCTTCTTATTCTATTACTAACTTTGACCTTCGAACCATACATTCTCAATAGATTAATCAGATTTGTCAAAGGACAATTGGGAATTATTCAGCTTATGATGATGAGAACCCAATATCAAGTACACACGGAGGATATTAAACTCTCAATGATCTAACTAAGATTATGCCCTAAGTCACCACTAGAGGGGAGATGAGAAGACTCAATCAGGAAGCTTCTCTGCTACCTTGTCCTTGAAAGAGAACAAGTAGTAGAATATCAGCTAAAAAGCTAAATTTAATTGCAACTCCTCACAGTCTCCCCTCTCCCCTAGGGGACATCAAGTCCAGTAGTGCTACTCCCCACCCCCCACCCCATTGCTGAGAACAGGCTTATCAGAAACTTTCCACCCTCTCTGTGCACATTCTTAGTTTTCCTACCTCCTCACCCCTCCCTTGTGGTATTTGTCACCAGGCCCAGTCAATATCTACCAATCATTTTAGAGGGGCTAATCCTGAACCGCCAAGGCATGTAAGTCCCCGCTTGCGTTCTTTTCCTATATAAACTCAACTCCTGTGAGCGGGCCACCACCACACCTGCTGTGTCGGGGAGGCGATTGGCCCGGCTGGAGCCTGGATTAAAGAGATCCCATGTGTTTTGCATCAGATCAGATTCCTTGGTGGTTATTGAGGATCTGAATGCGGGCACAACAATCCCCACCTCCAGCTCGCCTGCAAGCGCCATATTGCTCTGCTGCCTGTCCCTTCAGGATCACAGTAGCATGGGGGTAGTGTTCCAGGGCTGTTCAGCAGAAAACTGAAGTGCCAGGAGCCATCACTGAAGACTTACAGTCTGCTATGGAGTTAACAAATCTGGACAACCCATTGGTTTGCACAGCTTAAATAAATTTACCTCGGAGAGGCAGAGCCTGGGGAGATTTATCCCTTAAATACCTCTTACTATTGTGGAGTCTAGAGTGGTGACCTCTGTCATGTTTTCTTTGTTTATTTTATGGTATAAATTTCATATGGGAACTACCAAGCCTTTGCAGAGCAATATAACTATAGCTTACAATGGCAGAGATGATTTTGACAATATAACTATAACTCATAATAGCACAGATGACTTCCCTAGGGCTATGCCCAGGGCAATGCTGTCCAGATGGACTAATGACCCTGCTGAACTCTTTCAGAGACAGGGATGGTTAGGACAGGTGATGAAAAGGATCAAAGAAATGACATCGAAAAAACTAGAAAATGCCTTCTTTTTACCTGGGTGCAAGATTTACTGGAGAATGAAAATGAGACCAAAAAGCTTTCAAGCATTGTGGCCCAGGAGTATTACTTATAGGAGACAGATCAATGATCAAAGACAGTATTTTTCTGGGGTGCTTAGGTATTCTGGCAGTGTACCTCGAGAACTCAGAGCTATGTAGAATGAGGATCAGATAGACCTTCCTTACCATATAAATTAGATAAAGAATAAGATTTTATAACTTGGGGCTTTCTGATTAATCAACATTTTTTCTATATTAGTGTATAAGAAAAGGTAGATAATTAACTGGGTCTGGCTAACCTATTTGTGTGATGTAGATGTGTGAGTAGGATAACAGAGAAACTGTTTGCTAATCAGTAACCATATATTGCTACTATCATGTGCTATTTCCATAACCGCAACTTGCTGTGCTGCCACAGAAATATGACTGCTCATTTTTCCTGGCTTGCTAAACTCTGTTAATCTATAACATAATAAGAATTATTGCTTTAGGGTTATGATGTAATTGCAGGAAACTAAAAGAAAAAAAATTTGCTACCTGTGGGATTCTATGGAAATATGTTTTTGTGAAAATGAGGTGATCTCTCTTGCATGAAAAGCTTTTTACCTGGTGGAAATATATATATAATGGAATGAGGGAAAAATAAAATGGAGGAAGAAGCAACAGCAGAAACATAGATTACTGGATCTCCCCCTCTTTCTCTCTCTCTCTCTCTCTCTCCCTCTCAATTACATTAGTCATCTGAATCTACATCTCTCCTGGGACCCTGACCTTTAGATGAAGCTGGAGTTTGGCACTGAAGCTGACACAGAAGGGAGTGTAGTGGGACCAGCAGCTGGGGGAGGAGGGAATGCTCATCTCCGTCTCTCCTCTTGGTGAGGCTTGGGGTGCAGAGCATCAGGGCACCCCTGTAAGCCCTTACAGGCCCATAAGTGGCTAGCCCCGTTCCCCAGACCTAACAGCAGGCCTGTTGTTAGCCCTTCCAGGCAAAAGAGCAGCCAAGCCCTGCCCTCCAGACCACTGTAATGTTTCCAGCCCCTCAATGGGCCCCTCCCCCAGATTATTCAAGTAGGGTGAAAAATCCCACCAATCCCAAGCCACTCTGGAAAGCTCCATTCCCCTAGAGATACCCTTTGAAGAGTGGCATTCTGCTCAGTTCAGAGCACACTTTCTGCTGCTGCCTTCCTCCCTAGGGGAGGCAGCCATGCTCAATAAATCTCTTTTGTGAGATTTGTTTCATGAATCTGTCTTTGTCTTTGGGTTGAAGGGAAGGGAAGAAGTGAAGAACACCTCAGCTCAGCAGGGGATAGTTCCCTCAGACCTGAAACACTACATAGGGAAGAGAGGAGCAGAGAGGAACTGTTAGGCTGTAATATTTCAACTCAGCAAGGGACATCTTCCCTATATCAGAGCTATGTGTTCCTGGGCTCCCAACTGCCAGGATACCTGGCACCTTCCTTATCACCTCAGAGCTGTGTGGTTCCCTGGCTCCTGATTGCCAGGGCACATTTCCTCTCAGAGCTATTAACACCTCTATTGGGGACACCTTCCCTGTGTCAGAGCTGTGTGGTTCCTTGGCACCCAACTGCCAGATCATCTTTCCATCTCAGTCTAAGCAGGAAAAAAAACACTAATATTCAGTGCCCTGCAATGGGTCCTGTTTCTCCTTATCAGTTGTGGATAGCTAAACTGGAAATGACCAGGAGACCATAGAAACAAGACTAACCATTAAGGTCTGGACACTTAGGGGTACGGGATATGGGTTTGTGTCACTGGCAAGATGCTCTAAAGGCTTAGCTTGCTGTGGGCAGATGCTGAGTATTCCTCTGAGGGTCAGAGCTGGAGACAAACAAGTCCTACAAATCAGTCTTGTTCAGGGGACTGAAGGGTCAACCTTCCACCGTGAGGTTGGGACGATGGAGGGAGTGGAATCTTCAAGAGGAGGAGCCTAGTGCAAGATAACTGTCTCCTGGGATCCCAGTCAGTTCCCAAGAGAGTAAATTGTTAGAAAGAGGCAAGACAGGACCTCTCCATCTTTGGTCTCTTGTCTAATTGTGTAATAATCTCTTATGCTTTCTTATACTCCCTCAGTGATGCCATTTATCATCTAGTGGTGCAGCTGGGGGTTCTTGCTGATGACAAACCCATGTTGTTTAAATTTTCAGCTCCAAAGCTATGAGCTGAATAAGCATCTTGGTGAGACACCAGCTTCAGGCATTTTGCTATAGCAGCAAAAATCAGATTGGCACAAGAATCCTAGAGTCAAGTATGGCCTTCTCCCTTCTTCCTTCTCCCTCACCAGTTTACTTTTTTCTTTCTTTTGTTTTTTTGTTTTTTGTTTTGTTTTTTCTTTATTCGAGATAAGGTTTCTCTGTTGTAACTCTGACTGTCCTGGAACAAACAGAACATAGGACTATACAATATCTGATTCAAATATCCCACTACAAAATTCTTTAATGTGCTCAGAACTATGCTTATAGTCATGCTAAGGACAAATGTAATTCATGTTAAGGGATAACCTTTAGCCTCCAGTATATCCTGTCAAGATTAAAAGCCTGAAGCAAGCAACTAAAAACAAGTAAAGATTGTTTAAAATCAGGTATACATAATAGATTAGATGATGGCCCTCAACCCCCTCAGAGGGATCTGAGGAATATGGCACTTAAAGTGTTTAATGAAAAAGGCTTTTCCTGAATGACAAAATACCAGCTCCCACCAGCATCCTTAAGGTCTCCTCCAAAGAAGATGTCATGAACCCTCCTGCGAATTAAGTACGTGTGCCAGTTATCCGACGGCAATCAAAACTCATGAGTCAATGGTTTTGGTTATGAAGTCTTTATTGGCACATCAAACAACATCCAAGTCCAATACACACAAAAAGGAGCATCTAAAAAGCCCAGCGTCCCTAGTGGTAAAGGTACTAACCTCTCCTCAATTTAATGTAAGTACTCACTATAGTACTCACTATCCCATAAACCTTTCTGTTTTCCCAGAAATCCTTGTTGCCATGTAACATTTAACGAGCCAATCCAGTGCCTGGGTTCTGACCAATCAGAGAGAGCCCCTGCTGCCTTTAAAAAGTCTTTCCCGAAAGCTTCTCCTGGTCGGCTCTCTTATTCTGACTTACAGGGTACGTGAGAGTTGAGTCCAACAGGAGGCCTCTTGCCATTACATCAATCTGGAGTCTCTTGGTTCCTTGGAGGTCGCCCCTCATCCTGAGACCCCTTTCACATCCACCATGGGATGTCCAAAACACACGTATCTAGACATTCATGGTACCTGTCCTGTACGGGGCTCCAGTTGGTCTTCGCTGCAGGTCCTTCTGCGAGGCGTGACGTTTCCCTCTTTATTCTGGGTTGGCCTCAGCCAAGTCAATTGCTATGGTCCTCTGTTTTAGATCTGGTCTGGTGGAGAGGCGGAGTCCTCAGAGGGTCATCTCAACACGCTCTGACTTGCATTTCTCACTTTTATACATTTCTTGGAGGTGTGGTCTTGCCCACACCTGTTCACCATAATTTGATTGGCTAGTTATGGACTGTGCCTGTTCACATTATTTTCTATTGGCTATTGCCCATCTATGCACATTTACTGTTATCACATCAAACTATATGTTATCATGTCAAACCATATGCACTCTAGTAACCATATGTTACTTTTTTACCTACCCTCCAGAGCTGGTGTTACGCTTCCAGCCGTTTACAAAGCTCATTACAGAAGATGATGAGGCACGAATGAAATCTATGAGTTGTAAGAGCAAATGTTATGTTTTAAATTTTAGTTACTGTGCCTAAAGATCTATAGAGCTATACAACAAGGACAGATAACTTCCTGGGGTGCTAGGTGAGGCTGTTCCAAGTGAGATGCAAAAAGAAATAATCCTATAATCTCATTTACCCAAGGACAGATAACCTCCTAGAATGTTGTATGGGAAATATGTAGATTTCATTTGCTTAATCCAAATGCACAAGACATACTCCCAACATCAGGCCTGTCTGCTTTCTGCCATGAAGATCACAGACTACTAGCCCTCTAAAACTGTAAGCAAGCCCCAAATTAAGTGTTTTCTTTTATATGAGTTGCCTTGGTCATGATGTCTTTTCACAGTAATAGGACAGTAACTAAGACAACATCTGAACTAAAAATTCCTTTTAGGTTGTTAATAAATGTCCATAGTGATTTTTTACAAAACTACTTATTAAAATATTTTCTACATATTAATCATGAGCCATTACAAATCTCAGGGATTCGATAACCAGGAGGCTTAGGCAGAGAGCTCACTCCAAGGCCTCCCTACCCCATGCTCTCCTCTTGGTTCTCCCCCTAATCCTCCTCCTCCCTGTTCCCTCTTTGCTCCACCCTCCACCCCCTCCACTTATCCCCCCTCCCAGGTGTTTTTCTTCCTGTTTCCACACAGACTCTCAATAAGCAAATGAACAGGAACCTCCCTGAGGGGTGGAAGCTGGGGGAGTCAGAGCCTTAGAACAGATATGTAAACAAGTAGGAAGCAGATAGTTTACATGCTACAGCATACAGGAATATTATCCATAACAAAAATATCCCACAACATTAGGTAGATTTAACTTTTGAGATGTAATGGTAAAGCATCTACTACAGTGTGCTGTAGTAGAAGTTTCTTTTTAGTTGTAAAATATTGTTTTGTGCACTATTCGGTGCGGGGCTACCCCTGGTCTTGGCATTTTGAATTCTCTGCAGGTGTTGGATTCCTGTGGGGGACGTTTGATTGCTTATGGTTTGCACCTGAGGAGTTCTGAATCAATAAGAAGACCTGAGCTGAGATTCTCAATGTTCCATTGTCCAGTATGGCGCTGGCCAGAATGGTGGTTCCATCTGCTGAGGTCTGGCAGAGTTTCTGAAAGGATTTAAGAAATATAAAATGACTCCTAGGAATTCAATGCCTCCCCCAGGCCTCATCACCTGAGTGCTAACAGTCATGTACCAGGGAGATGTCTCCCAAGAATAGCCATTGACACTCCCCTCCCCACCTACAGGGGAATGACCATTAAGTTTAACATCTATCAGCAGAAATCTCCCCTCCCCAGGCATCCCAAGCGCTATCCTGTCTCCAGGCCAACTAGTCCAAAGGTCACTGACTGACTGCCTCCGGTTCCATGTGCGAATTCCTAACCAATTAGTTTGAGAGACACAGGACTTGAGGAGCTCTGAGCCAATCAAAGCTACACAAGCCCTGTCCCCAGACCCCTTCCCCTGCACCCCATAAAATGCCAAGGGACAAAGGGATCCGGGTCCGCCTTCCCTGCTCCCTGCGTGGAGACTTGGTGAAGATGGAACCCAATGCACTCTGGACAATAAAGCCTCTTGAGTTTTGCAACGATCTGGAATTGCCCCTTGGTTCCCTGGGAGCCGCCCTTTGCTCAGAAACCCCAGGCGGGCCGGCCTGCCCTTTCATTTCCACATATGAGAATGCCTGTGTGTCTTCCTTGCTGGGCTATCACAGCAGCATACAACTACAATGAATTACTTTTCTTTCTTTTTTCTTCTTTTTTTAAAAATTGTTTTTGTTTTCTTTAAGACAGGATGTCTCTGTATAGACCTAGCTGTCCGGGAACTTGCTTTGTAGACCAGGCTAACCTCAAACTCAAAGATTGACCTGCCTCTGCCTCTGGAGTGCTTGGATTAAAGACATTCGTCACCACACCCAATTAAGAAAGTGTGCTGAATTTCAATCAGAAAACCTCATCTTGCTCTGTGAACTTGAATGCATCTTTATCTTCTTGCTGTTGAGTTTCAGGTCCATGAACTGAGGAGAAACTGAGGTGAAGTTTCTGCTCACTGTATCACAGAGCTGCTGTGAGACTCCACATTTCCTAATGTAATTAGCTTGTCAGGAATGAAGATATTCCATAGAGAGGCTTGTACCTCTCAATGTGACTATCAGACTATTGAGACAGTGTACCCCAAACAAATGGCAGTTTCCCCAGGAATCTCATACTTGTCTCAGAAAGGGATTATAATTTGTCCTCCCACCTTACAGGATGAGACTGAATCCTGAACAGTGATGGGTCAAGGGTGACCTAGACCACACCTTGGATGGACTGCGTATCATTAGGCTGGAAAATGGACTGGGATAAGGGATGTTGCTGGATCTATTTGTCCCTCTTTTTTTGGTGCCACATTGAGTCTTTTTCTCCTTTCCATCATTAATTTGGCTCTTTTACAAAACTTTATTAGTGTGTGTGTGTGTGTATGTGTGTCTCGTGTTCACAGAAGTCAGAGGTATTATAGCCCCTTGAAGCTGGAGATACAGGCAGTTGAGTTGTCTGATATGGGGGCTGAGGACCAAATACCAGTCAGCTGCAAGAGAAGTACACTTTTCTCAACTGCTCAGTAATCTTGCCATTTTCTAATTGGGAACTTTTAATTGATTTATTAAAGATAGGTGGCAGAACCTGGCTTGATGCACAGGCTGGCCCCTAAGTTCTGTAAGACTAAGGCCTGCTATCTAAAACTGGCACCTTCATATGCTTATTTAGTATTTTCAGCAGAGGTGGAGAAGGAAGCTCTAGTAGCTGCAGTGACCCTGCAGCAGTTCCCTCCCTCTGAAGCCTGCAATGTGGAGGAGTTGGGAGCCAGGAAAGCTCAATGCTCCCTTCTGCTGGTGACTTTTCATATAGGGACATTCATGCAGTTCCACATCCTGTTTTAACTTAGGCAATATCTCTGCTCCAGCTCACCAGCATGGCTTGTCCCAGTGAAGCATTTATTCTTTTACCAAATTCACCATCATGTTTTCATTCATTTGTTAACATTTTTAATTTCTTCTGTAAAAATGTTTATTTTGGTCAGTTTTCTATTGGTTTGTCTTTTCTATTGACGCACAAGTCATTAAAATATAATCTTATCATTTCTGTGTACTGTAATTTTTTTTTTTTCTGTAGCTTGACTTTTCAGTTTCCCAAACAGCTTCTCTTCCATGTATGACGGGGCTGCATCAGACAGGTTAACTGAGGTGTGATGCTATCTGTGCAAAAATGAAGTGAAGGCTGGGGAGGTGGCTCATTGCTTTAGTACACCTGAAGCTCTTTCAAAGGACCCAGGTCAGGTCCTCTGCACTCACATGGCATCCCACAATCATCTGTAACTCCAGTTTCAGTGTCTTTTGGCCTCCCAGGAACCGCAGGCATGTGATGCACATACATACATGCAAGCAAAACATTCATGTGCATAAAATAAGAATAAAACAAATCCAGGGCTGGAGAGTTTGCTCATTAGTTAAGAATATGTACTGCTCTTGCAGAAGACCGGAGTTTGATTCCTAGCAACCATGTCAGCTGGCTCACAACAACTACTTCAGTTCCAGAGTGTCCAATTTCTTTGGCCTTCTGGGCATGCACACACATACACACATACACACACACTTAAAATAGACTAAATTAAAAAATAAAACAAATCTATATTTCGTTATTTATTTGTATAGGTTTTTTTGACACAGGATTTCTCTGTGTAGCCCTGGCTGTCCTGGAACTCATTCTGTAGACCAGGCTGACCTTAAACTCAGCAATCTGCCTGCCTCTGGCTCCTGAGTGCTGGGATTAAAGGCATGCACTACCACCGCACAGCTAACAAATCTATATTTTAAAAAAGCATTTAAGACATGATGTTAAATTATGTTCAACGTTTTAATAAGAGTCCATCGTTGAATTTTCCAATGCTCTTTATTAATTACAAGCCATGTCAAATCTCAGGGAGTTCAATACCAGGGCAGCTAGGCAGAGACTTCATTCCATTCTCCTTTCTTGCTTCTCCTTCCTCTCCTCCTCCATTCCTCCTGCCTGCTTCTGCCTTAGACCCTTTAAACTTTTCACCAGCCCCCTCTCCACATCCAGGTCTTCATTACAACACAATAGTACTCTACTGGGGGTGATCAGAATCTTCTCTGGATAGCAGACCTTTGATCCTGTAGGTCACCTTCAACTGTAAACAGTTAGTACTATCTGTGGAGATCTCAGAAGGGCTAGCACAAGGGTGTAAATAGGTAGGAAGCAAGGCCTGCACCCACTGCATGGCATCAGGCTTCACAGCTACAAGGCATCAAAGCCCTTTTACAAACTAAAACAGCACACAGAGTGAAATATCCCACATCAACATGAGACTTACTGAACAGGTGACCTGGGCATTCTCAGAGCCTACATCTGCTGCATTGGTTTACATCAGTTCTCAGCAAGTCCAGGGCTTTCCAGTTTTGTAGCACTTGTGGCTGGAATGGTGTAGATCATCTTTGGAGCAATTTGTAGTACACAACTAATCTCTGGAAGGTGTCTACCAGCTGAATGGAATTCTGTCAAGACTAAGGACAGAAATTAAAGAACTTCCGTATTTGGAGCTTTTGGGCCCATAGTCCTGGTAGTTGGGTGAGGGAAGGAATTGCAAGACTGTGTGTGTGTGTGTGTGTGTGTGTGTGTGTGTGTGTGTAAGTGCACCCTCAGGAATAGGCAGGTGGGAAACTTGGGCTGTAGATTTACTTGGTTTATTTATCTGAAGTCCGTTTGATCTGTGAGGTGTGATTCCAAGTCTCATGACTCCCTTGACTCCCTGAAGCTTACATGAATTTTTTAGTTTACAAAAAGTGATAAAAGTCTTAGATATATTAGCATTACTGTTTTTTGCAGTCTATACTGAAATTCATATTGTAAATAAAGCAGCTAACAGGCGTCTGTAAAACAGCTGGAGTAGACTAATGTTTTTGAGTCATAGCAAAAGCTATGGTTTTGGGTTAAAAAGCATGATCATTCTTTTCTATGTTCAGAGGGATGGATATATAGATTGGACAGAGACATTTTTAGCATGATGAGGCACACCTATACTTATAGTATATACCTAGAAGATAGCCAAAAGAAATTTAAAATCTTGAGCTGTGACTGATAATAGTAGTCAATGTTTTAACCAGCTTATCAGAACTCCATTGATCAATGTTAAAATTCTGAACCTTTGAAATCTTTAAGTTTTCATATTCTCAGACTTTCATAATTTGTATTTATCTTAAAATATTTTCTTAGACTCTCAGAATTTATATAAATTTAAAACTTTTTAAAATTAAATCATTAATCATAGGATAATTACTGCAAGCAGTCATTGCAAAGCAAATTTATTTAAACAGTAAATGTTATATCTGAAACCTGTTCATTTTTAAATATGAAGCCTGTTAGGCTATCCTATCTGTGAGTTTGCCTTTCCTGTCAGGAGACTCAATAGCTCTTGAAAGGCAAAGCCTGACTCTCATATCTGAAATGCATTAACCAGGCAGCTGTTGTTAAACTGAAAAAGCTGCGGTCAGCCATCAACACTATCAGGGATCTGAGAAGGATAAATTATAGCAGGAAGTATAATCCAAATGGACTCTGTATCAGTAAATATGATAGAGACTTACTCATTACCTAGACAGCTGCCCTAGGCTCCTATAGTCTTGATGGCTTCATTGGAGGCAATGGTTGTAGGTCTTCAGCTGTCCTGAAGGACATCATTTAATCTTTAGCTGCCATAAAGAGTATCATCAGCCTTTTGCTGCCAGACCCAGAAAATCTGAGATTTTCCTGTGGAGGAGGAACTTGGGAAAATTGGCCTACCTTGTCTTCGGCATAGTAGGGCAGTCAACCCAACAGTGTCCACAGTTTGTGCAGGGCCCTGGCAGCAAGTGGGGCATGGGACAGTTTTTCCCAGTGGTTAGTGTCACCACAAACCAGGTCTGTGCCCCATCTGTCTTCTTTGGAGACCTTAGAGTTGCCACCAGGCATTTCTTGTCTGTCATAGGAAGCTTCTGCCATTGAATATTTTAAATGCCATGTTCAGATGATCTCTGAAAACTCTTGAGGACCATCTATTAAGTATATCTGATTTTAAATAAAATTCACTTTTTTTGTTTTGTTTTATTTTTCTGTTTTGGCTTAGCCTTGAAAACATACATAGGAAGCTATTCCTGTAAGTGAATTACATTTGTACCCAGTTGTACCCAGCATGAACGATAAGCATAGTTCTGGACATAAGCATAATCTGGACCAAATTAAAGAATTCGGTCATTTGTAAGATTACTTACTATCAACTCTATATGCAGTCTATAACAAGTCATTAGCTTCTATAAGATTAGTATCCAACATTAGTTCTGAATTGATTAGCATTTTCATTTTAACATTAGCCCTTAGAAATGTTGGACTTGTAGTGGGGAGTTTAGACTGAGTGTGCTGCAGGCTCCGTAGTAGAATTTAACAGGAAGCACACTGATGTCCCGTCTATATCCAGCAGTAAGAGCCAGTCCTTAACTTTTGCACAGTTTTCTACCAATAACTAGCACCTGCACATCAAAGTATCTGGACCTTTGTCTTATTATACAGTCCTGTGGGACCAGCCTCAGGCCCCTGCATATCATCAAAGTCAGTGTTTCTGTTTCAAGGCAAGAAAAACTTCAAGATGCTGTCTTTGCTCCTGAGTTTCTCACGGGACCAGTGTTTTTGAAATCTTCATTCTCTTCTTCCTTTACTCATCATCTTCCTATTATTTCGCTTTGGATCCTTTTCAGCCATTTCCATCTAGACCTTTAGTGTAGGGCCTTTAAAGACACTCTGGCTCTTCTGGTGACGAGAATCGCATGCATGCTGTAGATACCTAAGGCTAGAAATCGTCCCGTGCAACATTCTGGCACTCTCCTGCCGAAAAAGCCCTTTCCATTTTCCCAGTAACAGTGAGGTGGGACACTTTCTAGGCACAGTGCCAGACTTCAGTTGGTGTGTTTTATCAAAAAAAACGTATCTTATGACTTTGTGCTTATAGTTGTGGCCCTAATTCTTTAGCTTTTAAAAAATCTTTTATTTAAAGTAATACAGATTATTTTTTTTTGCCATTTTTATCTATCCAAAACCTTGCAGATTCTATCTCATGCGTTAAATCTCTGCTGCTCCTTTTAGGTTATATTTTAATCAGAAGACCCAAGTAGGAATGCCTGTTCCTGCCGGTGACTGTCAGGTTGGCATCAAAATCTAGCCAGAGAGCCAAGCAGCCCTAAGCCAGGAATGGCCTGAGCTGATTTTTTTCCAGGAGACAGTTTTTTTTAATCTCCTCTTTTATTTGGTTTGGTTTTGGACAGCATTTTTGCCTTGACTTTTAAAAATGGGTTTTAAGGCTTAGTCCTCTATTTAAAGTGTAAACTAGAATTGGCAAAATTATTAGAAGAATTTTTGCATATATCAAATGACAGCGTCTCTGGTTTGATGAATGCAGAGTCAATGAATTTGAGGACATTTAAGAATAAACATTTTAGTTCAACCCGTGACATTAGAGATAAAGTTGACATCCAGAAGACCTGTTACTTAGTTTCTTTTTAAGAGCAAATAGTTATTGACCATTATTCAAATTATATATACAGTATGTTGTAGTAAATTAATATTACCTATGTATAGATTTTAAATTGGCAACACATTTGTTATAAGTTTTAAATTAACTGTTTGTTATAGATTCTATAAATATTTAACCATACCCAATAAATGTGTAAGTCTTGAGGTACAGAATGTTCATATTTTAGCATAAAAAAATCTTAGAAAGTCAAATGAAACGAATTATTTATTTACTTACCTACTTTTTTGGCATACAATCAGGTGACTCACCTGTCATAGGTCAGACAGGAAATTTTTAAATAAGCATGCTTAGTTCTAGAGAATGAGGAGCCATAACCCAACTCCAGAGCCAGCTTTTCAATAAAGCAGAGCAGAAAATAAAACAATATTTCAATATTATCAGTGTCTAAAAGACATCTGAATCCCTGCTAAATTGAATTCAGGGACCAGGGGAGGGACCAGAGCAATCTGAGAACAGAGGAAGTAGCCTTGGCAGGCCACCTTGCTGCTCAGTCTTTCCTGCTGGGTATGCCCCCACTCCCAATCCCTTCCGACCATGTTTTGTTTTTTCCTGCCTGCTCACCTGCCACAGTTTTTCTGTAGTCCTGGTCCCTAGCCCCTGATGCCCACCCACCAAGGCTAGGAGCGCCTGACAAAAGCAGGCACCTAACAGCTGACTCAGGAAGGGGAAACAAAGTGGTGGCAGTAAACACAGAACACAGAACATTCACATAGTCAAAAACAAAACATGCGGTGGCCACCTTCAGTCATACATTTAACTAAGCTTGACTGATTTCCC
Organism: Cricetomys ansorgei; assembly: GCA_026225945.1. NCBI lineage: Eukaryota > Metazoa > Chordata > Mammalia > Rodentia > Nesomyidae > Cricetomys > Cricetomys ansorgei. The sequence goes on from JAMJFZ010000770.1 coordinate 2,947,243, forward strand.
TCTCTGTTCCCAACATCCAGTTGGGCAGAGGGACTTTTCGCTAGTGCCCTGGGCAGACAACAAACAAAACACTGGGGACTAAGAACCAAGCGCCAAAAAAACAGACAGGCAATTGGAGCAACATCTTGCCAATGCCCTAGACAGGAGTCAGTTTGCTTTGGCAGGTACCTCTGCACCCCAGACAGGATCGGGATGCCTTACTGTGACTTACAGATGAGGCCTCCTCAGACAGGTGCTAGCTGTTTATTTGTTTGTTTGTTTATTCATTAATTTATTTATTTTAGTGTAGCAGTTTGCTTCAACAATCCATAGAACAGAAAGCCTGCCTGGAACCAAGCCTTAGAACACCTTCAAGGTACTTACTGTCTGAGGCAGCATTCTGGTTCTGGAGTCCTGGAGTTTGGCTTCAGAATTTGGGTTGGTGTCTTGAACTCGATAGGAGCCTCCAATTGTTAATTCCACTGAATGAGAGTAAAGACCATTAGCCAAAATCTTTGGTCAAATTAAGCAAGTTTTATGTACTGTCAGGCAGGGCTATCTCCCTAAAGCAGGGTTTGAGAAAATAGCAGCAAACATGGGAGATGAAAGGGCTTATATAGGGGCTTTTCAAGGGTAGGGGGAATTTCAGAGGAATTTTGGTTACATAGGAACTTGGCTAAACATTTCAAAATGATTTGGCAGAACATCTTATCTTACCAGGGTGTGTCCAAGCTATACATCAAACTCCACAGGGTGCTGTTTGGGGGGGGATGGGGTTCATGTCAAATTCCAGAAACAGGTTAAAGCATCATCAAGCCTAAATTTTGTAACAAACAGAAATGAACTTATTCTGACCTTGTAACAAAATGGCTGTCATCTTTAAGATGGAGTCAGGCTGGTCCATCAGAAGCACTCCACTAACTGAGCTTCATTTCTAGCCCCATTTTCTCTTTAATTATCGGCCCTGTGTCACACTTTAAAATAATGTTTGTGTATACACACATTCATGTGTGTGGGATGCAGACACTAGTGCTGGTGTGTACTAGCACATCACACGTGTGGAAGATGGATGTTAGAAGACAGCCTTGGATGTTAGTCCACATTTTGTTTGAGACATGGTTTTTCACTTGCCTGGAACTTTACTGTGTGGGCCAGGTGAACTGGTCTGAGTTTCCAGGCATATATGCCTGTCTCTGCCTCCCATCTTGCTATGACTGTTTAGTTTCTCATACAATGAAACCATTTTATATTTTCAGATAAATGTCTGAAGTAGTTTTCAGGGACTCTTTTCATGGGTGGCAGCCTGTTGAGTGAGATATGACCCCTACAGAATCATGCATTTGAGTACTTGGTCCCTGTTGGTGGCTCTCTTTGGAAAGGCTATGGAGTCTTTAGGGCATGGAGCCTTGCTGGAGGAAGTCCCTCACTGAAGGATGGGCTTCCTTAGCTTGATTTTGGCCATGGCATTTTATCACAGCAGAAAAAAAAGTAACTAATACAGGTGGATTCTAAGCTCTAATTTTTGTTCCTATTAGACTGCTCAATTACCAGGAAGTCTGTTTATTTGTTCGGCCTCTCAATGCTCACTCTTCAGTTTTTTGTTCTTCCTTCCCATGTGAACACAGCTGATGTAGCAAATGCCTCAGGAGGATATGCATGCAGAATTTCAGTAGGCCTTAACAAACTGTTCTAGAGAGTAGTAGAGGCAACTACTCCACCACTAAGCTCCATCCCTCAGCCCCAGACTCTTTTTTCCTCCTTTCTTTTTTTGATTCAGAGTCTTATACAGCCAGGCTGGCCTCAATCTCACTATGTAGCTGAGGATGTCCTTGAACTTCTGATCCTCCTGCATCTACCTCCTGAGTGCTAATATCCAGTTTATATAGCACTGGTGATCAAGCCCAGGGCTTCAAGGGTGGTAGACAAGCACTCTACCATCTGAACTGTACCTCCAGGCCCAGCCTCTCACTGATAACTCTTTTCAATGCTTACTGCTTTGGGAATGATGGACTAATTTTAATTTCCTCTCCAAGGAGAATTCTCTAAAGCCAAATCAAATAACTTTTCTTAAACTGTATGTTCAGAGCTAAAATTTCACAAATATTCCAAGAAGAAAATATAGTTGTGAATTTTAGGATCATCTTAGGTTTTATATTTACAGTTCTTTGGTCATTCCCTTGGCAGGATCACTGCGTTCTGCCCAGATCCTCGCCCTCACTGTGGTCTAGAGAGGCCTCCCAATAGAGGAGCAGGGCAGCTTCTGGGATAGCTAAACCAGCATCCTCTCAGAGAACACAGTCTTGCACTACCTCTTACCCAGTGTCTATCATACATCTTGCCAATGTCACAAAATCATTCTACCTTTTATTACTTTGTTATGGTAGAAGTAGAATCAGTGTGGATTTAGTCATTGTTTTGTTTTCTTTTTATCGAAGTTCAATGTTGTGTTGGTCACTTTTCTCCTGCTGTGATGAAACACCGTGACCAAGTCATTTTATAGAAGAAATTGTTTATTTGGGCTTACAGTTCCAAAGGGATTAGAGTCCATAATGGTGGAGCAGGAGCTTGGCAATAAATATTAGGCGTGGTGGCAGGAAGCTGAAGGTTCACATCTTGAACTACAAGCATAAAGCAGAGAGCTAACTAAAATGGTGTGAGTCTGAAAACTCTCAATGCCTGTTCCATGGGGCAAACTTCTTCCAGCAAAGCCACACTTCCTAATCTACTCAAGCATCACCACCTGGAGACTAAGTATTCAAATGCCCAAAACTAAAAGGAACATCTCATTCAGACCACCACAAGTAATTTTGAAAAGGCTGTTATATATACCAAGCTTCTGAAGAGGCCATCTCTGTCTTCTCACTCCAAGGAATTTTTTTCTAAAAAAATCTAAATAAACAGCAGTGATGACTTTAATCAATTTTAACAGAGAGAAAGGCTAAAAGCAAAGAGACACTAAAATACATTCAAACACTAACTTTAAAATGTATTGTTATTGTGCATATGTGTATGTGCATGTATATAAGTTCAGACAGAGGCATGTAATACCACATACGTGTGAAAATCAGAGAATAACTTTTGTGGATCCAAAATTGGACTCAGTAATCAAATTCAGATCATCAGGCCTGCACAGAAAGAATTTTTTTTCTTCCCCTCTCCTAAGTCCTCCCAGATACTATCCCTACCCACTCAACTTTAGGTTCTTTCTCAAGACACAAAACAAAACTGAATACAACAACAAAATCCCCTAAGACCAAGAAAACAAAATAAAACACCACCCAAAGTGAACAAAACAAAACATTAGAAGTGGAGCTGGTAAAGATCCTGTCCCATTCTGTAGGCTGCTGTCCTATGACATGTCCTTTGCCTTACAGAAGCTTTTCAGCAGAAGGCATTTTTAACCTCTGAGCCACCTCACTGGCCCCTCACCAGGCGTAACTGCTCAGGTGTTTCTTCTTGTCATCTACTCAGGCTTTTAAAGGACATGGTCTCCCTGCTGCTCAATTCTGAAATACAAAGATTAAGGATTCCCTTTACTCTACCCATCCACAAGTTTGAGAACATCAATATTTTCTTCCAGTATATTGATATCCAGATCTACATTCTGTGGAAATACACTAAATGTCCCTCACTGCTAAGTCTGAAGTTTACCCATAGTTTCCTCCCTCCCTCCCTCCCTCCCTCTCCATCCCCCCCTCTTTCCCTTTTCTAAGACAGAGTTTCTCTGTTGTAACTCTGGTTGTCCTGGAACTCACAGAGATCTACCTGCCTCTGCCTCCCAAGTGCTGGGATTAAAGGTGTAGTTATTTTTCTTATTATGCACAACTGAGAAGCTTCCTAAGAGTACTTTTTATTCATTTACTGTATTTTATACATATTTAGCAATTAAAAATATTTTTTAATTTTATGTGTAAAGGTGTTTTGCCTGATTGTATGTCTGTGCGACACAAGTATCAGTGCCCACAGAGGCCAGAAGAAGTCAGGAGATCCCTTAGAATTGGAGTAACAGAAAGTTGTGAGCTCCCGGGTGGGAACTGGGAACCAAATCTAGGTCCTCTGTGAGACCGACCAGCACTTTTAAATACTGAGCCATCTCTCCAGCCCCATATTTGGTGGTTTTTTTTTTTTTATCTCCACTTTCTTCTAAAGTATTGCACCTCCAAATAGGGAGCATATTGATTTCCCTCCCAGTTGCTACTTCTGGCCTGCCTTGGAACTCGCTGTGTAGAGCAGACTGCCCTTGAAGTCCTAGAGACTTGCCTGCCTCTGCCTCTGCCTCTGCCTCTGCCTCTGCCTCTGCCTCTGCCTCTGCCTCTGCCTCTGCCTCTGCCTCTGCCTCTGCCTCTGCCTCTGCCTCTGTCTCCACTTAGTGCTGAGATGAAAGGCAAGTGCTACTATGACTGGTCCCAGACGTCTTAGCTGCTGAGCCATCTTTGCATGCTCTGGAATATCTATTGGCAGGTGTGTGCTTCTCCTGAATTTTCACTTATCGGTGAACATGGTAGTTCTTCTTCCTATAAATATTTGTACTGAGTTCTCTGAGGAAGAGGGCAGAGCTGTGTTTCAGGACAGCCGGCCCCCCTCCCTATGATATAGGGCTGTACAGCTGAGATATTTTAGCCTTGAGTTCTTTCAGGCCACCACAACTTGGCAATTGCAGGACATTTCACAACCCTTCTTCCCAAGGCTGCTTTCCTGACAGCATATTCTATGAAAGTATGGCATTGGTACATGCAGTGTGTATGTACGCGAGTGTGTATATGTTTCTTATTTATCTCCATCAATTATACTTCTGTTTAGCACAGAACTGGGTTCTTAGAAGTTCTTTCTGTCCTTGTACTTATGTATCCTTTTTCATGTCCTTATTAGGAAGTGGTTCTGTACCTCAGCGGTCAACAATCCAAAACTGAACTCAAAAAACAATTCCAGGGCTGGGAGATGGCCCAGGGGTACAAAAATGCTTGTTGCACAAACATGAGGATCAGAGTTCATCGGCCTATCACCCACACTAAAGGCAAGCACTGCCGGGTGATAGAAGTGTGGAAACAGGAGCTCCTAGGAGATCAATGACTAGCAAATTGGCTGCTGTGGATTGAATGAGAAGATCTGTTTCCGAAAATTGTTCCGGACTGGAACAATGGCTCAGAGGTTAAGAGCACTGACTGCTCTTCTAGAGATCCAAAGTTTGATTCCCAGCACCCACATGGTGGCTCACAACTATCCAGGGTGCCTCATGCCTTCTTTTGGGCTCCATGGGTACCTGCAATCATATGCACACAGACTTAGAAACATAATTAAAAATAAAGAAATCTTGCTTTTAATCCAAGCACTTAAGAGGCAGAAGCAGGTGAATCTCTGTCAGTTCAAGGCCATCCTGGCCTACATAGAAAGTTTCAGGACAGCCAGGAGTGCATAGATACCAAGAAAGAAATGGGGGGGGGGGGGGGAAGAAGAGAAGAGAAAGGAGGGGAGGAGAGAGGATAGGAGGATAGGAGAGGAAAGGAGGGGAGAGGAGAGACAGGGAGAGATAGCTCAGTGGCTAGGATCATTGGTTGCTCTCTTAGGGGACCCAGGTTTGATCCTCAGCATCCATGTCATAGCTCACAACCATCTGTAACTCTACTCTGGCCTCTGTGGGCACTGCATGCATGCACATGCACAGACATACATGCAAGCAAAGCACCCATACACATAAAAATAAATATTTAAAAAAAATCATTTTTAAAAGAAATTAAGATGGTGAATGATGGAGGAAAGCAGTCCAGAAATGCAGTGATGATTCAACGTACAAAAGCCAATCTGTCATCTGCCTCATAAACAAACTGGAAAACAACAACAACAACGTATATTAATTCACTGGATGGCAAAAAAGCTTTTGGTAAAATCCAACACCCTTTCATGATAAAAGCCTTAGAGAGATTAGGGATACAAGGGACATACCTAAACATAATAAAGGCAATTCACAGCAAGCCTACAGCCAACATTAAATTAAATGGAGAGAAACTCAAAGCAATTCCACTAAAATCAGGAACAAGACAAGGCTGTCCACTCTCTCCATACCTATTCATTTTCTACTGAAGTTCTAGCTAGAGCAGTAAGACAACAGAAGAAGATCAAGGGGATACAAATTGGAAAGGAAGAAGTCAAAGTATCATTATTTGCAGTGATATGGTATACATAAGTGACACCAAAAATTCTACCAGGGAACTCCTACAGCTGATAAACAACTTCAGCAAAGTGGCTGGCTACAAGATCAACTCAAAAAAATCAGGAGCCTTCCTATATACAAATGACAGATGGACTGAGAAAGAAATCAGGGAAGCAATACCCTTCACAATAATCACAAGTAACATAAAATATCTTAGGATAATTCTCACTAAGCAAGAGAAAGACTTGTTTGACAAAAACTTCAAGTCTTTGAAGAAAGAATTGAAGAAGATCTCAGAAGATGGAAGTATCTCCCATGCTCATGGAGTGGTAGGATTAACAAAAAAGATGGCAATTCTACAAAAAGCTGTCTACAGATTCAGTGCACTCCCCATCAAAATTCCAACACAGTTCTTTATAGAACTTGAAAAGACAATACTCAACTTCATATGGAAAAAAATCCAGGATAGCTGAGACAATCCTGATCAATCTGGAGGTACCATCACTCCTGAATTCAAGCTGTACTACAGAGCTATAGTGATAAAAACTGCATGGTGTTAGCATAAAAACAGACATGTTGATCAATGGAATTGAGTTGAAAACCTAGACATAAATCCACTCACCTATGGACACCTGATTTTTGATAAAGAAAAGCCAGAAATACACAATGGGGAATAAAAGACAGTATCTTCAACAAATGGTGCTGATCAAACTGGATGTCTGCTTGTAGAAGAATTCAAATAGATCCATTTTTGTCACCCTGCACAAACCTCAATTCCAAGTGGATCAAAGACCTCAACATAAAACCAGATACACTGAACCTGGTAGAAAAGTAGGGACTACCCTTGAATGCATTGGCACAGGAGACAACTTCCTGAACAGATAGCTCAGGCACTAATATCAACAGTTAATAAATGGGACTTCATGAAACTGAAAAGCTTCTGTAAGGCAAAGAATTCTATCCAACAAAAAGGCAGCCTATAGAATGTGAAAAGATTTTTGCCAACTCCATATCTGTATAGGACTAATATCCAAAATACATAAAGAACTCAAGAAACTAGATATCAAAAAAAAAATCCAATTTAAAAATAGGGAACAGATCTAAACAGAGAATTCTCAATAGAGGAATCTCAAATGGCTGAGAAACACTTAAAGAAATGTTCAGTATCCTTAGTCACCAGGGACATGCAAATCAAAACGACTCTGAAATTCCATCTTATACCTGTCAGAATGGCTAAGGTCAGCAACACAAAGAACAACTCATGCTGGTGAGGATGTGGAGCAAGGGGAACACTCCTTCATTGCTGGTGAGAGTGCAAACTTGTACAACCACCATGGAAATCAATATGGTGATTTCTCAGGAAATTGGGAATGGATCTACCACAAGACTCAGCTATACCACTCCTGGGCATATACCCAAAGGATGCTCCATCTTAACACAAGAATATTTGCTCAACTATGTTCATAGCAGTTTTATTCATAATAGTCAGAAATTGAAAACAACCTAGATGCCCCTCACCTGAAGAATGGATAAAGAAAATGTGATACATTTACACAATGAAGTACTACTATTTAAAATACTATTTAAAATAGTACAGCTATTTAAAATATGACTACATGAAATTTGCAGGCAAATGGATGGAAAAATCATATCAAATGATTAGAAAAAACTGAGTGAGGTAAACCAGACCCAGAAAGACAAACAGGGTACACTCTTATTTATAGGTGGATATTAGCTGTTAAGTAAAGGACAATTATCCTACAATCCACAGACCCAGAGAGACTATGCAACAAAGAGGACCGCAGTGGGGACACAAGGGTCTCCCTGGAAGAGAAAATAGAACATGTGGCAAGGGAGCTAGGGGAGGTTGGAAATGGGAAGAGGAAGGATCAGGTGGGGGGAGAGGGAGAGAAGACAGCTGGAATTGGGGGACATTTAGGAGGTGATCTGGAGACCTAGTGCCATGGAAACTCTCTGGAATCTATGAAGGAGATTCTAGAAAGGACCCCTAGTAATGGGGATAGGGAGCCTGAACAGGCCATCTTCTGTGACAAGGCAAGGCTTCCAGTGCTGGAATTGGGACACCAACCCAGCCACAAAACCTTCAACCTATAACTTATCCTGCTTGCAGGATCTTCAGGGATAATGGAAGGACAGAACCCCACACCAATGGAGAAATCCCATGCCTAACACTGCAGTGGGGGCTAGGTACCAGAGACTGGACAGCCTGGGAACGATTCCTAACAATATTCTGATCTGCTCATAGATTGGGGCTGACCTCAGTCTTCATCAGAGAGACTCTCTGGCAGCTGATGGGAGCAGATGCAGGCCAAACATTAGGCAGAGCTTGGAGAAATCCCATGGTGGGGGTAGGAGTGGGTTGTGGGCACTAGAGGACACCAGGAGAGCAAGCCTCATGGAGTCAACTGACCAGGTTCTTAAGGGTTCCCAGAGATTGAAACGGCAGAAACAGAGCTTGCATGGGTCTGTGCTAGGTCCCCTACATATATCTTGAGGTTGTCTAGCTTGGTGTTCTTGTAGAACTCCTAAAAGTTGGAGCGGGCGTGGGGATGTCTCTTACCCTTTTACCTGCCCTTGGGGCCCTTTTCCTCCTGCTGGGTTGCCTAGTTCAGTCTTGATGTAGCAGCTCTGGCCGGCCTTGTTCCATCTTGTTATGCCCTGTTCGATTGGTAATCCTGGGAGGACTGCTCTTTCCTGAGGGGAAGGATCTAGGATTGAGCAGAGATGGAGGGGATTGGGGAACAGGAGAAGTGGAAGTATTGGAGGTTGGGGTTAGATATATTATATGAGAGAAGAAAAAAATTATGAAAAAGAAGAAAGAAGAAAAAATATTTTTAAAAGAAGAAAATAAGGTGAAGAGTGATGGGGGAAAACATTAGAGCATCAACTTATTGTATGTATGATTATGGTCACAGTCATGGCTGCAGACATGGCACACCTGTGCACACACATACTTGCATACCTGCACACACACACCTGTACACACACACCTGCACACACACACCTGCGCGCACACACACATCTATCTGCACACACACATACCTTCATACACACACCTGCTCACACATATACACACACCTACACACACACACACACACACACACCTGCACACACACACATTGACTCCAGGAGGTGGGGAAGTAGCTCAGCAGGTAAAGTACTTGCTTTATAAACATGTGGATCTGTTCAGTTGCCAGAACTGATGTGAAATGCTAGGCATAGTGGTCCACACGTGTAACCCAGTGCTTTAGAAACAGAAACAAGTGGATCAGTCCTTCTAATATAACCTGGGATTGAATGCTGTCACTACCAACATCTCACAAACTGTGTTCTTTTGATAGATCAACAAATGCATCCTAAAATTCTTCTAGCAGCTCAAGTGCTCAGCATAGCCAAAACAAGCTTGCAGAAAAACAAAGCTAGATGAGTCATACTGTTATACCTCAAAGTTTAGTACAAAGCCACAGGAATCAGGAACGTATGATATGGACATAAGGACAGAAAAAACCAAAAATCAGGTACAGCATGACCTTCTCATGGATGCAGTCTGTTTTTAATAGGGAGCCAAGAAAATTCAATGAGAAAAAAGCTGACTTTTCAACAAACTAGGTTGGTATAACTAGTTAGCCACATACACAGTGAACAGCACTGACTCCTTCCTTACACCATCTAGAAACACTGACTTGAAAGTGATGTAATTCTTAACTGTAGAACTGAAATGTAAAACTCACAGAAGATAATTTAGGAGTAAATCTTCATGACCCTGGGTCAAGCAAAATCTTTATATATGACACGAAAAGTATAGCCAGCCAAGAAAAAACAAACTGGAATAAATAGAAATTTAAAACTTCTGTTCCTCAAGAGATATCATCCATAATGAGAAATAACCCACCAGATGTGAGAAAAGCTGGCAAATCCCAGGATATGCAAAGGATACTGTGATAACTAACACCGATTGTCAACCTTACAAGATCTAGAATCACCTAGGACACAACAGTCTGGGTATGTCTGTAAGGAATTTTCTAGATTGGGTAAATTACAGTGGGAAGATCCACCCTGAACATGGATGACATCATTCTGTGGATTTGAGCCCTGGACTGAATGAAAGGCGGGGAGGACAAACCCAGCCAAGCACCAGCATCCACCTATGTCTGTTTCTGAACCGTGCATACAAATGTACCTGCCATTTCACATCCCTTCCCTCACAATGATAGACTAGTACACTCAAATTGTGAGACAGAACGAACCCTCCCTTCTTTAAGTTGCTTCTTTTAGATGTTTTGTTATAAGAAGAAAAGTAACAATATATTTATAATGTGGTGTGTCATTGTTGCAGCAGCCTATTGTGTCTTGACTTCTGGTTGGATGAATGAGGTAGTATTGGACATACAGGTGAATAGTGTTCTGGTTCTGATTTTCCCCGAGGTCTGCATGACTGCCTTACCCTAAATTACTCTAGGAAATGGACTGTGTAGAAGGATTTTAAAAAATTTTAGGTGGAAAGTGCCTGGAGAAATGGCTCAGCCATTAAGAGCTCTCACTGGCTACTCTTCCAGAGGGATGCAGTTTTGCCTTTTGTAACTCCAGTTCTAGGGAATCTGGTGCCCTCTTCCGGCCACCACGGACAATGCATGAGGTGCACAATACCTTGCAGTCAAAGCACCACACACATTAAAAAATCTATGTAGGCAGGATTGCATAATACTCATCACAGTGTCTCAAAGCCATTCTTTTGCTGTTCACATTGTTATTTTGAGGCCTCTGTTGGAACTATGTTGTATCTGGTTTATTATTTTTTGTTGTTATTAAGGATTTTGTGTGTATGTGTGTGAACCTATAGGTTTAAATCTTTGTCATGTAGAATTTACAAACACTCCAAGCCCAAAGTTTCTTTGTTGGAACTAAGATTCATTAATTCTTAAAAAATTCTAATGTCCTCCGTTCTTCTTTCTGTCTTGGAACAAGGTTGCTGTCAAGAAGGTACTTCATAGGAAGACTCACTCAACTCCATGGAGCAACAGAGATGGTTCTGGAGACCTCAGTCAGATTGGGCAGGATGTTGCTTTACCATGTGTAAGCTTGTGTGTTGTCTGGGCATGGTGGGTGGATAGATGATGTGTATTTATGAAATGTGTGTGTGTGTGTGTGTGTGTGCATGTTTCACATGCTTATGTGTGTTTGAGCATATTCTAAGATATGATGGGCTGTATATGTGGATGTGCCATGAGTCTTGGTAGTATGTAGTGTGTATGTGCATATGCATGTGTGATTTAAGACCCACATGTCTGTGTGTGCCTAGGGATCTTTCTGAGTCATGAGGTGTCCTGGTGTGGGCAGGTAGATGAATGACAGGTGAGTCTCTGTAGGACAGTGTGGGTGAACGGCATGAATGTGTGTGTATCGGTGTGGAATTGAGGGAAGACAGGACAGGACATCCATGCCTCTAGCCACACTTGTGACCTGAGCTTCTCTACAACATACACATAATATTCCCCAGGTGAGGCAAGAGTGCCCATGAGCCCTCCCTTGAGTTGCTCCTATTTCTGATTGAGGCCAGTTTCAATTTAACCTTCGGGGCATCTTTGTCTACAGAGGAGGGCCAAGTGCTTTGCTTGAATCTGGACTTTGAATTGCCCAGCTCCTAGTTGCTGAACCCTTCTAAGCCACACCAGCACCCCTGAGCCCTGACAGAACTTCCACTCATTAAAAAACCTCTTCCAACACAGGGAGGAAGGGCACCACCTCCTAACTGCCTCCACAGAACCTACCAACAGCTTGGTGTCGTCCTGAGTTTCTAGAAAAGTGGAAGGAATGTTGAGTACTGATGCTCTAAGTCCTTGGGTGAGGGAGATCTGGAAGTTTCCCCAGCTGCTGCCATTCTTTCAGGAATGCCTGTCGGAACCCACCTTTTCCTCCTTCAATACCACTGTTTCCTTTCACCCATCACACTGCTTGGGCCCCACATTGTTCTACTGAGATTTTTTTCAAATTGAGATTGAGACCACAGTCTCATATGCTAGGCAGGCACCACCACTCAGCTGTAGCCTTAGTCTCTTTTTAGATTTTTAATTATTTGTGGTGTGCGTGTGCGTGTACGTGTAGGGTGGAGACCTGAGAACAACGTCCAGGAGTGGTTCTCTCCTGCCATCTTGTGGGATCTAGGGATTGAGCACTGGCAGTCGGGCTGGGCTGTAGGTGACTTCACCCACTGGCTCCCTTTTCTCTCTGCCATAGTACTGATCACCTTCTAACATTTTGTAGGATTAACCTCTCCTACAAGTGCCATGTTTCTCTCTTCTCACTGGAGTGAAAACTCCAGGAAGCAGATGCTTCCCTCTGCTTCTCCAGGCATTTAGAAGGGGCTAAAAACTGTATGCAAGGACAGGAGGGACCAAGCACCAGATTCCCACAGGCTCAGGGACCCTGCCTTTCCTTATTGCCTAAAGACCAGCCAGAGTCAGGGAAAGCATCAGTGACTGAGGATGGGGATCCTATCAATGTTTCATTGTCTGAGGGAAAGACACAGCTGTGAGTAGAAGGGGCATAGGATGAAAAATGTGCAGTTTGTGGGGACAGATGCTGGGCAGAGATGTGCTCAATTTAGCCCAAGTCTAGCAAGACCAGGGCAGATTAATACAGATCAGGTGCAGCCCTTTTCACAGGCGAGGCTCGGAACCAGGATCTGGCTCAAGAGTATTGCTGGCCAAATGGGCCTAAGCCAGGCCCAGAGAGGGTGAAGGTAAACATACTCTTGGGACTGAGCAACTTTCCCTTCAGCAAAGGGAAAGATCTGGAGTCATCTGATTGGACTGAAGGAGTCAGAGAGCATGATGTATTCATTTTCCTTCAGCTTAGAATCTCACAAGCCAGTAATCTCCTTTCCCAGGGATGATCTCACCTTGGCCACCATCACCTGTTGGGTAGCATAGGTAAAGAGAGGGAGGCAGAAAGACCTGCAGGATCAGCTGTGGGCACCCAGGTCCATCACCAGCTCTTCCTTCACACTTCCCACATATTTGATGGAAGTCTACTTCCTGTAGAAGGAGTTGGTGAGGTCACCAAGGAGCCAGAGAGCCTCTTTGAGCTGACCTCAGGCCTATGTTGATTTTAGGAAAAAGAGAATCCATGCTGGAACCAGAATGCCAGAATACCAGAGTTTGATTCCCCACTCTTATGCGTATTAAGCTAACCACCATGGTTTCTTGGGACCCAGTTTCCCCATCGAGGCAAGCCTGTCCAGCTGATGGCATTCAGAGACTTGAGCATGACTAGGTTTTGTTCACTATCAGAGTCTATCATCAGAAGCTTGGGAGGGGGGAAATTGCTCTCCCCCTTCTTCCCTTCCTTCCCTTTCCCTTTGCTTCTGTCCTAAGCCTTGGAGGTGGAATAAAAGACAACTCGGAGACTCTTCAAGGCTACCACCAAGTAACTGCTTCTGCAAACACCATAGCAGCCATAGCATGTGCTGGTCCCACCAGAGGCCTGACACTTTGTGGTTAGAGGACTCTGTTCAAGGATTGAACAACAATATATTCTAGACTCCCAGATTTCAAAACAGGGCCAACCATAATGTTTGTCAGCTTGAGTACAAGCACAAAATGTGGCCTAGGACTAGTGACATGGCTCAGAGGATCAAGTTACTTGCCACCCAGGCTGATTGAGTTTGATCCCTGGGACCTATGTGGTGGAAGGAGAGAACCGACTCTATACACAGGCTGTGGCATGCATGCCCCACCCCCAGTAAATAAATAAATGTAAAAATTGTTTTGAAAAGAGGTGGTCTATATGCATAATGAATGTTTTACAACCCTAAAATGGAATAAGGTATAGATACATAATGTAACTAAGTGGACCTTGGGAACATCCACCTCAGTGGGAGAAGCCAAATACCACAGTCTTATGTTGTATGTAGACACTTGTTCATATGAAGCAGAGGGAAAGTAAGGCAATGGGTGGGTGTCCTGGTACTAGCTGTCATGTTCACATTCTCCCCACCCTCTGTCTGTCTCTGTCTCTCTGTCCCTCTCTCCATGTCTCTGCCTCTGTCTCTCTGTCTCCTCTGTGTCTCTCACTGTCTCTCTCTCTCTCTCTGTCTCTGTCTCTGTCTCCCTCTCTCCCCCTCTTTCCTGAAGTGGCTTAGGGTTTTGGCGCACACTGGGCTCAGCATCAGGTGGGGGATTGCACAGCTGCCCACCTGCTTCTGACTAACTGGTGAGTGGAGAAGAATACAGCCTCAAAGGTCACCCAGGTGGTGTTCCCATCTTGGTTTTGACTAAAATTTGTGCTATTTCCCTGTATAAGTCAAGTTTCTTGCTTTGTTGGGTCTTGCTTATCAGGTCTTCATTTGTCAGATGGGGAGACAGGATGATTAAGGATAGAACAAAATAAGTTTTTCCTGTCACAGGCATTCAGGACATGATAGTTAGTGCAAGAGCCTGTGTATGTGAGTGCATACATTAGTCAGATGCCAGTCCCTTGGGAGACAGACCAGAGACAGACAGACAGGCAGACCACAGATTTGGGATCTGTGGGCTATAGGAAGCTGAGAAAACTTATAGGCGAGGTCCTGCTTACTTCAAAATGTTCCCTGCCCAGAGCCAGGTCTTGCTCTACCATAATAAATAGAAGCTTTCCTAGAGGCCCACCCACCCAAGGCTACCATGGAATTGGCAGAATACCACAAATCAAATCTGGGCCCAAGATTTTTGGAGAAGTGACAGGCAGCAGGACAGTCCTGTACCCTGAAAGGCCCCTGGAAGCCCGGATGTCTGAGACCCCAGGCTTCACAAGAACTCGGGGTCTAGTGACAACAACCTCTGGATTCTTTCCAGATCCCTGACTGGGCCTGCCCTGCTCCCTCTTGTAGGGAGGGGACAAAGGAAGGTGGGGGGCTGGGTGTGGAAGCTAGCAGCTGTTCCTGAGCTGTGGGGCTTGGGAAATTTGAGCCCAGCTACAGGCAGTCTAAAGCAGGAAAAAGTAGACACCTGAGCTCCAGCCCTGCTTCCCCAACAGTCCTAGGATTAGCACAGCAGCTTTCCCTGGACATCTGCAGGCTGGAGTCTGCTTCCTATCTCCCCGATTCATGGGACAACCGTGGCAGTGACAGCTGTGGCTTAGAGCTAGAACTCAAAGACTGGGCCAGCAATGGCATTGGAGCTGTCTGGCCTCATTCCAGAAAGGCCTTCCCTTGCTTTCCCCTTGCTTATGAGCCTGAAGGAGTTTGAATGGGGAGGAAAGGAAAAGGAGCAACACTTGTGTAGTCCACCAGACACAAGGGCACTTTGAGTACTTTACCTCATTCTTAAAATTGTCTTAAGGATGTTGCCTTAATTTAGAAGACAAGATTAGAGGTTAAGGAACTTGCCCAAAGTAACCCAGTGGGAGTGTCAAGATAAAAATCCAGGTTAAAGCCAGTCTATTTCTGAATCTTTGTTTGTTTGTTTGTTTCCAAGACAGGGTTTCTCTGTTGTAACTCTGGTTGTGTCCTAGAACTCACTCTGTAGACCAGGCTGGCCCGGAACTCACAGAGATCTGCCTGCCTCTGCTCCCACTTCCTGGCTTTTGAATCTTGAAGCCCATTTGGAGTCCAAACATTCAAGAGGAGGTGGCAGGTTGCCCTGTTTGCTGAGAGCTTTGGGTGACCTTGGCTGCACCACTGGGGTAGCATGCTGAGAAGTGCAAAGCAGGCTTTGCAAAGGTGGCTGGGTGACCCTGGCTGTTTCTTGCCATGCAATGGATCTGGGAGAATACAGTAGTTGAGATGTTAACAAGTAGGAAGCTCAGCTGAAAAAAAAAAAAAAGGCAATTTGGCATAGAGAGTCTTTGAGGAGGATGGATTGTTGCCAGCCTGGAGCAGGCTGACTTGCACTATAGGACCCGGTTCATCCAGGAGGGTTTGCTACAATAACAAACAATCCCCACATCTCATTAGCTCCCACCACCTTCCAATAGCGCCAAAGGGTATTATCACTTATCAGATCCACAGTCGGGAAATATCTAACTTAATGGTGAGCATTAGCACTCATACCCCGCCTGCCACTGCCCAGGAGAAGATGGGACTGTCTGATGGACATCAGTAATGACTACCACAAAGCCAAAGGGGCAGCAGGAAAGGATGTGGGGAGACACATTTACGCATGGTCTTCCCAGGTAATCAGTGTTGTGCCGTTGTGGAACGGTCGTGCAGCTAAGTGGTTTAAGGGTGCTTGCGACCCCAGACTCTCATTCTGAGGAACTGGCAGGAATCTGTCAGTTGCTGCCCTCTGCAGTTGCTGACAGACCACAAGCCACAGCAAAATTCTGCCTCCTCCCAAAGGCGGGGCTGTTTACCCAGAGTTGCCTGGGAAAATGCCCAAGATGCAAATGGGGCTATTCCAGTATCCCCATCTTAACTGTCTTTGGTGTACATCCCTGTGTACCAAAGATCCTCCCTTGCCATTACCCTTGCTTTAATAAACCGAGAGACGTTGCTCTGACAACCTCTCCTGAGAGTCCAGTTCACTCTCATAGGCTCTTAGTCATCCAATCTGGGATCCACTTAGACCCATCAACCCATGCTATGCACTTTCCTAGAGGCCAATAGCTTAGCCACTTGCCTAGGAGGGAAGCAGAACCCTGTGGGTAGAGAGAACCCACAAAGCAGTGTTTGTCACCAAAGTGTGAAGGTCAAGGCAGGTGGGTACGTCACAGGAAGATACTAGGTTCTCCACAGTCACTGCAGATAGTTAGGATGAGGGCTTTGCAGCCAGAAGTACTTACGCTCAGACCCTGTTCTTTCTTAATAGGTGTTGCTATGTGCAAGTTATTCACAAGCTCTTGACTCTCACCTCTTCTCCACACCGTGGGAGTGAAAAATCCAGTAGATTAAATGAGATACTATTTAAAAAATGCCTATACCATGTCCAATACCTGGCAAGCTCTCTCCAAGCTCTTTGTTCTTCTTCTTGTTCCCATGGCTATCCCAGATTCTGTGACCTGCCCCTCCCCAGAATCCTTGGCATATCCCTTCCTCAGCCTCTCACACCCCTAAGACATTAGTCAGCGGTGAGGACAGGGCTTGGAGAAATCTGTGCTGATCAAGAACATACTTTTTCTGCACTTCTGTCCCATGGGCTGACGAGGTTGTGGCCTTCTCTATGCAGTCTCTCAGATATCCCACATCCCCATATGTTTCTCTCTTCCCATGTTCCAGACACCTGAAAAGCAACTACCTTGTTTAGCTTATTTGTAGTTCTTCTCTGACAGTCATTGATCCAATTTACACCCTGGTGTTTTTGCGGTATAAATGGAGCATTTCTGTAAGAGCCTGACTGCGCCCAGCTGCTATGTCTGTGGCAGATTCTCCCTTCCCCACCTCTATCCACCATGTCACTACCATTTGCTTCTTCACTTGGCAGAGTTTTCTACTTGCAGATGTGGATAGTGTCCTTGGGCTCTTCACTTTCTGAAATAAAGTCCATACCCTGATCTTTCCATAAACTTGAATATAACCATTTGGGAGATAATAAGAGCTGTGGTGTGGTGAGGTGCAAGCTAAACATTGGGGCTGTGGAAGCACAGAGAAAGGGCAGAACTTAAGGAAACTTTTGTAGAAGACCAGCTGAGCTGAGCCTAGCCTGCACACATCCCTACAGAGGGTTCATCTGTCACTACAGGTCAGTGAGCCCGGTCTGCAGTACCGGCTTTGGACAGTAGAGGAGACCAGCGATTGTGTTGTCACCTTGTTAGGAGGGTTCAGCCTCCTCTCTGAGATCGTTTGAGCCACAGTAGGGGCAGGGTTCTGAATTCTCACCGCAGCTCTCCCTATTTTCTAGGAGGCTCCTGTCCAAAAGTTCTCTTAGAGCTGCAGCTTCCATTCTGTTCCCTGGAATTGTCTCATCTGCACACCTTACCTCCCAGGGCATGGCTTCTAAGGCTTTTGCAGAGAAATCTGCATAGCTAACACTCAGAGCTTATGTGTGACAGGATAGCCTGATAACCTCAGAATCAAGGCTGTCCATTATCCCAGCCCCTGGTTCCACCTCAGCCCATATGTATGGCAGATAAAGGGTATGCCATTTGGGAAAAAAGGTGATTTCTAGCTGTCTTTGGCTTATATCAATTCCTGTTAAAAAGCCTGTGGTAAAGAAACCTGCACCACAAACTTAAGTCTCGCATTTCCCCAAACTGTTTGACAAACACGGCTGTTTCTTCATGTTAATACCTTACATTTCATGTAACAGAGAGTCACTAGTGTTCTGAGATTTGACCTCAGGGCTCCCCTCATGGTCCTCCATCATCAGACTCCATCACCCCTCAACTCCCTCAGGAAGGTTACCCCAGACATCAGCAGCACACCTAGCTTGGGTCTTCTTGGGGCTTTAGCTTCAGTCAGTCCTCCCCTGTATGTCACTTTTGATATTTTGGGTGCTCTAGTTCCATCTCAGTAAAGGAGCCTGCGTTGTTCCCCTCTTCCTTTGTTCTTTTGTGCAGCAAAAGTACTAACCCTCCTAAGAGGCCTTTCAAGAAACAAAAGGATGTGACTCTTTTTTTTTTTTTTTTTTTTTTTTTGCCTCTAAGAGCCCAGCCCACTCTGTAGCTGATTGCCCAGCAGGTGGGCCTTCTCTCCAACCCCCACCCCCAGTTCATCTCATCCATCAGCCTTGTCTAAGGTAGGGTACAGGCTTGTTTGGCACTGCCCTGGGCCCATCAGGAGAGCAGGAGAGTGAACTGCAGGGGTTCAGAGCAAATTGAAAGCTGCTGCAGCTGAAGTCAGGGGCCATCTGGATTTCCACTTACCATCAACCAGCAAAGGTTGGGATGTGTCCTTTGAAAGTTCGTATATCACCTCAGCACATGTTCATGGTGTTTGGAGATGGGACATTTAGCAAGTAATTAAGATAGATGAGCTCATGAGGGTGAGGCATCAGGATTGCATTCAAGTTTATATCCGATGAAGAGAGGTGAAGCCAGCATGGGAGCTGTCGCTCCAGGCTGCATTCTGCCATGTTGGGACTCATCACCAAGGCCCCCACCAGATTCCAGCACTGTGCTCTGGATCCTAGCCTCCAAAACTGCTAGCCAAATAAATGCCTATACTTTATCAAATAACTTGTCCACTGTTCTATTATAGGAACAGAAAATAGACCAAGTCAGCCTACAAACACATTGTATGTCTGGTCCATATGAAGTTCATAATAGGGATCCTAACTTTCTATTTTAAAATTTTTAAATATTTCAGTTTCATCATCATTATTACTATTATTGTATATGTGTGATATGTATGTATGTGATATGTGTGTATGGCTGTGTGGTGTGTGTGCTGTATGTGTGATGTGTGTATATGAGTGTGTGATGTGCGTGTATGAGTGTGAGCATGCTTTTGGAGGTCAGAGGACAACTTTCAGGTGTTGGTTCTCTCCTTCTACCGTGAGATCCAGGGATCCAATTTGGGATATTGGGTCATCGGGTCTCTGCTTGTGGGGCAAGTTCCTTTATTCAGTGAATCTTATCACTGGATAAAGTGGTTGAAAAACTTTTAAACATTTGAAAAATTTTATTTGCTAATCTGCTCTTTAATATATTATTAGATTAGCACTCCAGTTTTCCCAAAGTATGGTTCTTGGAGCCTTTGAATGAGAATCATCTATCATTGTGTCAAATAATTTTAAGACAAAAAGTAATAATGAATGTTTTTATTTAATTATTAAAATATGTAAAACCAACAGAATTTTAGAAAAAAAGGAAAAGCTCTCTAATAAATTTAAAGGTGCAATGTTTGTTATATTGTCATCATCATTTAAAAAAATGTGTGTAAGCAAGTGAAAGCCTTATCACACCAGCTTGGATTCTGAAATAAAGAGATGTGATCAAGAGAGTAAGAGATGGGAGCACCTGCTGTGGCAGGCCCATACCAGGAACAGTGCTATGACTCAATCCAAGACTGATGGCTAGTTCTGGACTTGTCTGAACACTTTGTGTCATATGAAGAATTCATATTCTATGTGTGCATTTTAATTTTGAAAGTATCTCTCTCTTTCCCTCTGTGTGTGTGTGTGTGTGTATGTGTCTGAGTACAGGTGCCTGCAGAGCTCAGAGGCACCAGGATCCCTTAGAACTGGAGTCATAACCTAATAAGGATGCTGGGATCAGAGATCAGGTCCTCTGCAGGATCAGTATGTGCTCTAACTGCTGAGCTATCTCTCTGGCCCCAAATCCTGACATTCTAAATGAAAGAGAAGTGCTATTGGCATTATCCTGTATTCTCAGGCGTGGTGCTGAGGAGCTGAGGAGTTATAAGCTCCTCAGGCTACACACACACAGCCTGCTGAGGGTTGGGTGGCCTGGAACCTTTGGGAAACTTTGGTACTACCTACTACCTTCAAGCAGTGTTTCTGGGATGCGGAAGGGCAGCAATCTCCTCCACAGGTAGAAGAATGAGGAATATTCTCTCTTCAGAAGATAAGTCTGAAGATCATGATGTCATCTTTACATCTTTGAAGGAATGGCCCATGATGAAGTGAACTTCTTGTTCTTCTGAGACTTTTAAAAGAGCCAGAGGGGAGAGGGTACAGAGAGGAAGAAAGTTTTAGGGTTGAGAGATGCTTAAATATAAAAGCAAGCCTAAGCACTGCACATAGGTTGGATAGTCATTAGTATGGAGAGTTACTACCTTTAAATAAAAATAAAGGCAATAATGTTAAGTGTAATGTGTGAGTTTCAAACAGTCTTGGGAGACAAAGAATTATTCTGACTAAAAACTTAAGATAGTAGATTGATCCATACATGATCTTCTTTGTGAAGAAGACAAAAATGTCCCCACAAAAATGAAGTTCTGTAATGTAGAAATTTTATAGATTTTATTCATCCTTAAGAAACTAGATAAGCTTAGGAATAAAGTGAGTAAGATAACATGGGAGCAATTATGAACTACAAGAAAATGAGGAAGGAAATTTAATTATAGTATTTGTACCAATTACACAATAAGTAATATTTGCATAATTATAAGAATACAAATATCACTATTAATTCTTGTGTGTGGCTGACAAAGTCTTGCTATATAGTCCAGGTTGACCATGAACTTGAGATCCTCCTGCTTCAGCTTCCCGAGTACTGTGATTACCGGTGTGTACTATCACGCCCAACTGTTTTTGATTTTTTGAGGCAACATATAGATAAGCATAGATGCTTAGTTTTCTTAGTAGTAATTAAATAATAAAATGTAGATCTTAACAAACTTAATAATACAACAGCTAAGTATATTGCTAATGGAACATTCAAACATGAAAATATAGTTATAATAAATAGAATAATTCATAAAGACAAGAAAAAATAAGAGAATGTGGGGAGATGGCTCAGTCAGTGACTAAGAGCATTTATGGAACATGAGGACTAGAGTTTGAGTTCCAGTGCCTGTGCAAGAAGTTGGGCATCTTGTGCATGCCTGTAATCCCAGCTCCAAGGGAAGAAGGCTGGAGAATTGCTGGGGCTTCTGCCTAGCTGAACCACAAGCCCAGGTTCAGGGAGAAACCCTGCCTCAAATAGGTAGAAAATGATAAAGTGATGATAAAATGATAATAGTCCATACCCTCTTCTGACTTCTGCATACAGATGTACACATATTCACATAAACACACACACTTACACATATGCAAACATGTTCATACACTTACACACTTGTACACACAAAATAAATGATAAATCTTTGTTGTGGTTGTTGTTGTTTTGAGACTGGGTTTCTCTGTGTAGCCCTGGCTGTCCTGGACTTACTCTACAGAGTAGACCAGGCTAGACTTGAACTCAGAGATCTGCCTGTCTCTGCCTCCCAAGTGTGTGGGGCTGTCCCAGAGCTAAGAAGAGGTTGAAGCATGCTTTGAACCCCAGAATTCTCACCATGAGAGTGCAAGGCATTAGGCTGTTTCGCTCTCTTACTCTGACAAATCCCAGCCAGCTTCTATGCTGCCTGCCTTCATAGGCATACAGCTGGGTTTATGTTTACCTGCTCTGTGGCTGAAAGGCACCAGGCTTTCTTCTCTCTATATGACCTTATAAGGTCTCTTCCTCTGGTCCCTGTGAGACCTCTGTCTATACAAAAGAGGCTCTTCCAGGACCTTGGCCCTAGCCAATGAGAATATAACTACCTAAGCCGAGTTATGGACCCTTTCCCTCTCCCCTATAAATGTGACCACCCTTGCTTCGATAAACTGAGCTGTTCCACTGACAATAGTCTCAGAGGAATTCTGTTTCCCTGGCTCTTAGAGGCCAAAGACCAGTATGGACCCTGAGCCCTCCTCCCAGAAGTTGAGCTGCTGGCCAAAGGCTCAGCTGCCACTTGGGGAGGAAGGCAGACACAAAGGAATCCACACAAGCATTGGGATTAAAGGCTTGTGCCACCACCACCTGGCTAAATAAATAGATCTTAAAAACAAAAAAGAAAAGGCAAAGGAATTAATAGATGAATTCTCATTAGGGGTTGTTGGGACACTGACAAGATAATTTTTAAAAAGAAAATAAAAATACAAGTATATTGTCAATATGTCCAAATGCAGCTGATAGAGGAGAAGAGACAGATACACGGGTGGTAGAACACATGATGGAACGAAGAGGAGAAAAGGAAGACAGTTATATGAGCTAAATTCTCATTTTCATTTCCTGATCCAGTTAGGGGGACAGTTCTTTGTTACACAGGTGTGCGGACTTGAGTTTGGCTCTCCATCAACATAGAAACCAGTCATGGGGATGTGCATGTGTGACCTTAGCACTGGGTGAGGAGAAGACAGGTGGATCTCAGAAGCTCCTTAGCCATCCAGTATGTTGGAAATGGCCAATCCCAGGTTCAGTGAGAGACCCTAACTCAAAAAATAGGGTGTAGAAGCAAATGAGGAAGATGTCTGCATGCCATCCTTTGGCTTCTACGTGCTCACACATAGGCAAGTGGACCTGCACCCCATTCCTTGATGAATTGAATCCATAAACATTCTATTTAGATTTATAAAGGCTAACTGCCCATATAAGAAAAATACAAATGGTCAAAATAAGTTATCCAGCAGAAGTGAATAAAGGGTAGGAAGTTTTGGCTCTAGAAACACATTCACCATCATGAAAATATATAACATTTCTTGGTTTAAGAAAATAAAATGAGAGAAAGGGACTAGAGAGATGGCTCGGGAATCCAGAGTTCTTCCTGATCTTCCAGACCTGAATTTTGTTCCCAACATCCATATCAGGAGGCTTATGATCTGTAGCTCCATCTCCAGGGATCTGATGCCCTCTTCTGGCTTCCTTGTGCACCTTCACTCATGTGTACATAAACACACACACACACACACACACACACACACACACACACACACACCCCACCACCACCACCACCTCTAAATACATAAATAAATAAATAAGCTTCCTTGTGCACCTTCACTCATGTGTACATAAACACACACACACACACACACACACACACACACACCACCACCACCACCACCACCTCTAAATACATAAATAAATAAATAAATAAATAAATAAATAAATAAATAAATGCAATAAAGATGTTTAAAGAAGATGTAATGAAGGGACTGAGGGAGATGACCACACAGTGAGCAAAGTAATTGCTATACAAGCACAGGACTGGAATGCAGATCTCCAGCACCCATTTAAATTCCAAGCAAGTGCAGCAGCCTGCATTTAATCCCAGTGCTAAGGAAGCAAGATCTCTTGGACAAGCTGGCTAGCTATACTATCTGAATTATCCAGCTCTGATAAGACAACTAAGACATCTGGCTCAACATATAAAGGTGAAAACTCATGAAGATTCAGGAAAAGACTAATGGCTAACGTGTCAGCCTTTGGCCTCCACATACTTTGAACACGTACATATGCAGAAGAAAAAGAAAGAAAGAAAGAAAGAAAGAAAGAAAGAAAGAAAGAAAGAAAGAAAGAAAGAAAGAAAGAAAGAAAGAAAGAGAGAGAGAGAGAGAGAGAGGGAGGGAGGGAGGGAGGAGGGAGGGAGGGAGGGAGGGAGAGAGAGAGAGAGAGAGAGAGAGAGAGAGAGAGAGAGAAGAGAGAGAGAGAGAGAGAGAGAGAGAGGGAGAGAGGAGGGAGGGAGGGAGGGAGGGAGAGAGAGAGAGAGAGAGAGAGAGAGAGAGAGAGAGAGAAAGAAAAAGAAAGAAAGAAAGAAAGAAAGAAAGAAAGAAAGAAAGAAAGAAAGAAAGAAAGAGAAAGAAAGAAAGAAGGAAGGGAAGGAAGGAAAAAAGGAAGGAAAATGTAATGTGCTGTTTTCATGCCTTTTTTAAATTTAATAACAATTATCCATCCCTATCAAATAGATTAAGAAGCTGAAGTTAGGAGACTGAGATCCAAAATGTGGAGTAGGAAGGGCCAGGTGAAGCCCTGCTCCCCTCCTATGACTCACAGTCACTCAGGCCACTCTGTTTTGGCAATTGCTATTCTCTCTGCCCACTGGTCCCTCACACTCCTTCCCTGACCAATAACACCCAGATTTTATTATGTAGCCTGGAGCCAAATGCTCAGTGACTATATCTCTCTTTGTTCTCCTTATGACCTCTGTCTCTGCCTCTGATGTATGTTGATTTGTGGTCCCACAGTATCATCGATATTTGGTTGTCTGTCTGTCTATCTTTCTTACCATCTTGTTTGCCAGGCTGAACTCCTCAAAGAGAAGTCTGCATGCGGCTACCAGGCATTTGGCAGTATGTGACCAGTGAATGGGTAGAATGTGTATATTTCTGAGGATGCTAAGTTGCCGGGTTGGTGGCCTGAGGACCAATTCCTGGCCACAGGCCTGATAACCGTGGAAGAGACTGACTACTCCATCAGGTCCAAACCCATCTCTAAAGTACTCTCCCATCCCTGGCCTATGTACTCTGCCACCCTTGGTTTCCTCCCTCATTCCAAGGCTTATCTGCAAATCTCAGCATTCTCCAAGGCATGCTCAAGAGCCAAGTGGAGCCTTCCATCTGGATCGAATTAAATTGCTGAGAGATGTATGTCAGCAGGACTGGAGGAAGACTTTGAGAAAGAAACTGGACCTTCCTCCTCAGAGAACTAACTCAAAAGAAAAATAATGAACTGGTGCAAGCCATCTAAATGGGGTAGGGAATGTGGGAATGAATGACCAAACAGGTCTTTGCTGGCTGTGGAGGTTCTGAGTCAGGTCCTCTTTTGTCACCTGAGCAATATGGATGGATAGTTCCTGTTTTGTGGTGGGACTGAGAGAGGCAAATGGAAGGAGGTGTGCATACCACCAGTAGCCCACAGTGGCTCAGTCTGGGCAGGAGCTCTGCTTTCTGCACTTATTCTTTCTTCCCCCACCCCCATTTTTGTTTTCTACTTTGATCACAGTTATCCATGAATATGATTAAACAGACGAATCATTATTTTATTACAACAAACACAGCTCCCTACCCTGTGACCCCGCTCCCACACCACCCTGGGCAGGAGGCGACCACTCTTAATCCATTCTTAGTTCTTTTGGTTTTTACCTCCCTTGAAATAATTTGTTTGCATTAATGCTTTTGATGTTTCCTTTTTAAGCCTTCCCAACTGGCTTTTTACTGTGTGAAATGAAGGTCTAGGTCATACATATCCTCTATGTGTCCCTCTTTCTGTCTCTTACACATGCACTTACATGTACACACACACACACACACACACACACACACACACACACACACTTCCTGTGCTTGCCACGCACTATGACTGTGTCCTAATGTTGCCAGGAGTCACTTCCAGGATTACATTTATTATGATTACATAAACATAAGTTTCACCACAGTCATTTTTTTTTTTATCCTGTAAGCAGCATTTTTTTCTTGTGGAATTAGTAATTATGATTTTATTCAATTGGGTTTTGAATTGTTTGCTGAGGTTTGGGTGAGGTTTGTCATCTACCCCCCATACACTCATATTGTGCAATCTGTCCTCTCTCAGCCGCAGCTGGGAATCCAGCCCTCTTCTTAGTAATCCCTCCCCTCCCACCAGCTGGCGACTGTCCTGCTCTCTGCACAGTCAGCCACAGGGATCCTCTTTCGTTTCAGTCCCTCTTCTCTCTAGTGTTTGATTTTCTGTTTTCTAGATCCCAGATCTTTCTCTTTCTCAGTTTAGAGCCTCGGTTTCAGTTAGACACACTCCTATTAGTGTTTGTTTGAAATAAGTCAATGATATAAATATTCAAAGATTATTTTTTAACCTTTGTACTTGAGTACTTGATTGATGGCGTAGCTGAGCATGGAGCACAATTCTACACAACTAGAATGTTAGGGAACAATTTCCTTTAAAACCCTGCACTCCAGCACTTCCTTCTGGTCCACCAAGTGTGGCTGTTGTACTGATGACTGCTTCTGTTTATAGCCAGGGTGGTATCTCCAAATCTTTAGGACTTCTTCTTGTCCTGTGTGCCCAGCATTTTGTCCTGTCATCTTCTAGGCATGGATCTGTTTTTATCCATTGTGCAGAGCCTTTGCCAAGACTTTTTGACCTGGGAACACATACTGTTTGGTTCTAGGAGATGCTCTTGAACTATTTTGGGGTGATTTTTCTTTCTATTATTCTCTGATCACTGTTCTGGTTTCTGGTGCTATGATTATTCAAATGTTGGACATTTGGGCATCTCTTTGCCTGAGCTTTTTCACCCTGACTTCCATATTTGTATTTTTTGTTTTCATTTCCCCTGAATCAGAGGTTCTCGATGTTTCTAGAGCTGTGACTCTTTAATACAGTTCTTCATGTTGTGGTGACCCAACCATAAAATCATTTTTGTTGCTACTTCATAATTGTAATTTTGCTACTGTTCTGAATTGTAGTGTAAATATCTGATATGCAGATGGTATTAGATGATCCCTGTGAATGGTTCACAGTCTTTGTCCTGGATCATTATTCAGCTTTCTCTCTCTCCTTCTCTCCCTCCCCTTCTCTCTCTTTATATATATCACTTTCTCTTTCTCTCTCTTTCTCTCTTTCTTCCTTATTCCTCTTCTCCTCCTTCTTTCACTATCTGGATGTACCACAATTTATCTGGTCACCTGTCAAAGGACATCTTGGTTGCCTCTAGCATGGAGCAGTCACAAATAAAGTAGCTACATACATTTGTGTGCAGGTTTTTGTATTGACATAATTTTCAAGTCTCTTGGGAGCCTGTTTAGCTTAATGAGAAACAGTAAGTGCTTCTTCCAAAGTGCCGCCTTGTCCTCTCACCAGAAGTGAGTGAGTGTTCCTGTCACCACATGCCTAGAGGTGCTTATTTGGTGCTGTGGTGTTTGGGTTTTGTTGCTGTTGTTGTTTATTTTTTGTTTTTTTGTTGTTCGTTTTGTTTTGTTTTTGCCATTCATGGTACTGGGCCACTGCTGCTTTTTAATTTGTAGTACTTAGCACCTCTCTATTTGCTGTCTAGTAGTATGTCCTCCCTTATCTGTGGATATATGTCCCAGTAGGGTGCCTGAAATCTCAGATAGCACCAAACCCTACATAGGGTGCATGTCTCCTTTTACACGCACTAACCTGTGGAAAAGTTGAATTTTTATTAGGCTGGTATAGGATTAACGAAAACTCACAGCCAAACTAGAAGTTTCAATAGTATACTATAGTGCAAGTTATTCCAAATGTATGAACTATTTATTCTAGGATTTTCTATTCAATATGTTTGGAATGTGGCTGACCAAAGATAACAAACTTTGAAAAACAAAACCAAAAAACAAGGGGAACTACCATCTGTCTTCCTTTTGGTCATGGAGTTTCATCACAGCAATAGAAAGCTCAACTAAGACAAATGGATACCAGGCCCTGGAGTACTGCTATGACAGAATTAAACATGTATTTTGGGAAGATTATGCAAGAACTTTGGAACTTTGGCCTAGAAAAGCCACTGAGGGTTCAAAATTTCATGAACTATTGAGGGAACTTGGAGGGTGATGCCGAGATCAATGGAGAGGATGGAAGGTTGGCCTGTGAAGTTCCAAATGGAGAGATTCTACCAGGGCTGTCTCCCAAGTGCTGGGATTACAGGCATGTAATACAGCTCCTGGCTTTATATGGTGCTGGGGATCAAACTTAGGGCTTCATGCATGAGAGGGAAGCACTCCACCAACAGAACTACACCCTCAGCACATAGTAACCTTCTTACAATGAAAACACAATGGCATTATTCTTGCTATCTTAAAATAAGATTCTACTAAAAGGATATTCAAAATCTCACTGCTTTAATCCTAATATTCAGGAAGCAGAGACAGGAGGATTGTGAATTCTAGGTCAACCTGGGCTGTATAGCAAGACTCTATCCTAAAGGAAAAGGAAATACAAAAAACATGCACTTCCTTGTTATTGAAGATCCAGCCTTTTAACCTGAGGTCTGTTCAAACAATGGATGAGTTTGAATTAATATTACTATCAGAAGCTATTTCAGTAGTTTCTGTTTTGTTTTGTTTTTGTTTTCTGAGGCAGGGTCTCTCTATGTAGTCCTGGATGTCATGGAGCTTGCTTTGCAGACCACGTTGACTTAAAACCCAGAGATCCTCCTGCCTCCACCTCTTGAGTGCTGGGATAAAGGCATGCATCAGCACACCCATCTAGTAGCTTTTAATTAAATTCCCTAAGAAAGTCCAGGTTAAAACTAGCATTATCGAGCACTTATTGTTCCCATTTATTTGTTCTTGTGTATATGAGCGTTTTGTCTCCACATATATATGTGCCTGTGGAAGCCAGAAGAGGGTATCAGATCCTCTGGAACTGGAGTTACAGATGGTTGTAAACTGCCATGTGAGTGCTGGGAACCAAACTCAGGTCCTTGGCAAGAGTGGGATTTTAGTTTGCTTTCTGTTCCTGTGATAAAACACTGAACAAAACCAACTTAGGGAAAGTGTTTGTTTGACTTACAGGTTTCTGTTCATTATTGAGGAAAGTCCAGGAATAAACACAGATTGTCAGGCTCAGTGGCAAACTGCTAAGACATCTCACCAGCCCTTTATGTGTGTGTGTGTGTGTGTGTGTGTGTGTGTGTGTGTGTGTGTGTACACATCACGGTGGTTAGATCTCTTCTTCTACTGTATGGGTCCCAGGGATTGAACTCAGGTTGTCAAGCTTGGTGGCAAGCACCTTTACCTACTGATTCATCTTGGCAGACCCTATTTTGTTTTATTTTGAGATGGAGTCTTACTCTGTAGCTCTGACTGGCCTGGAAGTTTCCAGTACTTGAAATAAATTATTTTGTTACATCTTCATTGCATCCTGAGATCTGCTAATACCTTAAATGATTTAACAAATTACATACATTTAGGTTCATACTTTGTGCTGTAATGTCCTATGGATTTTGACAAATACATCATAAAATTATCATACAAAAAGGTTCACAGCTCTAAGATGTCCCCGTGTTTACCCATTTTTCCCTTCCCACTTGCAATCATTGACCTTGCTTCTTTCTCTGTAGTTTTGCCTTTTCTAGAATGTTATGCATCAGGAATCATACACTTCATAGCCTTTTAAAACTTGGTTCTATTTGTAACATGTGTTGAAGATTCATGCATATCTTTTCAGGCTTAGTAGATCTGTTCAGCACTAGGAAGGTATCACAGTTTGCTTGCCCCTTCTTGCCCCTTCACATACTGCAGGACACTGGTTGATTCCAGTCATGGCCAATTATGAAAAATTTGTGGACCAGATTTTGTAAGGGTACAAGTTTTCAATATTTGCAATGAAACCCACTACTCTGTATGGTAACAAAAATTTTTGATGATGATGATTATGATGATGATGATGATGATGATGATGATGATGATGATGATGATGATAAAGAAGAAGAAGGAGGAGAAGGAGGAGGAGGAGAAGAAGAAGAAAAGGGAAGAAACTTAGCTTACTGCTTTGAAGCTTGAAAGTTCAAGACTGGGCATCTCTTCAGCCTATGGTAAGGGTCTCCTTGCCTGGGTTTCAGTGTGGTCAAATAGAGAAAGGGTCACTTACATGCAGAAGAGGCCAGTGAGGCCAGTTGCATAGGCTTTCTTTATAATAAACCAATGCCAAAGAGTCAGCACTAATCCCTTCCCACGGAAGTACCCCATGATCTAATCATGACCCATATCTTAAAGGTTTCACACTCTCTCAGTGCCACCACACTGGGCGCCAAGCTCAAGCACATGAATTCTTTGCATGCTGCGGTGGGAGGGAACATCACCCCGTCCTAACCTTAGCTGGCAGACAGGATATTAATAAAGTCATATTTTCTTTTACCTCAGGCATATAAGAATACCATGTGCCTACAAGTCCCCGTCACTTGTCCCCACAAAGATCAAGGTTTGAACCTTTGCCTAGTTTAGGGCTTTGTTGGTTCAGCATTCCACGCTTGCGGTCTCAGGGCATGGTGCTGTGCAGACGTAACTTAGCCTGGAGGAATGATGCAAATGAGAAGGTAGGAGGGGGTGGTACATGAAGCAGGAGCACCATGAAAAGATTTGTGGGTGTAACTCAGTGGAGCATTCTAAATCATTGGGTTCCATTCCTAGCATGCACACACACACAATCCATGAACAGATCAATGACCCTTAACCTCTAACAGTGTCATGTGGCCAGTCTTCTGGAGAAATGACAGAGATTTAGAGGTGTAAGGTTGAATCAAGCAGATAATGATGAATCAGCCATTGAATGAACCACCTTCCTGCCCACCCTTACTAGTCTCTGCTCTTTTCTCTTGCATCTTATTCTCTACTATAACACCTTCCCCTGGGAGATGCCAGTCCCCACCTACAGTCTCATCCTTAGGACTGTGCTGGTGACATCTCCACCATAGTTCCCTTCTTGAGAACTTGCTGGTGGTGACAGTGTACCTCAGTAGTCCCAGCCATGTATATCTCATGCAGGTCCCTCTTCAATTCATATCTATCTGTTTGGGGTTTCTTGGGGGTCTTTTGGCATGTCTAATTCACTTACACATCTTCTCTTGCTTCTGAGAACTGTTATATATTTATCTGATAGCATTAAAATAACTTTGTTAGAATATTTTAGCAAAATATGTATGAAGGCAAGAAGGTATATGACTCGGGAAACTTCCCTGGACTGCTGTTACTGCTCCTCTTCCTCTTCCTCCTCATCCTCCTCCTCCTTCTTCTCTTCTTCCTCCTCCTTCACTTCCTTCTCCTTCCTCTCTTCCTCCTCTTCCTGTGACTTCAAGGACAGTCTTGTCTAGTTAAAGCCTGTCTTAAATACAACAACAAACAAACAAAAAACACCAAAAGAGTATTGTCCTCCTCCTTTTCCTCCTTTTTCCCTTCCTCCTGTTTCCCCTCCTCCCTTTCTTCCTCCTCCTCTTTCTTCTCCTCTTTCTTTTTATGCTCTTTCTCTCCTCTTCTTCCTGCTCCTCCTTCTCTTACTGTTCTTCTTCCTCCCCTAATTCCTCTTTTTTGAGATAAGGCCTTACTTATCTATAGCTCAGGCTGACTTTGAATTCAAGACAATCTTCCTGCCTTAACCTCTCAAGTGCGAGGACTACTGTTTTGAGCTACCATGCCTTGTTCCAGGGATTCAGACTTGAAGGACTCAATGATCTCCCTCCAGCCCAAATCCCTTTGGCATTTTTGTTTCTTTCATTTTTGTTGTTTTTAAGACAGTGCTTTATCAAGTGGACCAGTCTGTCCTTAAATTCACCTGCCTCTGCCTTCTGAGTGCCATGACTAAAGCCATGTGCCCCTTGCTTGGTTTGGTGATTTGTTTTGTTTTAAAACAGAGACTCAGTATGTATCCCTGGCTGCTTAGAACTGGCTATGTAGATCAGGTTGTCCTCAAACTTCCAATAATCCTCCTGCCTCAGCCTCTTAAATGCTGAGATTCCCAATTGAAAAACCTTTTGAACAAGCCCAAGACTATCTTCTGTGGGGTAAAGATGATTGCCAACTGCTCTTCAGATCTTAGTTATGGGTCTTTCAGTCTGTAGATGCTTTCTTCACTTGGGGTTATTTTAACCATCACTTCTTCTCCCACATTACCAAGTCAGTTTCTGCTAGGGTCAAGAGTCTTCCAGTTGTCTTGTTTCCTCTCTGGAAAACATGCCAGGGGTTTGTTCCCATGAGAAGGATATGATGAATATCTGGTCCTTAGGATGACTCCATAGCTATTTAACCAATTACTGGGAGTTAAGCAACGTTCCTGCTGTCCTCAAGCCTGTGCTAGTAAACTCCCAGCTTATAGTGCACATGCCTCCTCCTGCGACCACATTATCACCATTTGCGCATTAATATCTTCTCTGGATACAAAGAGTACATGGGAATGAGTTTAGGAATGTGAATTGCAGACTGGGTTATAGTCAAAGTCTACGATGCAGTTGCTGTGAAATGTCACACAAGCAACTTTATTCTATGCCCCAGTCTCCATGCCTGTAAAGAGAAAAGTGACAGTCATAGTGTCCAATTCATAGAGTTTGGGGAAGATCAATGAAAAAGACTCAGAGCAGTCTGTGCTCTGCTGAGGTTAGCTCTGTCCCTCCTGCTTTACTTCCTAGAATAAGCTTCCTCTGATGTGCAGCTGTTCCCCTCCCCAGCTCTGGCCAGTCTAGATCTAGAGGGCTAATGGGTGAGCTTCATCATCCTCTGAAGCACTGGCCAGGTCAGCTGCAGCTTACTGCTCAGAACCAAATGGTCTCCATCACAAGGAGGAGCCCCAGTCCCCTCATGACTATGCTTATTTGAAGAGTGTGACCTTTAAGCCCCCTTCTACACCAGCTCCCACAAGACCTCAAGTGCCTGGGGTGGCCATGTGTCCTGTGGCATCTGTTGCTGAATGTAAGCCATCCCAATCTGACCATATTCACTCAGGTTCCATACCTAACCCTGGCCCTGACCCCCTACTTCATAAGAAGTAGGTAGAGGTGCCTACTCAGTGCACACTGAGAGAGGGACCAAGCTTCTGGAGCATCCTCAAGCAAGTCTTGCTCTGCTGGGACAAGTTCTGTTGACTGTCAGGGCCTTGTCTTCCCTCTAGGAAAACAGGAACAGAAAGTTGTCTATGGGATACACTGGGAACATGAAAGACTGCAGAAGTTCTAAAGGGCTACAGAGGATGATGATTCTCTGAAACTGAAATCTATTGATTCTTCCAATCCTGAAACAAAGTGTTACCACTTCTAACACTTCCACCGCCTACCCTCCCTTCAGGTCCTCTCCTCATCTTTTTGTTGTTGCTTTTTGAGAATTTCATATACAAGTACACTGTATTTACATCATTTCTACTCTTCCCTCTCCCCTTTCAATTCTTCCCATGTCCCTTCATTCCTCTCAAATTCATTATCTCTTCTTCTATAATTATTACTGTCACACACACACACACACACACACACACACACAGAACCTACTGAATCTAGTTAGTGTTGCCCGTATGTGCACATGCTTAGGACTGATCACTTAGGATTGGGTAATCTATCAGAGGGCTCATTCCTGGAGAAAACTGATTATCTCCTCCCCAGTAGCCACTGACTGCTTATAACTCTTCATCTAGGTATAGAGCCTTGTTAAATTTTCCCCCATCCATGCTAACTGGTACCAGCATCCCTGACATTTCTAGAAAATACTATCTTGAAGCAGTCGTCCTGGTCCTTTGGCTTTTACAGTCTTTCTGTCCTCTCTTCAAGGGTGTTCCCTGAGCCTTTGGCATTGGGCTTGTTCTGTACATGTGCAGACTGGGTTTGGGCACCCCATGGTCACTTAGTCTATGCCTTTTGACCAATTGTAGATTTCTGTAGTAGCCTCCATCTGCTGAAAAAAAAAAAAAGAAAAGAAAAAAAGAAAGAAAGAAAGCTCTCAAGAGACCTCATGACCTAAGCTCATACCGACAGAGTTTTCCTTTTGGATTCTTCAGTTTGCAGTGAGACTTCCAGAGAAGCAGAAAACAGAGATCCAATTGGTGTTTTTAAGTCTTGTCTTTCCCACAACTAATGGTACAACCAAGAGAGAAGGAACAGCCCTTCCTTACCCCTTTCAAGAAGGCCAGCTGTTTGGACTGGATGCTTGACCCAGGGGGAGGAGGGGATGATTTCAGAAGCCTAAATGGTCTAGGGTCTCCTAGCACTGTAATCAAGTCAAAGTCAGGTGTCTGATGATGAGCTTGTAGGTGATCAGAGAATGCTTCCAGTCAGGCATGAGAGTGTGACACAGTCGATGGATGGCAACAGCCACACTGGGGGAGACTTGAATGGGAGAAGGTTGCTGTACCTCCAAGTGGCTTCCTCCTCAGCCTTGAATGCCTTGTACCCATGAGCACCACTGCAGTCTTGTAGCAGCTCTTGTCTTTTGCTCAAGCTGCTGTGACAGGGCCCTAGTGCTATCACCCTGGTTATCTGCATCCTTAAACACAGCCCAAGATTTTAAAAAGCCCATACTCACCCATAGCAAGTGCTGTAGAGACACTTCTTGTGACCCTGGCAGATTCCTCAGCCTTCTTTTTACTTCGATGCAGGATTCACGTGCAGAAGAGTAGCCTCTTTAAAGTGATTGTTTCTTACTGTAGCCCTGAATTGGGCAACCATTAGTACTATTAAATCAGATCATTTTCATCCCAAAATAAAAATCCATGCCCATTGAACAGTCAGTTACCATTGTCCCCCAGTCCTAAGCCCCCACATGCAGCAGACTGGTCTCTGGATCAATGAACCCACCTATTTTGGACATCCATTCAAGTAGAATCCTTAAAAAAATTGACCTTTTCTGTATGGGTTCTCCACTCACCGCAATGTTTTCTAAGTTTGTCCATTCTGTGTTGTACCAGCAACTGATTCCTTCTCTGAATGAATATTAACATTTCCCCCTCTACCAGATCATGGAGTTCATGGTCACTACCTCTTATAGAGTGAGTATGCTACCATGAACATCTGTGTACATCTGATTTTCTGTTTTGGGTTCTTCAGGGTAGATCCTTATTGCTGGGCCATGTCATAATTCTATCTTACTCTTTACATAACCCCCGATATGTGTGTAATAGCTGCATCATTTCCAATGACAGTATTTATGCTCCAATTCTCCACATTCTCTCTGTCCTCATAGAGGTAAGGAGGTATTTCACGTGGTTTTGATTTGCATCCTCCTGTATCAGCCTTGTGAGGACTGGGATTACAAGTGTGCACCACCATACTTGGTTTGTGAGGTTCTGGGGTTAGACCCCAGGCAAGCAACCTACAAACTAAGCTACACTGTGTCTGTGCATGCCTGTATGTGTGTGTATGTGTGTGTACATATGTATACTGGTATATTTACCTATATATGTACATGTAGAGGCTAGAGATCAATGTCATGTGTCTTCTCTCTCCACTTTGTTTTTAAGTTTTAAATTCTATGGTTTGGTTGATTGATTTTGAGAGTGTGTGTGCCTGATTGTGTGGGAGGGGGGGTGGTGTAGAGGTCAGGGGACAATTTGCTGCAGATGGTGGTTGTTTCCTTCCACCATACAGGTCCTTTAGGTTGAACTCTGGTCATCAAGCTTGGCAACAGGTACCTTGACCTGCTAAGCAATCTCACCAGCCTTCATTTTATTTTCTGAGACAAGGTCTCTCAAATGAACCTTCATAGCTAGACTGGCTGGCCAGCAGAGCCCCTAGGGTTTTCCTGGCTCCTCTGCCCCAGCACTGGGGTTATAGGCACAGCTAGCACATCCAGCTTTTCCATGAGTGTAGAGATTCAAATTTATGTCCTACATTTGCACAGTCAGCACTCTCTCCAATGGACCTTCTCAGCATGACAGCGTCTCTTTAGGAAGGAGCTAAAATCATTCTCTGTCTATTGTGGATGCAGGTTCCTCTTAAGGTTCACAAACTGCACAGTGTTTCCTTTGCCCTGTGGGCTGCCCTCGCTACTTTAAAGATTCTCATTTTCATAAAGTTCCACTAGTCTACTGGATGACCATATGAGCCTTCGGTGTCATATCCAGGACATAAGTCGTTTTCCCTCTATTCAGATCCTTTCCATCTGCTGAGTTTCAGATTCTTTCTCCTGTTTGCAAGTCTTTCATCTACTACTCAAATCTTGAACAAGTTTATCTGTCTCAGATAACAAATTCCCCTAGGGGTAGTGGCCAACCCTGAAAAAACAAGCAAACAGTATGTGATTAATTAAAGCTTTTAATGATATCTGTTGATGAACAAGGGTCACCAAGATCTCTCTCGAGTCCACATCAGACCAAAGAATAAATCCATTTTATTTTCACAGAAGACAATCCTGAAAAGAGGACACCCTGGCCTACAGTAGAGGGGGGGGGGTACAAAGATGCTGTCCTACTTGAAACAAGACTACCAGTACCTAGAATTTCCACCTCTGCTGGCTTCCTATCAAACTTACAGCAATGATTTTGCTGGAGTAATGGTGTAGGCTCCTATTCCAAAGGAAAAAATGTGGTGCCTCCACAGGATCAGGGCCCAGTGCTCTGAACCCAGACTTGAGAGGTGAGCAACTCAGAAAGGCCCTGCTTAGCTCTTTGTCTCAGATACTCTACCACCTGGAAATTGGAGCCTATTCCCATAGGAAGCTTGTTGCTGGGGGATATTCCCAGATCAGTTAAAAGCTTTTGCCAGGGCACAAGATTCTGTGGCATACCAGCCTCAGATTCCAGGCCTTCAACCCTGAGATGCTCACTGTGTGTCTGGACAGTATTTCATGGCAAGCTCTGCCCTTGCCTTTGCCCAGGCCAGTATGCCTGTTTGACTGTGAGGCCATCTGAGGCCACAGGAAGAGTCCAAGCTTGTTATGTTGGATTATCACTTAACCAAGGGGATGTAGAAAAAAAATTCTTGTACAACTGAGAAAATAAGGTGACTACAGCATCACTGATAGTGGTGTGAGCACATTAAAGCATATGTCTATATTCAACAGCCAAGTGCTCCAGAGAAACAGTTGATTGGGTAGAAAACAAATGCAGATAAGAGGAGGAGAAGTTAGTGCTCATAATCCTGGAGATTAAGAATTATGCAAATCATAGCATGTTAACAAATCACAGATGCTACCCTCAGCCTGAGACTGAAGGCCTGAGAATCTAAAGAGCTGCTTGTCTTAGTCCCATTATCTCTGTTTCAAGAACATAACCAGAATCTATCTAGTTTACCACCCAGCCACTAACAGCTCTTCTCAGCAGGCCCTGGCATCTCTCGCCTGGATTTCTGCAGTGGCCGCTGCCAGTGTCCATCCTTCCCTTGCCAGCTTTTAGTCTAGTTCTGATTATGCCACTCCATTGAGGACCCTCAGGAATCTCTCCACCCCACTCCCAATAAAAGCTATCCTCTTTGCAGTGACTAACGAAACTCTGTACTGTTCTCATTCTCCCTTGCCATCCTCTACCCTCCCCTGGGTCTTCTTTATGTCCCCTGAACACTTGAAACACACTTCTACCTTGAAACTTTTGACTTACCTGATGTCTGACCATGTATCATCTTCCGCTGATGTTTCCAAGCTGTGCTTCACCCCTTTATTCAGGTCTTCATTTGTGCCTCGCAGGCTCTCTCCCCAGTGGCTTCAACAAAGCAATTCTTGATTTGATGTTTTTCTTTTTAGTTTGAGACAGTAATTCCTTATGTAGCCCAGGAAGGACTTGAACTTGTTTGTTTCTTGTCATTTGTTTTTTTTTTTTGAGACAAGATTTCTCTGTGTAGCCCCGGTTGTCCTAGAACTGGTTCTATAGACCAGGCTGGCCTCAAATTCAGAAATCTGCCTGCCTCTGTCTCCCAAGTGCTGGAATTAAAGGTGTATGCCACCATGCCCAGCTTGGCTTTGACTTGTGATCCTGTTGCCTCAGCCTTCTAAGCTAGGATTAAGGCAAGGGCCACAGTGTACAGGTGGATTTTTCTTTCTTTCTCTCTTCTCCTTATTTTTCTCTTTTTTCTCCTCCTCCTCCTTGGACATGGTTTCACATACCACAAACTCACTATGTAGCTGAGAATGACCTTGAGTTTCTTATTATTCAACTTTCACCAAGTGTTAAGATCACAGGCCTGTGTCACCATGCTTGGTGTGTGTGGTTTGGGGATTGAGGGCCTTATGGATGCTAGGTAAGTGTTTCACCAACTACGCCATAGCCTCAACTCCCACACCTGGGCTTTTTTATTCCACTTTCCTACTTACTCTTCATTTTCTTTCAGTTTTTCTTAATCTGATATCTCTTATTTATTCTTTGATACTTTTATACATGTAAACAATGTATCTCAATCATACCCATCCCTCCCCTCCCCCTTCCAGGTATCTTTAACATGTCTCCTCCCTACTCATGTCTCTTCTTTTCGTTTTTAAATAAAACTGAGTTCATTTCTCCTTTCTTTCTTTTTTAATAGCACATTGAGGTCAATAAGTGCTACCTATTGGAATATTAACTAATCATGTTGGTTTCACCTTGGCAGGTAGCCAAAGCTGCAGGAGTTCATGTGTGCAATGGCCATATCATGTTTAGAAGAGCATTTTACAGCCCTTCTCCCCATCCTCCAGCTTTTACATTCTTTACCTCTCTTCCCTGATGTTTCCTGAACCTTAGGGGAAAGATTGATAGAGAGGTTCCACTTAGTACTGAGCATTTAATAGTCATTGGTCTTAGCACTTTGGCCACTTATGGGTCTCTGCATTAATTGCTGACTATTGAAGAGAGAAGCATCTTTGGTTTGAGGTTGGAGCAAGTGTTGTAGAAGTTCACTTTTAGTTATGTTTAAAATGGTTGTTTTGTGCACTTTTGGGAAAAGGGCTCCCTAGGCCTTGGCATTCATATTGTGGCAGGTGTTGGCTTTATGCAAAAGATCTTTGATTCCTCATGATCTTCATGTGCTATCAAGAGAACATTTGAGGAGCTTAGGTTCAATAATACCCCCCAGAGATGAGACACTCAGGGTTCTACTGTCTAGGATGGTGCTTGCCATGATAATGGTTCCCTCTGCTGAGGTCTGTCAGGATTTACATGTATGAAAATGCCTCTGTCTTCATTCTGAGCCACCACAATAGGTATATTCTTACAGGCAAGCAATATCTATCTATCTATCTATCTATCTATCTATCTATCTATCATCTATATCTATTTCTATACACGTATACAAACATAAATGTTCAAAAATATGTCCAGTTACCAAGGTAACAGTTGTAGGTATTACCTTGGGCTTATGGCTGTCCTAGCCATAGGCATGTGACTGGTTTATGGTACCAGGCCTGGGTTCCTTCCTGGTTCAGGTCTCAAAACCAATTATAGCCAATTGGTTGCCCTCATAACCTTCATGCCACTATTGCATCAGTGGGAACATCTTTCCTGACAGGTTCATATTAGAGCAATCGGGGCTTGCCAGTGGGTAATATTGATGACTTTTCTCTCCCAGCGATGTGCATAGCATGTTTCAGGACTGTGAAATGTAGCTAGCAGGAAGAAAGTTCTCTCTCAGTCAGTTCTAGATTTTTAGATTTCTCTGTCTTGCAACCAAAAGTATGTTGTGTGTTCAGCAATGGGATCTTACCAGTATTCTCACTTTCTAACATGCTCTATATCACCCTTACTTACTTATGGTGTAAGTCCCTCCAGTAAAATGTAAGCTTACTGAAGGTACAAACTTTCATATTTTGCATTGATGGTCTTATTTCTAGCACATGGAACAGTGGCTGCACAAAACAGAGACCCAATTTTGGGTGAATGGATAACTCCTTTCCCTTCCAGGTCAAGTTCACACAACAGCCAGTATCCTGCCAGAGCACACTGATCATATCCCTTCCTTCAGTGCCTCTCAGGTGTTCCCATTTCCCACTCTTCAAGACCATCCACAACCCTGGCTCTGCCCATCAATTATTAGGTCATGTCTGTCTGCTCCATCATGCCTACTCTATGAACAAAAAAGCATACACACATACATACAAAAGCACACATACAGCTATACACATGCAATGAAGAATAAAACACAGACAAAATCTTTTCTTAACATTCTGGACAGCCACAAACCATCCTCTACATAGAACCCCAATGTTGAGGGAATCCTCCATTACCAGAGCTGAGTTGGCTGTGACTCTTACAAAAGCTGCTCCCCAACAATCTTCACCCCAAGACCCAGAGATGCAGACATTGCTGCTGGGATGGGAGTGAGTGTGGTCCTCCCTCCTTTGTCTTTCATTCTACTTTCAATGTATATCTCGAGGAGTGGCATCTCAGAGTGGATGATCTCCAGCAATGCTGACCAGAGAACTAGAATTTGAGGAAGCTGAGCTCTTGGGGATGATGAGAACATTGTTTATGGCCACACATAATGGAACAGTTGACATTTTCAGAGGAGATGTGTTCCCTGGCTGAACTTGGCCCTGTGGCACTTGGTACTCAAATGGTAGACACCATATCTAAGTAGATGTTTTGGTATG
Source organism: Cricetomys ansorgei (assembly GCA_026225945.1). Classification (NCBI taxonomy): domain Eukaryota; kingdom Metazoa; phylum Chordata; class Mammalia; order Rodentia; family Nesomyidae; genus Cricetomys; species Cricetomys ansorgei. The sequence continues at coordinate 2,987,698 of JAMJFZ010000770.1, forward strand.
AGGGACACTGAAGCAGAGTCCTTCCTTTAGCCAAAGCTGACTGTGTAGCATAGATTGTCCTCAAACTCAGATCCTCCTGCCTCGGTCTCCATGATTTCCAGTTTAGTAAGAGACCTTGTCTCAAAAACGAAAGGTAAAGAATGACTGAATGAGACACATGCTGCATATGCAAGCTTATCCACATGCACACACACCTACATATGATGCATATACAGTCACATATACACATATACAAAAGGGAGGCAGAAAACTGGTGTGCTTGCTAGTTTTATGTCAACTTGACACAAGCTAGAATTATTTGAAAGGAGGGGGGAACCTCAACTGAGAAAAAGTCTCCATCAGATCCAGTAGTAAAGCATTTTCTTAATTAGTGATTGATGGGGGAAGACCCAGCCCATTGTGGGTTGGTGGTCCTGAATTCTATAAGAAAGTAGGCTGAGCAAGCCATGAGGAGCAAGCCAGTAAGCCATGACCTCTGTATCAATTCTTGCCTCCTGGTTCCAGCCTTGCTTGAGTTTCTGTCCTGACTTCCTTAATGATGGACTACCATATGGAAGTGGAATCCAAATAAACCCTTTCCTTTCCAACTTATTTTTGGTCACAGTGTGTCACCACAACTATAGAAACCCTATTTAAGACAACTGGTGTTTATAAGCCCCATCTCTTCAAAGTGATATTAGTCTACTATGAGGCAAAGCCTTCATGACCTAATCATCTTTCTTCTTTTGAGATGCTGGTGATCAAACCTAGGGCCTCACATATGCTAGGCAAACATTCTACTCTTGAGCCACACCCCAGTGTCTAATCACCTCTTGAAGGCTCCACCTCTCAACACTGATACTGCAAGGACTATATGTCCAGGACATGGGGCAAATTCAAATGTAGCAGAGGACACAGACGGTCAGCACATGCTGGCAGTCTCTGCTTCTTGCCATTCTTCAATAGCTGTGCCCCTGAGATGTTCCACCATATGCCTAATGGTTTCTATATCCGAGCCTATAAACCACAAAGATGGACTGAGTTTATTACTTCATCCCTTAACTAAACAGAAAGCGTGTTCTGGTGCAGAGCTTAGTGAGCAGAGGAGCTTATAGCTGCCAAAGAGCTCACAGCCCAGTAGTGGGCTGGGTTCGAAGTGAGAGTAGGGTGGGTTTTACACCTGTCATATCATGGGAACACAGAAGAGTAAAGTATAGAGGGAAGCTATCTAGTGGGTAGAGAGGGTGGGGGCCATGATCACAAAAAAAGTCAGTTTTCAGCTAATCTTGAAGGATGAGATATTACCGTAAGACTCCCTTAGGAGGCTGTTCTAAAAGCATGAGAAAGCCAGTTGTTTCACTCATCTGATGGATGGGGTGCATATGTTTTAGAGCTAGGAGACAATTCAAGTCGAAGGGCAGGTCAGGAATCAGGTATGGACAAGTCCGTGAATGCCATGCCCAATGAGTATTTGGATTTTATGTAGATAACTACAATAGCATGCATTTGAGTATGAAAAGAGGACATGAGGTGATTCAGGAGGTGGCCCTTAAATTGCTATCAGCTCCCTTTTGCTCTTTGATGTAGTCAAAGATTTTCTCAAAATTATATAGAGAGTTCTGCTCACTCAGCTCCAGGGAAGAAAGAAAGAAAGAAAAAGAAAAAAAAAAACCAAAAAACAAATAAAAACAAAATAAGTCCAGCGTGTGTGGCAGGAGCATGGCTTTCGGAGGCTGCAGGCTGCTCTGATTACGGACATTCACTTGGCTTATGTTAACCTGAGACCAAGCATGACGAAGTTCGACCTGCAGTTGGACTTTGCTGCCCAAATCCACAGGCACCGGGGCATCACACAGGCACCCTGATGTCTCACAAGCACCAGGGCCTCCAGCAGGCACCTGGACACTGAGCAGGCACTGGACATCCTGCAAGCACCAGGGCATCCCATAGGCACTCGGCCACCTAGGGCCAATATCTTAATTCCAGCTCCCAAACAGGTGTCCCAGAAGCCAAAGCACAGAAGAATTTCAAGCTGCTTCCCACTGCTGTTATGCACAGGAGGGTGTGTTCTTGTCTTGGACCACTGACCCTGCATGACCAGGCATCTCTGGAGTGACTAATGCTCCCTGGAGATCTGGGGTCCCTCCAGAGGTGGAAGCTTGCTGAAAAACCACTGATGAAATGCATGTCACCTGCCTTTCCTTTCTTCTTTTCATGTCTTGAAAGTGGATGTGAAATCAGAAGTGGCTGTTGCCCACTCACTACTTTTTGGAGGATGCTCCTATGCCTGTCTCTTTGACTTCCAGGTTCCAGAAATTCAGGAACCCTGCCAGATTGCCTGGGCCACGTGTTCAGGTTGTTTAGGCCTCTGGCACACAAGTTGTCCCTCTCATGCTCATTTCTCATTGTCCTGCAGTCCTGAGACCAAGCAGGTACCCACTGAGGCCACCGATTACTCCCTGAATGGTCCTGGGATTCAAGCAACAGCGTGAGATTATTTTTCATCATGAGACTGTTTAGGAGAGACATAGTCAGTATCTCATAGTTGGAAAAGTTTGATCTCTAAGGGACCAAGCCCTTTCTACCACTCAGAACCTGCATCCTTTAGGGTACTGAGTCCAAGGTTAGTGCATGTACTCATCTTTTGCTTCTCTTTCTTCTCCCTCAGCCACCTCTCTCTCAGGGTTGAGTATGGAATATAAGGTCTCACACATGCTAAGCAAACAGTTTTCTATTGACCTGCATCCCTGGTCTATATCTGCTCTCTTAATGGCCGGTCAAGAGCCTGTGTGAGGCTCTAGTGTGATCAGGCTGCTATTATGGTTTTACCATCTGTTCACTGCAGAAGGACAATTGGATCAGTGGGGGTGAAATCTAGCTAGTGTCTAGTAAGCTGTGTGCCCTGGTGACAAGGGGCTGTGTCCCTGGGTAAGAACTTGCCTTCAGCATACATATGCATGGATGGGGGACTGAGAGCTGGAGTGCTAAGGGATTTTCACTTTGTAGGTCAATACCAACTTCTTGTGAGAGGGGACCTGGAGCTGCATTGAGGAGGACCTGAAGTCAGGTCTGGGAAGTCCTGACTGCCCTGGAGGCTCCAGCTATCTTGGTGGCGGATGGGACAGGAGCAGGAGTAAGGAGAATATTTACCATTTTGCCCTCTCTGCTGTAAACTGACACCTTCTGTGTCAACACACAGTCTGACCCTGGCACCCAAGTATCTGACCCTGGCCCGTAGAAGAACCTCAGTCTTGTCAGGCGGGCACTTCATTGTATTCCCGATACTATTCAGGAACACCAAGAGATTTGTGGATTCCTGGATTCCTCTGTGTGATAAATCACCAATTACTGTTTTGCAGAGAGATAAGCAGTATGTCTTGTACAGAAGAGTAAAGCCCTGTCTTCTGGAGCATTTCCTTTGCCTTACAGGCTCCAAGTGAAGACTGGTTCCCTCTTCTGGTTCCCAAGGGCCCAATTCCCTCTCCTTCCTCCAGTTTTCTCTTATTCCTTTGTCCTCAGGGTTTCTGGTCTAAAACCCTATTAAGACTTCTCAGACCCATTTCCTGCATGACTCTGGGACAGAGATGTCCCTACTACCTCTTCCCTCATTTTTCTAGACAGCATGAATGTTATTGCTATTGAAATGACCAATGCCACCCTTTTTTGCCATGCCGTTGCTAACAGGTTGTAAAGCATGTTCTGGTCATACCCTCTTTTAGTTCCATTAGTCCCTGGAGAAGTGGGTAGGGATGAGCTAGCCATCCTCATCTTTTAAAGAAAGGGTAGGAACCTGCCCAAGATTTTCCAATTCCTGATTTCTCTCCTTTGTCCCATCTTATAGACCATAGAATAGATAGAATGCCCAGGTGTGAAGGAGGCAGAGAAACTCAGGGTATGGTTCAGAGCAGGTGATGAAGTGATCGGGATTACTTTGTGGTCCTAGCAAGTTCCTTTCTTTCCCTGGGCCACAATGTTGTCTCTTGTTGAAGTGTGTGTCTGTACAGGGAGGCACATGGATGGGTCTGGCCCAGCCTTTCGGCCTGGTACCAGTCCTCTGGTGCCTTCCTGTCATTCCTACCCACAACCCCATCCCACAGCCCATGTTATCTCAGAAAATTTGTAGCATTTGTCTTCAGCAGCCATCTGGGGGATGACCTCAGGCCAGCAAGCTATAGGTTGTTCAAACTACTTATAGGTTGTTCACATTTATAGATCACTTGTTGGGTACAGAGCGTATATGTTGAGAAAGTATGCTGAGGACAGAGGAAAGGAGAGACATGCAAACACATAGAGGCTACTCAGGCTTCAGAGGAGACTAATTTTGCTATCCTTTCATCTGCCTATCTTTCAACTTACCAAATATTTCCCTATCAGCCACTAGGTTCTGAGTAGGAACTGCAAGGGGAAGAAAGGAAGGAAGAGGTCACTAGTTAAAACAAGCAGCCTCCTGGCATCAAATCATCCTGGAGGACAGGAAGAGACCAATGCCTCTCTCAAAGCAGGTGTCAGATTCTTAATCTCAAGGTGAGAATGGGAGAGAAGTATTCTGTTTGGCCAGAACCAATTATCTACTTAAATCTAGTGGCCACTGCTAAAGAAGTCTGGATCTGTAATACATACTGGGGGGAAACATATGTCACCATAGGGTGACATCATCCAGAAAAACAGGGAGACAAAGAGTTGCTGAGTGTCTCAGGCTCTCCTCTGGGCTCTCCAATTCCGGGTCATGCAGTTGAAAGATATCACTCATCTTTGTTAAAATATATGTGTATATACAATTTTACTTTGCATATGTGCATATATGTATATGCATATGTGTATGAGGGGTATGGTGTATGGGTATGTTGAGAGCAGGTGCCCAAAGAGACAAGAAGAGGGTATCAGAGTCCTTGGAGCTGGAGTTATTGATTGTTGTGAGCCATCAGACAGGGGTGCTTGAACCAAACTCAGGTCCTCTGCAAAAGCAATACCTGCTCTTAATTGCTGAGACATCTCTCCAGTCCTATCACTCTGAGGTAAGTGGTTTCCAATCCTAATTCATATTTTTAGAAAATCAAAATCTCTAGCAGAATGTGGAAATGCTGAGGTGTTTTGTTTTGTTTGAGACAGGGTCTCATGTAGCCCAAGCTGCCTCAAACTCACTAGACAAGAATGACCTTGAACTTCAGATCCTCCCTGATGCTGGGATTACAGAAATGCACCATTATACCCAGCTGCTTATAGATATGTCTTTGATGAATAAAAGTATTGACATACATATTATCATTTGAATTAATTACTGCCAACTGTTTGGTAGATGAACTCTTTTGAAACATGGAGGTCTGAGAAGGAAGGGGCAGACGGGCTCCTAGTTGGTGACACAGGACAGCTCTTGATCACCATTGAAAGCTGTCTGGTCCAAGCATTTACAGATGAGCTGAAATGTCCTTGCATGGTGGCTGACTAGGGGAGAAGTGGCCTTCCTGAAACAGCTTCTCAGCTACTCAGAAGTCCCTTTTTTGGCGCTTGAATGCCAAGCTAAATGGCTCTAGGGTCATACTGGAGGTGGAGGTGACTTGAGTCCTACAGGGTAGTCAGTTCCTCTGAGTGGGCAAGAGGCTGGGCCTGGCTACTACATCTCAAGATACCGGCAGCATACACCTCTGGGACTTGATGTGAAGATCTGGGGATTTGGGAGGCCATAGGCTAGTGCAGGCTCCTCTAGGCAGATAAGGGTTTTCAAGATCTTCTAGGTCAGGATGTGGTCCTGGAATCCCTTCAAGAGAATAGGGAGGGCTGAAGATGGAGCCAGGGAGAAGAGGATGAAAAGCTTGGAGCAGAAACAAGAGAAGTTTCAAGAGGTGTGTGTGGAGGGGGGAAGCCTTCCTTGGGCAGGAACACGGGACCCCCTCAGTGCAGGCCTTCTGTTCTGCAGATGGAAGGAATTATGTGGGAGTGGGAGGGGGAGGGTCCTATGCTGATAGTGAGGTGTGTGTGTGTGTGTGTGTGTGTGTGTGTGTGTTTGAGGAAGGCGAGGGAGACAGAAGGAAGTTTCAAACAAGACAGGTTTAAAGAGGCGTTAGAGAACACCAGGACAGTCACAGAAATACAGACGAACAAGAAGGAAAGCAGGAGGTAAAAAGTGCGAAAACGAATTAACTGGAAAGCGCCTGGGAAGTGTCAGGAGCTAGAGGACAATGGAGCAGGCTGTTTGGGCCCAGTCGGTTCTGAGCTCCGACTGCGAAGCTGCGCTAGCCGGAGAGTTGGGGGCAGGGGGCTGGGGAGGGGCCTCTCCTGGTGTGGGGGCGCTGCATGTGCGGACCCGCCTTGCTTCTTGCCCCACCCCTACATCCATATTCAATGAGACAGCCAATGAGGGAGCGAGGACAGGGCCGGACGGGTAGGGGTGGGGCGGGGTCTCCGCGGACCCCACCCTGGGAGCGGTCCCCTGAGGGGTCAGCGCAGAGGCAGATAGCGGATCCTTAGTCGGGGCGGGGCGGGCAGTGGGCGGGGCGGGGCCAAAAGTTTCCTGCCCAACTTTCTCTGCCTCCTTCCTCCGCCCGCTTGCGCCCACTGCTGCAGTCTGGGGAGGCGGCGGCGGCGGCGGCGGCGGTTGCGGACCGCACGCGGGGCACTGGGCGAGGACACTAGCTAGGGCACTAGCTGTCGGGACCGGGGCGGCTGGCAGTGGGCACAGGCTCCCCGGTGCCCGCCCCTCCGCTGGGAGGGGGGCGCGAGCGGGCGGCCGGGGAGGGGCCAGCACCGCCACGGCAAAATGAGCCTGCTGTCTGCCATCGACACCAGCGCCGCCTCGGTGTACCAGCCGGCCCAGCTGCTCAACTGGGTCTACCTGTCGCTTCAGGACACACACCAGGCTAGTGCCTTCGATGCCTTCCGGCCTGAGGCCCCCGCCGGCGCCGCGCCCCCGGAGTTGGCCTTCAGCAAGGGCCGTCGGGAGCAGCTTGGCTCTCCTTTGCACTCCAGCTATCTTAACAGCGTCTTCCAGCTGCAGCGCGGAGAGGTGGGTTCCCCAGAGCGCGCCACCCCCGCGCCCACTGCTCCAGGCCCCTCTCCTATTTGTTCCACTCTTCCTGGCCTGGCCAGGACCGGCCTCGAATTGCCTGGCTCGACTTGGCTTGGCTTCGATCGGCTCTGCCAAACTTGCCGCCCGAAGTCCCCGGGGTGCCGGGAGCGCGTCACCTCCCGGCAGAGCTGCCCGGAGCAGCTCAGGCCTGGGAAGGGCCCTCCCGCCCCTTTCCCTACCCGGAGCCCTGCTCCTAATAAGCAGGCTCAGGGGTGTCTCCGGATTCTCTTCAGACTGCCCGGGTGCGGCCAGGGCGGGGAGCCCCTTCCTAGTCTTTCCTTCGCTCAACCCTCTCAACTCTTCTGGCTGCCGCCAGCTGGGACAGAGAGTTCCAGAGCCTGCTCTGAACTCCTTTGGAAGGGCCTAAAAGCATTCTCTGCCGACCTCCATGGTTCTTCGCTAGGAGGACTCCCTGGAAAGCAGTGGCTCTTGCAGGGGCTTTTCCTCTTGTTCCCACTTGGGAACCCCTAATCCACCCTGTAGCTGCTTACCCTCCCCCAGCCACATAGGAAGTGGTTTTTGAGGGCTTGACCTAGCAGATTGCTCTGTCCCCTGCCTTCCCAGGCTGGAAGGAAATGAAAGGGAAATCCTTTGGGGGGGGAGCAGATTGTGGTGATGAGAGAGAGGGCTCCAGCTGCCTAGTGCCTTCTCTCCAAACCTGGGATGTGTTTGTTGCAAAGGCTGCTTGTTCAATGGATTGGGTTACAAAGTCTACTGGGCAGTGCTTGTCCCCAGCTAGATAAATACACAGATTGTCATGACCTCCCAGCTCCTTTTACAGGGTCTTATCTATAATAGCCTTCCCAGAATCCATCTACCACGACTCCTCTCCACCCTCCCATTTACTCTAGTTTGGGAATCGCTGGCATCTTCTGCACCTCTTTCACTTGCCCCCTTGTGGTTTCCCTCTGCTAAGGTGCAGGAGGTAGAGGGACATACATGGGAGTCACTTTCACTTCTGACCTAGAGGTGGTCTGGATTTAAGGCCTGAATATGTTGAGATGTGCTGGGAGTCGAGGTGTGGAGTCAGAACTGCACACCTGGTCTCAGGTATGTGTTCAACACTGCCATGGTTTACTGGAGGACTCACGGACATGTAACATGTATGGCCATCACTTCTACTTCCAGCGATGCAGGAGGACTGGGCCTATGGCAAAGTGCCAAGGGGAAAGCATTTGCGTCTCAAGGCTCTTTGTAAGCCATAACACTTGCTCTCTACTCCGAGGAATGGTTCCTGGCTGGGGTCTTCCTTTCTTATGACAACTTGTTGTCTCTTGGGTAGCTAGTTTCAGGTGACCAATGACTTTAGAGAACTGTTCGCGAAGTGTTTCTTTAGTGCATGGGTCTTTTCCATTGTTAATTCTCTTACCAAACATTTGTTGAATTCTATGCAAAGGTGCTAGTGAGGAGCCTGGGGCTCAGGAGGGGCATAGACAATACATGTACGAAGGGCAGCTGAGTGGATGGGTGCTGTCCTGGCTCATAGTTGGAAGGAGGTGCACCAAGGAAGAGTCTTTCACGGGAGAAGATGACCATGACCCAGAGGTCCAGCAGGGTCCCTAACAGTCTTTACTAGACTCCCTCTGCTCACCTCAGAGTTGCTGTGTTCCTCATATGTGGTCTCTGCTATGCTGTCCATCAGTCAGCTTCTAGGATCACAACTGTGGTGTAGTGAGACCTGACCTCTGCCACTTCATTGCTGTGTTCCTCAGTTTTCCCCCAAAATGAGGCCCAGCGTGGGAGGAGCTGAAGCAATGGTGGGGTAAGTCTCTTGTGATCTGACTATTGGGAACTCCCATCCCTCTTGGCCTCAGCTTTCCCACTGAGTAGATTTAATCTCTGCAGTCACCCTAGGTGGTATGTTCAAGGTTGGAGGCATACATAAACAAGAGGATATTTGCCAGCAGGCAGCCTGGATCAGGGAGATCAGAGATCAGGACTTGTCACACTTAGAGGCTCACAGCTTCCTTGGACAGCTGGAGAGCTGTCCTGCTGACTTCCAGAAGGCTCTCTTGGCTTCTGGCTCCCTCATCCTCACCTCCCAGCCCCTGAACTCTTAAACCCTCTCAAAACTCAAGCTGTGTCCTTGGGGATGGGCCTTTCCTCAGTCAGGCCTTAACTGGTGACCTGGTATGGCTGAGAAGGTGAGAACTGCCCCCCCCCCCACGCTTCCCAGTCAGTGCCACCATCAAGGGGCTGGGCGCAAAGGCAGCAAGTTCTATGTCACAAAAGGGGATTTTAGGAAGGGACCCAGGCACCACAAGCATTGCCATTCTGTTCAAGGCCTGGCAGGCCTGGTGGCAGTGCCTGTGGATGTGACTAGCATGCTGACCACTGACCATAGCTCGTCTGCACCAGCCCCTGTGCCAAGAGCCCACCCCCTCTTGCACCGCCCCCAGGCTGCTCCTGCCACAATAGCAAAACACCATGAATGCAGCTGGCATTGGGGGAGGTGAGGACACAGGGGCACAGAAGCCTATTGTGCCCCTGGAACCTCAGCCCTGGGAACTAAAGATAATCCAAGGGTGAGTGGCCCTCTGGCCCTGGGAGCAGAGCAGATGATGGCAGAATTCACATACACATGCAGGACAAGCCCTAGGAGGTAGCCTTCAGGTGGACGTGGACAGTTTATAGTGTCTTAAAACACTTCTGGGTTCTGAAATGAGGCCTGGTAAACCTGACTTTCAGAAATGGCATCTGTGGTCACAGCTGTGTGTCTTTAGAGAGAGACTCCTTGGCCGAGCTCCTCTTTCCAGGTGCTGCAGGAAATGGGGCTTGGGAGAAGCGGGTGGACTGCATGGATCTTCCTTGCCAAATTCTGTTTGAAATTTAAATTCCCAGCAGTGTAGCTGCCATGAATTGATTCCACTTCTGGAAAGAGTAGAGTTAAGCATCACCTCTTGCAGGATTTCTTGCAGGATTTCTCAGTCCTGGGCAGTCTTTGTACACCACTCTCACCATACCAGGGAAATGAGCTGTCCCATGTCATTCAATTCAGATTCTTGGTACATCTTTCCCCTTTTCTTTCCCTTTTTTTCTGAGAATAGAAGTAGCTGGAAACTGCATCTCCACTGTTAAATGACCACCCCTCCTTTGTGAGTGTTGAGAGAAATGAGAGCTTAAATAGGTTTGGAAAGTACAGTATATTCATGGTCTCTTAGTTCACACAGTGCCTGCTAGCACAGTAAAGGCTCAGAGAAGTCCTACAATTCAGAATGGGTTAACACTTCTTCATCCCAACATTTCCTATAGTTAATTCAACCAGAGAATGGCTTTGGCTCAGGATATCTGCCAGTGTTCTTCCAGTCATCTCCAGGTCAAGGAAGTTCCACTGAGTCAGCTTTGCAGTCTCCTAGGCTGCATAGATCTAAACTTCAGCAAGTTCTTTTTGGTGACGTAATGTGATGAGACGCTGCAACTTCCACAGTGCTACAGACCCCACTCTTTGCTGCTGTGGCCTATTCATTTCAGATTTGTTAATGGTTTTCAAGGTTCTTCCTCCCTTCAGCACAGAGATGGCAATGAGAACACATAGGCGAACAAATATAGGGTCTTGTACAAGATTCTAGCTGAAGAAGGTGGCTCGTATCTATATTCCTAGCATAGGAGGATTAAATGAGTTCAAGGCCAGCCTGGGCTACAGTAAAACTCCATCTCAAAAAACAACATAAGGCTGATGAGAGGGATGGGTGGGTAAAGGCTGCTACCACCAAGCCTGACAACCTGAATCCTGCATGGTAGAAGGAGGGAACCAACTCATGCAAGTTGTCCTCTAACCCCTATGTATACACTGTGATGTGTGCTCACAGATACACAGAGATAAATAAGTAAGTGTAAACATTGAAAACAAACAAAAGTCCCCAGCCTAGAGAGTTGTTGAAGGTTTGGATGAAGTACCACCTGTGCCTACAGCGGGTGTCCAGAGGCTCCCCAGTGTAGACATATGGAGCAAAGTGACCGTCCTCCCTAGCAGGGGGATGAACTTGACTCCTATAACCTTTGTGGTCTGGTTGAGATGGGAGGCAGGCAGCCCTGAGCCTGGGAGGGATGTCCCAGATGGATGACTGGGGAAGAGTCCCAGATGTCTGACCCCTGCCCTTGGGATGCTGAATAGTGACTCAAAGAGGCTGCCACTTGCAAGGGGTTGGCACAGGCATCTCTCCTCTGTCGAGCTAAGTTGACTGTATAGGTCTGCACTCAGAAAGAGAACACACCTTGGGCTTGGGTTGTATGAATCAGGTGGAGGGAAAACATGGGCATCAGTTATTAATGATTAGTGGCAACAGAAAACCAAGGTGGCAGAAATGGGGACTAATAAGGAGCAAGCAGCTCTGTTTTGTTTTTTGATACAGGGCTTCACCCTATCCTAGGCTGGCCTTGAATCCAGACAATTTTGCGTTAGTCTCCCAAGTACTTGGAATACAGGCATGAGCCACCACCTCCAATGAAACTTTCAACAGCAAGGCCCTAGAATGTAGTTCCTTGTATATACACTTCCATTGTGTAGAAAGCAAAGCAGAGGCCTGAATGACTCAAGTCATCAGCAGAGCTAGGTCTAAACCAATTCTGCATACCAGTCTGGAACTATCTCTATAGCCTGTGTTGCAGCTGGTCTCTGGGTTAGCTCCTACCTGTATCTTCCTCAGGACCCTATGCATACCAAGCACATGCCAAGCACCTGGGACTTTCTGTCAAGCCACAGTGCCTCTGATGCTTTGTCTGGATCCAAATCCTTTTTATTCTTTTTGTGAGACAGGGTCTCACATAGATAAGGCTGTCCTCAAACTTGTTATGTAGCTGAGGATGACCTTGAAGTCCTGATCTCCCTGCCTCCACTCCACAGTACTGGGATTACAAGGATATACCACCATGTCCAATTTAGGCACCGCTGGTGATCAAATCCAGTGATTTGTGCACGCTAGGCAAGCACCTAGGCTAGCAACAGCCGCATCCTCAGCCTTGGATCCCAAGATTTTGAAGAGTCAAGGGTACATGTATAGGTTTCCTAATATGTTCCAGCTTTGATTGACCTGGTTTAGGAAACACAGAGGAGAAAAATCATATTTTCCTATTTTATTCCCATGTCCCTTCCTGGGTCAGTGGTCCTGTTGTCCAGAAGAAGAGATTGCAATCAGAAAGCTAGGGACAGAACCAAGCATGTGTCATTGGATCTATTCCCCAGCCTCAGTGTGTGTGTGTGTGTGTGTGTGTGTGTGTGTGTGTGTTTGTGTGAGACAGAGAGAGACAGAGAGAGACAGAGGGAATATATTTTCTGTTACACTGGCTAACTTATAATTTCTGGGAGCACCCAGCAGTCTTGTCTACTTGCTGTAGAATCACTACCATGGTGTCATTTCCAGCCTGTTCCGATAGACAGATTCTAAGGTGTGTCATTATCCCTCCTGAGAGGCCTTAGGTGGCTGCTTTAGGGAGCAGCTCTCCTTCCAGATGCTACAACAGCATGGACTGTGGCAGCCAAGGTGTGACGCTCTAGAGCAGAAAACAGGCTTAGCAGCCAGGCTGCCATGCGCTATATGATGGCTGTGTCTCTCTGTAGCTCTGTTGTTAGACTTGAGAGAGTAGGAATCCTGCCACTCTTGACTCAACCTAGTGTTCAGTCAGTGCTTGGGCCACACCAGATGCTTAACTCATTCTACGAGGTGGGTGGGGGCAGAGCAGATGGCTTGAAACCTAGTCTCTCTTCTATCTTCAGTCCTGTGATGAAGTGGATAGTCTCCTTGTCTCAGCGTCCTGTGTTATATATATCAAGGAACAAGTGCATATTGGTGGCTAGACTAATTGCAGTGAGCTGACTTGGGAGATGATAAAACTCTGTCCATAGCTATGTCCTGGTAGTGGCTTAGGTGTGCAAATGGCCCTTACCTTGTTTGGTCGTGAGTCTCTTTGAGAATCTTAGGGCATTTTGGAGTCCCTAGTATGAGCCCAATATATATGGCACAAGCACACATGACTATATACTTCATGGACATCCTCACTTCATAGTGGATCCCAGGATCTTCTGTAGGGGATATGGCCTCAGTTGTACCCTGGGCTGGCTAATGCTACAGCCATGAACTATGGAGAATGGAGGTACAGAGTCCTAAGACTGTGTCCCACTCTCCTCAGAGAAGCCTGGCCATCTGGGCTCTCCTGTAGGATTATCAGAGGGCACCACAGGCAAGGGAGAGGCAGGCACTAGTGTAGGTATGCAGTACTTAAGAGAGTTCCCCAGTTCAGAGAGGCTGAACCATAAAGATGGGATGAGAGATGGAAAGGTGGGAGCAGCAGGTGGAAGTGAGTACAGCCCTGGTTTTTCAGATTTATGCTTTCTGCTTTTGCTTAACAAGTGTACTTAACCTGCATGAGGCACAGGTCCCCAGTGCTTGTGTGCTAGCTGGGCAGAGAACAAGGAGCCATAACTCAATGAGCACTATCAAGTGAATGGTGACCCTGAGTTGGGGTCCAAGGAACTGAGGTGGGGATAAAAATCTTCCCTCTTTCCTAGGCCTGCTAGTGTCCTGCATCCACTGTCTACTCCCCCAAGTCCTGGGTCCTCCCCCAAGTCCAGGGTACAACTGAGGCCAAGAACTAGACATGACCACTAGTCTAGGATAGTCCAGGATTTTTTGTTGAGCACCAGTTGTAATAGGAAGAACTATTTTACATGTGAAATGTGACCAATGCCCATGCTGGCAAAGGGTCATGATCTATCTTGGTCAGTTCATTTGTTCCTGGCCTTGGAAACAAGAACATGGGCAGAACTGAGTGTGTCAGGGAAGTCCTCAGTTATGGTGTGCTTCATTTTCCTGTGGCCCAGTTCTCATCTGTGTATACTAGCTCTTACACCCCAACCCAGTATACACCTACCTATCTGCGTTTCGAGGATGGATATGTGCACCACTCCAGGTGGACCGTAGGGACAGAAGTATAGATTTCTTGGAATAAGAGATACAGTCCTTGATGATGTGGATGGCTTCTTATTGCAATATGTGCATGTGTCTTGGGTGCAGGGGTAAGGGGTGAGGGTTGGGGTGGCTTTAGGGAATTAGAAGATAGTTGTCTAGCTAATGAAAGGAACCCCATAGACCTGGGGACTGGAGTCAGCCTCCTTCCTCTGGGTCCATCTTGGGTCAGAGAGCAGGACATAGAGCATCTATGTCTGCTTGATCTCCCTGGGGTCCCTTGTGTATGGTCTGACCCTGAACTCTGCCTTCACCATTGGCCTTGCCCATGGCTATGTCTTTTCTGGCAGAGGCTATGTCTCATTTCCACCTGCTGCTCTGCTGCTTCCACCTTTCCGTCTCTCATCCCATCTTTATGGTTCAGTCTTCCACTCTCTCTGGGGAACTCTCTTAAGAATTGCATATCTACACCAGTATCTGCCTCTCCCTTGCCTGTGGTGCCCTCTGATAGTCCTACAGGAGAGCCCAGATGGCCAGGCTTCTCTGAAGAGAATGGGACACAGTCTTAGGACTCTGTACCTTTATCCTCCATAGTTCATGGCAGAACTGCCTTCTCCAGAATTTAAACTCCTCACAGAATCCAGGGTTTTACATATGATATCCCATCTGACATCATCCTCTGGCTCCCTTTTTATAGGTAGAGCTAAGCCTTGGAGGTTGTGTGTGGATAAAATATAACTGGCCAATACAAATGTGTTGTGTTGCCTTGGGCAGATTACTAAGTCTCAGTTTCCAGCTCTACAGAATGAGATCAGTATCCAGATAGAAAGTGTCTTAGCAGTCGAGGGGAACTAAGATAAAGGAAAGAGTCTGTAGAATATATCAGAACAGCTAGTGGTCAGAATAAACCAGTGTCTTTTCATCTACTTTTCCCTATCAGTCCATCAAGAACCTTGGAGAAGGTTCTAGCAATGAACATGAGTCTTATGAGACATCCCCACATATGGTATAAGGATCCCATGCTTCCTGCCAGCTTCTGGGGTCACTGACACAGAATGGTGATATAGTCCAGAGGCTTACATCCATCATACAAGTGGGGCTGCCCTCCCTGGTCCAGCAGGGCCCTGGGAACACGTGCACCTGTGTTTTGCTTGCTGGCCCTGCATGGTAGGTAAATGGCTAATCACCATTTACATGCCCTTGGGTACCTTTCAGAACCTGAGTGTCTAAGCCCAGCAATGGTGTACCTGCAGGGACAGCCAAGTTTACCCTCCCTCTCTTCTTTTCCAAGATGGCAGGCCCAACCTTACATCGGCCCAGTCCCTGAAGGCCAGAAAAACAGCTGGTGCTCTGTGGCCAGAACTCAAATAGGGCTTTTCAGAGGAAATGACTTTCTGACCTGCCCAACTACAGGGCAGGCAAGTTGGACGCTTGGCTCTTGCTTTCAACTGGGCCAGAGTCCTTGCAGCTCTCAGAACCTAGGTTTCTTTACTAATAACCCTGGAATGAGGTTGGATCAACTGACTACTCTCTGGACCCTTAGTTCTGGATGATGTTTGTCTTGGGCTGGGGCTTGGGGTAGAAAGCTGGAGCAGTTACATAGACAGGCTGGGGGACAGTAAAGGCTAGGATTCAAGGAGGAGGACCCTAGCCTTGCTCTGCCATGGTGCTACTAGGGGAGGCATATCTGTGACCCTTGGTGGCATCTGAGGGGCGGTTGTGAACCTAGGAGTGTGGCCACAAGCCTCGGAAGAGGACTATTTAGGATGTGATTAGTGTACTTTTGGCATCCATCAAACTTCCCCTTCCTCTTAAAGCAGTCTTTTGAAGGCTGTGGACATGTTTAAATCCTATCCAGCAAAATGAAAGAAAGAAAAGGGGGGGGGGAGAAAAGGGTTGTTATTTTGTGAAATTGCATTTCCCAGCCGTGAGCATGAGTCACAGGGTTTGGAGATTCAAATTTCTTGTTTGGATGAACTTTTCTCCAAGAGGCTGGGACTATATTGCTTTAACTCAGGCCACTTTGGAATGATGGAGCCAGTAGCCTCCTGGCATGGGAAACGTTTCCCAGTCAAGATATAGAGTGAGCCAGTAGTTGGTGCTCTGAGGCTGGTAAAGTGGCTGCTACTGCCCAAATTTTCTGGGTGTGTGTGTAGGAGGGGGTGTTTGCTGGGCAAAGCAGATTCAGATTCAGGTCAGGAAGGAGGTCAGGAATTACTGTCCAATGGATTCAGAGTTTTGACCTGGGGAAGTAGAAAAGTCTGGAAGTGCAGAGTGATGACAATAGTTGTATCTTAGTGAGGATATGCTTAGTGCCACAGAACTGTGTACTGTAAAATCATTAAGCGGGTAACTTATTATGGATATTTGATCATACACCAAAATATGCCCTTGGTCTCAAGCCACTGCCATGCTGGTTCTGAGGTAGAGCCCAGAAAACTGTTTTTGTTACTAGTTTTCAAGCCATTCAATTCAAGTTTGGAATACTCATTTCATCTGTGAAGTACAGGACAGTGACTCATAGGAGTGTGATGAGAACCAGCTATCTTAGTACACGTACAATTCTTAGGGTCTGGTCTATCACCATGGCCACCTTGTACTGTCCCCCTGTACTTCAGAACGTGACCCCACAGACTCATGGCTTCCTGGATGGGGGTTGTTGTCTCTTAGGAAGCCATTCCACCCTGGGCTTGCCCAAGAGCTAGAGTTGGCCCAGACTACTTGCAGGCTGGTACTGCAGTTCTCTGTCTTAGGTTTCTAAGACAGGTTGCTAAGTAGACCATCACCAGGATCCATGTGGTTCCCTCACTGCAGGAAAGTGCTAGCCTTGGACATTCCCAGGTGTAGTGAGTGTCTTTATGTTTTTCCATGGCCAGGAAGTGGTCAAAATAATGTAAGAGGGAGTAGAGGCCCAGGGAAGGAAAGGAGCAGTTCAGGGTCACCCAGCAGGTGTCTGAGGTTCTGTCTTACTTCAAAGTTGAGGTTTGGGTCCTCTAGGAGCTGAGTGACCAACTTCTGAAGATGGAAATATGAGACTAGAAGCTATTCTTGTTGGGGTTGGGCAGGGTGTATCCATGCCCTAAGACTGCTGTCAATTTTCTCTCTCCCCTTCCCACACAGAGGAGACAGGCCCCTGCCCCCTCACCCCCCCCCCTTTTTTTTTTTTTGCAAAGGAGTCTAAACTCTTGGTTCCAAGGAACTTGATTCTCTATCAGCCTAAGGATTCCTGAAAGCAAGACCTCTTCTCCCCATCTGCCCAGGGCCGGAGCTTATCCCTGCCGTTTGGAGCATCTGTAGTGCGCTCTGAGGACTCTAGCCATTGTGCCCAGGTCCACTATTGACTTTCCCAGGGAAGTGCTGCTTTCTAGCTTTGACCATTCACTAGGAAAGGGGAGCCTTTGACCATTCCTTGCCAGCCCCACTGCAGGCCCCATCTTCACTACATTCTAGTGTACAATGCCACCCTGAGCCCATGATGCCTATAAATAGAGGCTGCATCCACTAGGAGTGCCTGAGCCCTGTCTGCTGGGAACTCAGCCGGGTATCTGGTTCCTGTCATGTGGAAGCAGGAGAAGCAGGTACTTCATTCTCCAGGCTCTCAGAGAGATGGCTCGGGTTGGCTGAGTGGGGTGCATTGGCCTCCATTTCTGCAAAATGGTAGCCATACTGCAAGCACCCAACTCTCTTCCTTACTAGATGGGAAACAGAGTCAATGGGGATGTGTTTGAAGTCCCTCCATACCTGACAAGTGGCTTCCCATGATGCCATCTGTATTAGTCACTTTTTTTGTTTGGTTGTTTCTGTGACAAAACCTGGCAAAAGCAGTGTAAGGAAAGAAGGGTGTACTTTATCTCACAGAGAATACAGTCCATCCTGACAGGGAAGCTGTGCTATCAGAAGCCTGGGGCTAATAGTGGCATTGTGTCCATAATCAGGAAAGAGAGGGGGTATGAATGCTGCTGCAAACCTGGTTCACCTTTGTATTGAGTCCAGGACCCCAGGCCATGGAATGGTGCCTCCCACATTTAGTGTGGCTCTTCCCAAATTGCTTAACCCCCTCTGGAAACTCTCTCAGAGACATGTTGAGAGATATAGCTCCCAAGTGATTCTAGACCCTGTCAAGTTGATAGGATTAACCTCCACATCTGGGGCTGTGTGTCAGGAATTGATAGTAAGAATAGTCACAGCTGTTAACATCATCACTATGTACCCAGGGATCATGAGGCCCAGATCTGTGACAAAGTGCTTCAGACTCGTGACTTCACTTTACCACTCTCATGTTCCCACAGTAGAGTCAGGGCCCCTGGGGCCAAACCTACAACTAGAGTTAGGATTTGAACCCAGGCTATGGGGCTGAAGTTCTGAGTGAATTGATATGGGTGGTAAGGGAAAGCCTTTGCCGTAGCCCTGAATAGCCTCTCCTCTGTTCCTGCAGGCACTGAGCAGCAGTGTGTTCAGGAATGCTTCACCCTATGGCTCCCTCAACAACATTGCTGATGGCCTCAGCTCCCTCACAGAGCATTTCTCAGACCTGACGCTCACCTCTGAGGCCCGCAAGCCTAGTAAGCGGCCTCCACCAAACTACCTGTGCCACCTGTGTTTCAACAAAGGACACTACATTAAGGATTGCCCTCAGGTAAGGCAGCACAGCCCAACTGGGCTCTCCGAGGTTTCTTCTTGGCTGAGTCTGTGGGTAGGTGAGCACCATGGTCTCCTGGAACCTCTGTTTCCCTGGAACTGCTAAGTGAGACAAGGCTGTCTGGGGTGGAAGGGCACAGACCCCACTTAGGCCCATGATGCTTGTTCAGCAATCTGAATGGGGGATTCTGGACTCAAACCAGGCTCCTATGTGAGTTCTGACCCTTTGGGTCCCACAAGCATTCCTTCAGGATGGGTCCCATTATAGTGGGGCAGCCAGCAGCCTCTTCATAACTCTCTGGAGGCCCCATCTGCTCACACTCACTAGGAAGGAATGTGGGCTCCTGGCCAGGAATCTAGATGTGCACCCCCTCCCTCAGACCCACCATTGCCTCCTCTCCTAGAGCAAGGAAAGATGAGGATTTCTGGCCTATTTTTACCCCAGGAGAGGTCTGGGTAAAGGCATTGGGTACTAAGAGGCTGGGCATTCCTCTCAGGATACAGGACTGGGAGATAGAGGGTGCTGGGGCAGCCCCACTCTGTCCCCTATGCCTTGCTGTGATGAAGCAAGTGTTCTGCAGCTGATTCTACTCCCTGGATGACAGACTCCCCAATAGACACAAGATTCTGGGGAGAGAAGACAGAAGCCATCTTTTCAGTAGTTTGACCTTATCAGTGGTCCTTTTTCCCTACTATTTTTTTTTTCACATTTTCCTTTTTTTTAAATGCGCTGCTGGATTTATTTTATATATGTAATGGAAATGGAATCCCATCAACTCTAAAAAGCCCCTTCTCAGCTAATAGCTCCCACATGCAGCTTATTCAGGACACCTCAAGAACCACCCTACCCACAGGCAGCTTAGGAAATGGACAAGCAAGACCCAGTCACATTAGGAGGGGACAGACCCTGTGCCAAATGTATGCTGGCAGCCTTCCGTGCAATGCTAGTTACTGCCTGTGTGTCAGGTTCACATGAGCCTCTTTATGAGGGACTGAGGTGAGTGTTTTGAGCAAGGAAAGAGCTCATGCTGAAGTTGAGCTGGTTGGGGAGGAGCCAGGATTTTAACCAGACAGGTGAGAGTCTTCTGAATACTGGGATGGAGGGTCTCTCAATTTCCAGCACAGTGTTGACACTGGCTTTCCTTCACACAGATGGTTAGCTCTTAGCTCTATGGCAGATGAGAGTTGGTTTCCATTGGCAGTGGGACAAACTGAGTCTCTGAGAGCTATAGAGCTCAGGAAGACACAGAATTGGTACTTGTTGACTCCATGAGCATACAGGCCACTCCAAGCTGAGACCTAAATGATCTGGAACTGGCTGAGGCTGCTCTATCCTGCTCTGTTCCCAAACCTGATTGTAAGTAACCAGGACTCCTGGAGGCCCAGGGATATTCCTGCCTGCTTCAGTGGTGGATGCAGAGTTGGGCTAAGACAAAGAAGAACCCTAACTAACACATGGTGGCACGGCACAGGGAGAGTACCTAGCAGGGGCTGGCACACTGGGACTGCTTGGTATAGGCTGTCTGACATTACTCTCTTTTTCCTGGACATCGCTACAAAGAGCACACCCCCGATCTGGGTGCTAGATTTGGTTGGGTTGGAATTTAGTTGGATTCTGTCTATCCTCCACTAACCACCAAGCAGCTGTTGGGCCATATTTCTCCCTGTACCCTCGCCATTTGACTCCTAATCAACTGAGATTCTTATCCTGTCAGGTGTTTAGCACAAGTCTTCCCAGTTGAACTTTTATAAACCCATGTTTCGAATGAAATGTTATACAACAGGTCGAAATATGTAATAAGTAAGTGAGGTGTGTTGACCCACCCTTGGGAGCCTGACCAGTACTTGGGAGCCTGACAGGAAGATCACCTTGGCTTATCAATGTCACATTGTGAATCATAATGTCTTTTTAAGTCTGAGTAGTATCCCACTATACTGATATGCCTTATCACTCCTCAGCGGATAGGTAGGCTGCTGCCACCCACTACCATGGAGAGTACTGCTCTGGGTATGGGCCTATCAGTATCCCCAAAACCCCTTGATTTCAGTTTTCCGCTCCAAACTTTATTATTCCCTTCTGTGAAGCTGCTTAGTTTATTTTTATTCTCGTTTCTTGGTGTGGAGGATCAGGTTGGGTTACTGACTATATACCTTTTCATTGGTATCATTTATTTGTTTTTCTTATGAGATATTCTCTCTGTACAGTCCGGGTTGACCTCAACTTGTGATCACCCTGCCTCACCTACCCACGTACTGAATTACAGGTATATGCCACCGTACCTGGGACATCTTCATTTTTGTTTTGTTTTGTTTCGGTTTCATTTTTTGAGACAAGATCAGTTTTGCTCAAGTTGGCCCCCAAAATTTCTAGGTACCCCCAGCTGGCCTTGAACTCTGGATCTTCCTGCTTCCACTTCCCAAATGCTGGAATTGTGCCATCACATCTGCTTTCATATCCTCGTGTGTGTGTGTGTGTGTCTGTGTGAGAGAGTGATATATGTGCAGGTATGGTATGTGTGTGCTCCTGTGTGAGACCAGAAGTTGGCATCTGGTGTCTTCCTCGACCACTTCTCCAACTTACATTTTACTTCATGTCTCTCATTGGAATTAACCAATTCAGCTAGACTGGCTCGCCAACAAGCTCCAGGGATTCTCCTATTTCCACCTCCCTCGCGAAGAGAATATAAACATACATGACCACACCTTCTGAGGATGCAAACTCAGGTCTTGCATGGCAAGCACTTTGACAACTGAGCTACCTCCCTAGGGCCCACAAATTATTGTCAATGTTTATAGCTATGAATTACTTAGTGAGCCACATTCCATATTTAGCATGCCCTGTCTTTCATGTGCCACCTAGTGTTTTCTTGATTTTTCCTTTTGGACCACTGGTTATTTAGATGTGTGTTATTTAATAGCTACATATTTGTGAGTTTTCCAAGTATCTTTTGATGACTTCTGAATTTATTCCATTGTGGTCAGAGAACATGCTTTGTCTTGTTCCATTCCTTCCAAGTGCAGTGAGACTGTTGTGGAACTCAGCATATGGCTGGCCTGGAGACTGTCCCATGAGAAGGTTGGCTGGGGTGCTCTGGGGGTGTCTGCTAGGCATGTTGTCTTACAGTGCTGTTTATGTCTCCTGTTGCCTTGTTGATGTTCTGCCCAGTTCTGCAGATATCAGTGTCTCCAACTACTATTACTGAATTACTCCTTTGTCTTCAATAGTCTATTTTTCATCATGTGTTCTGGTATTCTCTTATTAGGTATGCCCTATCTTTCTAATGCTTATATCTTTCTGATGAACTTCTAATGAATTACCATTATAAAAATATCCTCTCTCTCCTCTCCCGTCTCCAAATTCTAGTAACATTCATTTCTGTGCTCAGTGGTAGAGCACTAGCCTAGCACATGCAAGGTCTTGGGTTCAATCCCTAGCACCATAAGAAAATAAAACCAAAACAAAACCCATGAAGTCTGTTTTTTCTGACAGTGGTGTACCTGGCTTTCTAATGACTGCTTGTAATCTATTCAGATATCTGAATCTGAAGTAAATCTCCTGGATATAGCATATGAATGGATCTTGTGTTTTCCGCCCAATCTAAAAAAAAAAAAAAATCCCTCCATTTTGATTGGATTTTTTAAACCATTCACCTCTATTATTAATGGTTTAGTTTGATGAGTTTTTATTTTATACATTACTTGTCTTTTATTCCTCTATTTCATTCCTATTTCTTTCCTTTGTGTTACTTTTCTAATGCAACATTTTAATTTCTTCAATGATTTTTATGCTATTTTGTAGTGACCTATTTGTTAGCTGTGGTTTACTTTATACACCTTAAATTCAACAGCATGACACACAGAAATACCACTCCCGCACAGTTCTGTGAGCTGCTAGTTTGGGCCTTCAGGTGTTCACTGTGCTGGGTCTGTTTCTGTGTTCATCCTACATGGAGCCTGTTGAGCTCCTTGGCTGTGTTGATAAAGTTGTCATTAGATTTTGGGGTTTTAGGCCATTGTTTCTTCAAATATTCTTTTCACTTTTTATCTTTTGTACTGTAGAAGAATTTCTAAATGATCCAAATGTGTTTAGAATTCTCCATAGTTTAACTTGGGTAGAATGTACCTTGCCAGATCCCCAAAATTGCCCATGAGCCCTGGCATTTCACAGAGGCAGCAAAAGAGTGTACAGCTAACATCTTCACTGCCAGTCGCCCTGGTCTGGTAGCATGTGACTTTATTCTTTCTCAACTTAAAAGGACAGAAGGGCTGGGGATGTACCTCAGTTGGTAGAATGCTTGTGTTAAGATGCACAAACCTCTGAGTTCAATCTCCAGAACTTCATAGGCCAGTAGTAGTCAATCGCATCTAAACTCCAAGCACTCATGATGAGGAGGCAGGAGGATCAGAAATTCATGTCATCCTCTGCTACATACCAAGTTCAAGGACAGCATGGGATATGTGACTCTCCCCCTTTTTTTTGAGACAGCTTTTCTCTGTTGTAACTCTGGCTGTCCTAGAACTCACTCTTTAGACCAGACTGGCCTCTAACTGAAAGAGGTCCGCCTGCTTTTGCCTCCCAAGTGCTGGGATTAAAGATGTGTACCACCACTGCCCAGATAAAACCCTATTTTTAAAAAGAGAACAAAGAAAAAAGAACAGGATAGCCATCCCCAAGTCTCTGTTTACATGACTCTGGGACACTTGATGGATACTGAGTAATACAAGAAGTCTGGAGCCCCCAAATCAGAGGCGGAAGGTGATGGAGATTACCTACTCAAGGGCATGACTCCTTGTGGGTGAGACTGTGCCAGGGCCCATCTCTAGTAGATGTCAGCACTTGTCCAGAAAAGCTTAGGGGCCAAGAGTGTTACCACCATTTCATTCTTGAAAAACAAAGAACACACACACACACCAGCCTTGTATTCCCTGACCTTGGGTGTGAGCAGTGATATAACAGTTCTGAAACCTGAAGGTAAATAGTAAAGTCACCATCCAATATCCCCTAAGCCTTGCTCTCACTTCTCAGTGGGTACACAAAACTGAAGTGCAGGGAAGTTAAGTGGCTTGCCCATGGTCACAAAGCTGGTAACTATCAATGCTTGGAACTAGGTCCTCTGAGTCTAGGATCCATGCTTTTTTGTTTATGTCTACATCCACTGTCTTTAAGATCAGAGGTCTTTAAAAGAGAGGGGCTATTGGAAATAGGGGAAAAGAAGCCACACCTGCCCATTCTGACCAAGTTAGTGTGCCCCACCACAGATCCAGCCCCAGGGCTTTGCTCTCTGTTAAAGCAGAGAGGTCAGGGTAGCATAGGACTGTCAGCTCTGGTGGCAGTAGACACCTATTGTCTGCAGAGGAGGCCTAGGAAGTACCTGCTAGCTGCCTGCAGGGTCACCTGGGTGCCTGGGTGTTGACATCTGCAGCCCAATGGGGCAGGACATTGAAGAGCTGAGCCACAGTGGCTCCAAGCCACCAATCCTTCCAGCTTGGCATGTAGTTGTAGTAGAGCTAAAAGTGCAACCTTTCTAAGTATCTTTTGGATGCAGGCATGCTTCTGGAATAGGCAGAGGTGGAATGGGCTGTTCCAGAAAGCCAGAGTGGTAACTAAAGTGTGTCCTTCTCTGCCTGAGGCACTGTGGGAAGTTTCAGAGGTGAGGAGCTAGACCAGGGAGGGAAGGCATCTTGGGCCTCTCTGGGCACTGCATGCCCTTGTTCACAGCTGGCACTCCCAGAGGAGAGGCAGGAGGTGTGGTAAGAGCAGGTGGTGAGGGCCTGCATGCCAGGCTGTAACCCTGGCTCAGTGTTGAGGGCAGGGAAGCCATCTGGGTTTAGGTGACAGGCTCATGTTAACAGTTTGAAAGATCATTCTGGGGGCAGGTTGAAGGCTGGGTGGGAGGAGGTTGCTACAGAGAACAGCCTGTGAGTGTAGGTAGAAGGAAACCAGAGAAAAGGTAGGGGTAGCAGAGGTGGAAGGTGATGCTTCTTGGAACAGAACAGTAAATGAAAGAGGAAAGGGCCCAATTGGGGCATGCTGCAACACAGCAGGACTGAAAACCCCAATCAGGAGACATACTTAAAAAGAAGCACTATGACCACATGTGGAAACCTCTTACAGCAAGGCAGCATCAAGGCCCAGGGTTTGATCCACAGATACGGCTCTACTTTTATGTGTTTTAAGACCAAGAAAGGGAATAAATATAAGGGGAAGGAGGGGGAGGAGGGGAGGAGGGGGAGAAGGGGGAGGAGAAGGAGGAGGAGGGGGAGGAGGAGGGGGAGAGGGAGAGGGAGAAGAGGGAGAGGGAGAGGGAGAGGGAGAGGGAGAGGGAGAGGGAGAGGGAGAGGGAGAAAGAGAAGAAGAAGAAGAAGAAGAAGAAGAAGAAGAAGAAGAAGAAGAAGAAGAAGAAGAAGAAGAAGAAGAAGAAGAAGAAGAAGAAGAAGAAGAAGAAATTAGAATCTAGCCTGGGTGTTTATACTAACACAGTTAGAAAATCCAGTTTTTAATAACTTATAAAGGAAGGGCCACACAAAAGAAAAAGTACCTATGAACATGAAAGTCACCAGGTAACCCTAAGAGGAACTGGTGGTTGCTTGCAGTTGGATGGTTTACTGATTACAGGAAATCTCACACAGGGTCTGCATGCCATCAGTAAGAGTCCTGATGCTGGTAAGGTAGTCCACTAGGAAAAACAAAAGAGATTTGAATTTATGAGCTGAAGTCCAAGTTGAAGTCATTGTTCTATATGTTGCTCTGCTGTGCAACACTGGGTAAGTTTCTTAACTTGTCTGAACTACTTTTCACATCTGCATTTTGGCTTTAAACCTCTGTTGACTTGGAGGCTGTAGTAGGAGTTGGGGCAGTGTACTCAGGATCCAGTAACCTTTCTCTAAGACCTCCCTCTTTCCAGCCACACTAGCTGGGAGCTGCCCTTCAAACCCTAACCTGGAAGCAGAAATTCTCCTAGCCTTGCACCTCCCCCATTCCTAAGACCTTCTTGATGAGCAGTGGTCCTTGTTTTGTGGGAGGTGCAGGGGCCTTGTCACCTGGAGCCCAGGGGAGCACAGTCCTGAGTCAGCATGCCTGGCTGCTAATGTGATCCAGATGTCAGCTGGAGCAAAGTCATCACCCCCACCCAGCTGGCAGCTCGGGTTTCTTAGAGATTGCAAAAGAAAAAGAAAAATAGAAGCAGAGACTCAGAGCCCAGCACAGCTGAAACCTTAGGATGTAAATAGTTTTGGGTCTTGCTAGTGGGGCGTGTTGGCCCTTCTGCCCTACCTCGCCTTACCCAGCCCTGACCCTACCACAAGCCAGAGGAGCTGGTCCCCAAGGGGTGCCCAAAGTGATAAGCAGGGCTGACCAGCTATGTCTGACCCCAGCCTGGGTTGCCAACCCCTCATTCCATCTGTGACCTCATAGCAGGTCTGGGTATTCCCTGAGGTCAGCATGGGTAGAGCTGCCTAGGGGATAGACAGAAGGACCATGGATCTGTGGGGTTTCCCTTGCAGAACTCAGGCCAGGGACTAGAAGTTTCTTAGGGCCTCCAGGCTGAGTGACATGGAGAGCTGAAGGAGGTTAGCTGCTCACTGAGTCCAGCCCCTTCCTCTGCTTGTGACCACCACCCATAGGAGGGAGCAGATGAGGAGAAAAGGCTGAAGGTTTAAAACCTCTGGGCAGTCAAGGACTCATGTGTAGGAAGCTGGTTTCTACAGTGTTGATGAAGTAAGAGGCAGTGGGCCTTTAAGAGGCAGGGCCTGGTGGAAGGTGGATAAGTCAATGGAAGTAATGGAGATAACTCTTCCAGGACTCTTGTTATGTCTTGGGAAAAGGTTATTATGAAAGAGCATGCTTCTCCCTTTGCAAGGTGACCTCTTGGTCTTTCTTATGTTGGTGTTCTTCTTCATGGGAGCTTCAAAGAACTGGAGCCTTAATGTTTGGACTTTTGGCCCAAACTGTGGACTGAATAAACCCATTTTCTTTGTGAAGTATGAGCTTCAGGTATTTTACTATAGTAACAGAAAGTAGAAAGGACCACAAATTAACTGATAAGGAGACTAAAGACTTTCCTGCAGAATCTGAGCTAGGATCACTCTATGAAAAGATCTATAGAGGGAAGAAAGGAAAGAGCCAAAGAGCAGGGGAGGGAGGGAGGAGGAAGAGGGGAGAGGAAAGGAGAGGTGGGAAGATGGGGATGAGGGAAGCTAATAGCATAATTTTGTGATTCCCCTGAGGATTCATGAGCCTGGAGGAGGTGGCAGGTGGGAATGACTCCTCTGAAACCCAGGATGGCGGCCTGTGAGAACCTAGGCTGTCATATACACATGACATGTCCACATCTGACACAGTACCTGGAATGCCATGAGTGCTCAGGGAGTGTTCTCTGGAACACTGCTGGGGACCTGTTATTGCTGCTTGGCCCAGAGCCTCATGGGTCTTGGTGTTGGGAGGTGCCAGGGCTCTGGGTATGTCCCAGCCTTCCCTCCCTTCCTCTCTGAGACCCCCCCCAACCCCTGCTGCCTCATACTACTCCAGTGTGGCCTCTTACCAGATGTGAATATCTGGGAAAGCAATCCAATCTTCCCAGGTCTTGTTTCCTCCTATTTCTAGTAAGGATACTGAAAAGTCTGGCCTCAAAGCATGCCCAGAGGTTGCTGTTTATCTGAAGCACCTCCTGCCCTCTCTGAGCACTTACCACTAAGTCTGTTAATGGCTGCTGTTCAGCTCTTTAAAACTGGTTTGGGGCTTCTCAAAAGTCTGGAGTGTGCCTCAGAGCTGTGAGGTCCCTAGGGGCTCTGGGCCTCCCCTTCTACCCTTTGCCCACAGCAGGGGCTTCTTCTGCTATGGACTGTAGGCAACCAGGTTACAAGGCTGTGTTTTCTCAGGAAACAATTTCAAGGACTTGGGACCATGCAGGGAGGCTTCCTGGATTAGGCTCAGGGGACCTGTTCTGCCCAGAGTTGTACTCCAGGAAGAGGACTGGTAGGAGCATGGCTGTCAGCCCCTGCTGGCTCTCACGTAGGATGGATTTGCCAGGTACTCACCCTGTCTAGCACAGACAAGAGGAGGCAACTGCAAACGTGGAATGAGAGTGGAGAAAGAGGGGTGTGGTGCAGGACATATGACAGGAAGAAGCCTTGTAGCCAGTTTCACATCCTCAGCTGGTGGTTATCTTTTTAAGCATCACACATGGTGAGAAGGAGCCCCCAATTAGTCTCTATGATCAGTGCTTCATCTCCTAGATCCTGAGGGATAGGGATGATGGCAGAGCCTGGAAGGAGGACCCTCCTCCAAGCCTTGAGCAACTTGCAAGGCCTGGGGAACAGAACACTGAGACAGAGCAAGCTCATCCATGTTGGTCAATGTGTTGTCACTATCATAAAGTGCCTAAAACAAGCTGGCTTTCTAAAGAGGCTTATTAACAGAGTCTGGAGGTTACACCAAATGGCTTAGCTCAGGCTCAGACTGGGGTCACCCCTTGGCTGCATGGCTGCATGGCTGCATGACTGATGGCCATGGCAGGAACACATACGGAAGCATGTCAGTGATGCAGCACACAACAGTGGAGAGAGGCAAGGGCTTTTTAAAGCACTTTTATAAGCACTCTCTGGGAGAACCAAAAAAAAAAATCACATGAAAACCATTGTGAGACCTCTTACCAATGAGCTAGGGGCCTCTCCTGGCTTCTGCTACCTCCTAATGCCACACTTTCTGGGACCAAACTCTCAACACAGAACCACTGGGGGACACCCAAACGATATCCAAACTGCAGCAGCATCCTTGGGCTGTGGTTGGTGAATGCTATGCCATGGAGGGACCCCAGTGACAGGCTCTTGTCCTATGCTTCTCACATGGCTTGTGTTGTTTATCTTGGGACTTTTGAAGAGAGAGCTGACTTTGAAGGTCCATGGTTCTAGCTAAATGTGTCCTTCAAGTGGACTCAGACTTTAGTCCTGTGTTTGCCCACTGGATAGCCTTGTCTATGAATGGGTTCTTCTTGCCTTTCAGGGTGCAGTGGGATGTGTGGGCCAAGCTGGCTCCTTATATGGCTTCCTCTAGCACTTGGTGTACAGCTGTTCTTATGAACCCTTGACCCCAGAGTCTTACCCACCCTCATTGGTAAAGTGAGGCTGGGGCTGGAGCAAGTCTGTTGGGGTATAACAGACACTGGACCCTCCCCTTGCCTTCTCCCTGCCTCCAATGGCTGTTGACCTATTTTTGCATGTGTATGCTCATGCAAGCATGCATGGACATACACACATACAGGTATGCATACATGCACACACACATACACATGCGTACATGTATGCACACATGCATGCATGGACATACACACATGTATACATGCGCGCGCACACACACACACACACACACACACACACACACACACACTTGGTGTTTTCTAAGCTGCTATTCCCTACTTCATACTGCTTCCCATCTTACACGGCCTTAACTTAGTCACTTCTCTCATGTTCCCTTTAGAGCCTAGCTTGAATCCACCTCTCCTGGGACTCCTTCCAGCCATCCCATGCCTGTGAGAACCTGATCTAATGGCAGAGCTGATTCCTGACTCCTTCAGGATAGTCACTGGCTTGAGCCACAGAGGACCACAGCAGTAGCCAGCAGGTCCTCCAGGATCAGCTGGAGAATCAGGAGGCCTCAGGCCCTGCTGAACTGAATGCAGGACATGAAGTTGGTTGCTAGGCAGGGCTGCTCATTGGCCTGGTTCTGGTTCTGACCAGCTACAAGGGAGTTTAGAGGCAAGATGGATGACTTTGAGTAAATGTCATTCCCTTGCTGCTCCTGTTTTCCCTTCTGTATAGTTAGCTGGCCCGTGAACATACATTGAGCCTGTCCCTTAGGGCTTCTGTGAGGGTCTTTGAGCTGACAGCTGCAAATGAAAGGAAACCCAGATAAGCAAAATCAAGGGGCCTCGAAAGGATATCAGGAGACTAGCCTGAAGTGTGGTACTTGAACCAGCCACTGCTCTAGCATGAGAGGCTTATCAGAAATGCTAGTTTGGGCTGAGGGTGTGGTTCAGTGGTCAAGCATATGCCCACCACGTGTAAAGATGTCAGTTCAGTCTCCATCAGCATGTGATTTCACACCTGGGACACTTCTGATCACAATGGAGCTTAGAAGCTGCTATCCCACAGCAGCGTGTCCTTATCCCATTCCTTGTCCTGGAGTCAGCATAGTGGACCTTCCTTCTAGAGCCTGATGGAAGTCTTGCTAGGAATTCCCATCTAGTTCAGGAAACTGCCATGCCAGGCTGCTTAGGATCCAGAAGTCAGACTGGGATGATAGGGGGCAAAGGCCCGAGTGTCGAACATGACCATCTCAAACTCTGGAGTCTCAGATACGGTGCTCTTGTTGCTTTAACACTTGATCAGAGTTTAAATGTAGCAACTCTTCAATGAGCTGCCAGATCATCTGGGCCAATGGCTACTGGAACCTGGGGTCTGCCTTTTGTCTTCTTGAAACAAGATGGTGGTTGTATGAGCCTGGCCACTGGCCACATTGTCTTACCTTGGGGAGTAGTAAAAGTGGGGAGAGAAGAGACCCTATAGAACTCCTGCACTCTGACTGTACCCTAACACTACAGTAGAGGAACGAAAGATAGAGCAGATGTGGGGGGCACTTTCCACCATGCAGCAAGGACAGAGGGATAGGCGTACTAAGAAGGGCAGAAGCTGCCCACATGCCTGTCAGCTTATCAGTCTTGGTACAAAGTATTATAAAAGTTTATTTTTAGTTGTGTTTAAAATTCTGTTTTGTGAACTGTTATGTGAGGATCTGCCTAGGTCTTGGTGTTTTGTATTGTTTGTATGTGTTGGATTTATGTGGGGCATGTTGATTGGTAATGATCTGCATATGCTATCAGTAGAACACCTAAGGAGTTCTAAATCTATAAAAACGCCTAAGCTCCGACGCTTGGGGTTCCACTGGCAGTGCAGCACTGGCCATGACAGTGGTTCCTTCTGCTGAGGTCTGGCAGAGTTTGCAACCATGAAAATGCCTCCTTGTCATCCTTGCTGAGCCACCCAGTAGGTGTCTTACTACAACAAAGTCTGCCTAGTTGAGAGCTTGTGTTTGCTGAAGAAGACTGCGTGGTTACCCTTATAGGCACTTTAGGGGTAGGATTATGCTTTTCAGAGAACCTGATTTTTAAAAGGCTATCGAGATACAGGAGGAAGAGTCTACAGATATATGAGGTACTAGACACACTGATATGGTGAGGATGATGATGGTGATGATGGTGATAGTGATGGTGATAATGATGGTTTTGGTGGTGAGGTGGTAGTGGTAGTGATGGTGCTGGTGATGGCATTGGAAGTGGTGACGATGATGGAGGTAATGGTCGTGACTGTGATGAGGCCACTAGAAACTGAATTCCAACCACGTGCCAAGCATTTTCTTTCAATGAGCTCGACTGTTGTCCTCCCCACTTGGATGAATGACTCAGAGAGATGCAGAAACTCCCTTATACTCTTGCAGTGGCATTGACATTCAAACCCAGGTCTCTAGGACTATGCATGCAGAGATCTGTTTTCACTTGGCATCACTGGATGAGAGATTGCAAGCCACTAGAAGAGCATTGGTCACTTCTTTGTGGGGCCACAAACGGCCCATGGCAGGGAAACAGAAGATATTTCTTTCTTTCTTTCTTTTTTTCAGGAGAGACGGAAGACTTGTGGGTTTTTTCCTCTTGCACAATTCTCTTTATTTCCCATGTGGCTCTTTTTGCCATTTTTAGAAATCCAGAGCTGCCTGTGGCTATGGACCCACCCCCAGCCCACTTTGGCTATGGAGATGTGCATATGCACAGAGCTCTGGTGTCTGGAACACTAGCCTTTCTGTCCTGGCTCTGGTTTCACCTGTTCCCACCCCTGGGCTGCTTCTGTTGTGGTCTCAGCCACTTTTTCATTCATTGCCTCTTTCTTGGTCCTGAGTAATCACTCTGGGGCCTGGTAGGCAGTAGAACCTTGAGGCCTTCCTTAGGATGCTGCATGTGCTCTTCTAGTTGAGAGTTGGTTCACTCATCTCCTGGGGGGAAAATCTGCATCTGTGTAATTATAGAACAGCACCAGAGTGCCCAACCTACCTCTAGACCAGCTCTGAAGTAGGCCCATCCCCCAGGGGTACCTTGTTTATGCTTATGTCTGTAGTCCTATCATCATATGGCTGTCCCATATGCTGTTCCTTCTCCAGACTTGGTCAGATCTCTCCCATCCATCACCATTGGAGAGAGACATAGCTATGGCAGGCTCTACCTCCAGAATTGGTACAAAGAAACTTGCCCAAAGAATGCCACTTCAGATTTGATCTTGGGCCTCATGGTCTCCCCTGTCTGCCACCATCCATCTACTGCATGTGGCCAGAGAGATTTCAGGTCACAGGGACCTGTCCATACCAATCTTGAACCCACTGTGGCTTCCCACAGCTCCTGGACTAAAATCCAGCCTTGGAATGGAGTCACAGGGCCCCCTGCTGCTGGCCTTCTCCCTCATGTTTCCCACCACCCAGCTCTGCTCCAGCTGCAGTGAACTCTCTTCACGATGACTGCCTGTGCCCACCCCCTACATTCTGTGACCTTCCTCATCACCCCAAAACACAGGTTCCTTCTCTTCCCCAGAATGTCCTTTGATGGGCAGGTCAATGCTCAAGTGGTTTCTCTTCTCTGTTCATTCATGCATTTATTAAGTTCCTACTGTGTGCCTGGTGTGGACCACAGTGAACAAACAAGAAGACAAGGAAGAGCAGTTCACATTCCTGTGGGATGACAGCA
The DNA here is from genome assembly GCA_026225945.1 of Cricetomys ansorgei. NCBI lineage: Eukaryota > Metazoa > Chordata > Mammalia > Rodentia > Nesomyidae > Cricetomys > Cricetomys ansorgei. The sequence continues at coordinate 3,020,061 of JAMJFZ010000770.1, forward strand.
AAGAAACAGAGACACCATGATAAAAGTCATGTTCAAAAAGGGTTGTGAGGGACCATCTTTCTGAAGATGTGGCAACTTTAGAAGAGAGAAATGAATCAGGGAGAAAATGTTTAGTGACTTGGAACAAGATCATTCCTGGTAGAGGGAAGAGAATGCAAAGGCCCTAAGGACATCCAGGTGAGGAGGTTCTTAGCTTATAGCTCCAGCTCAGAGGGAGCTCAGGATGCTTGTGGCGAGCTAAGGCCCACAATTAAGAATGTCCCCAGTGCCACTGTCCCTTCTCTCACTCCCCTGCCTCAATCTGGGCAGCTCTTCTTTAGGGAACACAGATGAGTGCTTGTCTGAGAGTCCCCCTCTCCCTGAACATGTGCACTGGGGACAGGAAGTGTTGGATCTCACTTCCCAGCTGCCTGGTGGGATGTCACCAAGCCAGGACAGCCTGCTTGGGAAGGGACAGAGGCCCTATTGAGCCAGCTCTCTGGGCCAGCATGGACAATAGCCACACTGAAAACTAGGAACATCAGCCAGCATGCTTGTCCAGGAAGTTGCCAGGCCACTACCACCCCCTTCTGTGCCACCCCACCCCCAGCCCTCTAGGCCTCTCAGTTTAGGGAATGGTAGATGCCAGTGGCTACTTGGAGCTGGTACTGCTTACTCTGTGCCAGACCCATGCTGCCCCTGAAGAAGTACAAGATCCTGGGTTTATTGCCTACAGACAGGCATAGGTACAAGGCTGGAGGGGGCCAGAGAGGAAGGGGTGTGCACATGGAGACCTGGATAGGAGAGAACTGGATAGGAGAGAGCTGGATAGGAGAGAGCTGGATAGTCATGGTCCTAAAGCTGTCTGTAGCCAGGGTGGTGCTTTGAAGGCACAGCACCCCTGAGACAGCAGTAGAGCTAGCTGGCATGAGTGACAGGCCAGGATGAGGAGGAGGGAAGCCATGGTCAGGGCCTCCTATGAAGCACACCATCTGTTTCTCAAGCCCGAGTTCTGTCTATAGGTGGGACGTGAGTTCCAGAAGGATCTTTGTTGGCATCCTGCCACACTTGCCTTCCATGTTCAGGGGCAGCTTCAAATCCTAGGCAAATCCCTGGTGGACAGCACCTGGGATAAGCACCCAGGTACAGAACGACCTTTCTGACCCTCCCCCACTTGCTCACAGATGGGGAAACTGAGTCCTGGGCCACAGAACATGGAGGTGAGTGAAGCAGTTAGGGTCATCTGCCTTTAAGCAGATCAAATTATGAAATTTCAGATTCTGGGGAAGTCTGGATTGCCCTGAAACACCCTACAGTGCGGCTTCTGCTCGGTGTCAGATCCCTGTTGAGCTCCATTCGGCACTCTGTTCCTTCCCGTCTTTTATGGCAGCCAGAATTATTCGAATAAGATACTTGCTGTGTGTCCTTGTCCAGCCAAGTTCACAGGACTGGGATTGTGTCCTATTCCAAGACTTCATATACAGTGTTACTCTGCACATTCTGGTTGAGAATATGAATGGAGTGTCCTGGGGCAGGTGGGAAAAACACACCAGTCATTGTGTGACTATAGCCTAGCACTTCCTGGATGCTTGTTTGACCACAACTGATCCACAGAAGACAAGCAAGGGACCTGGGGACAACTTGGTAGTAAGACACATGTCACTTCTTAGGAAGCAGCTAGTCAGCTTTGACAGATCCTGCAGAGAAATTGAGGCTCAGGAAGCTAAGTCACAAGCCATAGAGCTGGCAGGCAGGGCAAGGAATTGAGCTGGGTCGCCTGGCTTCTGTCCAGGCTCTGGAGCACCAGCTCTGGTCATCAGTCTCCATGTCTGCAGCTCAAGCTGACTGCTCCTGACAGCTGGGCCCATGGGGAGCAACATGTGCTGGTGCCAAGGCAAACATTGGTAGGGAGGTGGGGGCAGGAGGTGCGGCTGCTTCATTCCTCTGCTTTCTGAACAGACTGCTGCAGAGCCAAGCAGCCAGGTCTGCACTGCAATCATTGTTTCTATGATGGTTTCCAGATGCTGCAGACTCACAGGTTTGGGGCTTGGCCAGGGAGTTAGTCCTTCCTCCCCCACTCGCCACCTCTGCCAGTCCCATACTACAGAGCTGGGCCAGCCAGCCAGCCCCATACAGCCTGTCACTTTCAAGCCTGCAACCTGCCCAGTTCCTGGGCCCAGGAGCCCAGGCTCCATTCCTGGCTGTTACTCTTAACTTCCTGTGTGGCTCGAGGGAATGCCTGCCTTCTCTGAGCCTTAGTTTCCTGGCTATAGAATGGGCACATAGGGCAGAAAGGAGTGCAGCATCTGATTGATGCTCCTACTTCTCTTCCCTGTGTTCTAGACCCTTCTCAAAGTGGGGCCTCAGACCAGCAGCCCCCAGGGATGACTTGGAGACAAAGATTCTGAGACTCCAGGGGTGGGGCCTGCAGTTACCATGATGCCTCAGTGAAGCTCAGGCATGAGTAAGAACAGCCCATCCTCCAGATCCTGAGGTCAGGTTCTGGATCGGAGCTAGGATCCCTGGGGTAAGAAAGACAAGAGCTGACTTTGGAAGATGTGTGGCTTTGGGAAGAAAAGAGGCTTTGCTTAATGTGAGGAAAAGGTAAAGAAAGCACTTACCTCAGTGTGTGGCAGGGTGACCATGCTGGTTCAGTGTGACAGCAAGCACCCAGCCCTGGGGAGAGGCCAGCTCCAAAGTCACAGGCCCTCTGGGTCAGGTCAGCGGCCACTGTCCAGCCCTCAGACACAGAAGCAGGATGCAGATGGTACTGTCAACCTTGCTTCCTGCTTCTTTCTGGGCTGGAGACTAGCGTGAAGCTCTTCATCCGCAGGGCACTCTCCCTGAAAAGGTGGGATGCCTTGAGGTGTGCTACCCACATGGTACCTCACACCCACTTCTCTCATTTCCAACACCAGCTGATACCCAGGCATCAAGGGAAGAGCTTCAGATGCCAGGGCTGGCCACAGGGCCCATTTAACTCCTACTCTGCCCATTTGCATCACCACAAGTGGACCTCACAACCCAGTGATAGAATCAGACAATAGTCAGAGGTCCAGGATTCAAGGCCAGCTGATCCTTTACTTAATGACCTTAGACAGGTGTCTTAACCTCTCTGGGCATCTGTTTCCACACCTGGAAATAGTCACTATAAAGTGACAAGTCTAGTGTGTAGTTCTCAGCTGGACTCTTGAGGTACCATGAGTGCCTCTGAGGTCACCGGTGGGCCCAGAACTCCAGTGCTCACAGGTCTGAGGCAAAAAGCTTGTTTCTGCCAGCTGTCCAGGTGAGGAGGTGATGGTGTGAGACTAGAACTAAGGATGCAAAGCAAACCAGGCAGCAGGCAGCTGGGGGAGCCCCAGCCTCAGGCTCCTGCCAGAGTTGCCCAAACAGCTGACTTCAGCATTCCCCATCCAGGGTGGAACAGATCTTTTTTTGGCACTTAGCCACCTCTGCACCCTTCCCCCATTGCTATTTTGAGCTGAGCTTGCTGTCCCCTCCTCCCTGGCTGTAGCCCTCATACTCAAAGTAGCCTTTCTACCACTTACACAGTCACCTGCCTGCCCCAAGGGCTAGGCCTACCTCCAGTGAGGTGGGCAGGTTCTTCCTGGCCACATACTAGTAGGCTTCCCAGGAAAGACTCCCTGAAGAGCACAGTGGGCAACAGTCAAGGAGAGACAGCTTAGGGGCAGGCAGTGCCTGGGCCACCTAACATCTCTCCAGGTCTCCTGTCTGACAGACCTGTGCCTTTTATACCTCTGCTCACTACCTCATGCCCAGAGCCTCTCCTTCTGCTCATGGAAGAGGCAAGAGGGCCCAAGCATGGACACACACTCACATACTATGGTGAGCCAGGAAGGTTAGCAAAATGTCTCTAAATTCAAGATGAACTCTGAGTTTGGCATGTTGAAAATGGGTTTAGGCAAGAACATGACCCAGACCACACAGTCACTTGGAGTCCAGCCTTCTCTAGAAGGTTCTCAGCTAGCCACTAACATGGAACAGTTAGAATACTTGAGGGGCAGTTAGCTTCAGTGAGACTGGGAAGGATAGTGGAAAAGCATTGACACTATAAGGTACCAAAAGAGCAGAGTGGGTGTGTATGTACTGTTATTGGCAAGAAGTTGATTTTGTTTTTAAATTTTGGGTATAACTTTTACAGATTTAATAAAAGCTAAGGATAGGTCAGCTGGGGCCAGATGGGAAGGAGCCTAATCATCTTGTGCACATCATCTCCGTCCTGCAGTATTGGGCACTTCAAGGATAGAGTGGTCATTGGAGTACTTGTTGGAGGATGGTCTAGCAGAACTGGGGTCATGGCTGCAGCAGGAGAGAAGGGAATCATTAGGAGAAAGGACCTGTTGGATGCACAAGGACACAACTGTGTACAAGAGACCTAGACTCTAATTGGAAATGGCCTACAGATAGCAGCAAGCTACAGGGTGGCTGCAAATCTTCCATCTACTCCTCCCTCCTGGAGTACTACTGCAGCCTAAATCTGAAGTGACAGCAGGGAGGAAGGTTGAGTCTTTTGCAATGCCAGTAATTCCACCCCTCTTGCACAGGCCCCTCTTCCTTCCCCAGCCCTCAGCCCAATCCCATCCCTGAGGCCAGTGGAGGGAAGCCAGAGGCAGGAAACAGATAGCCAGGGAGTGGCTGTACACATGGTTACAAGTCCTGACTTTCCTGAGAATTTTGCCCAAGATTACTTCCAACAGCCTGGTGTGGGGATTTGGAGAGAGAAGTCTGCTCCTATGGCATATGATGCAGCCTGAAGGCATATGAGGTGCTGAGGGGTGTCTCTGAACCCCTGGGTCCTGGGGAGGTTCCTGGCCTCTCTCCGACTCTATCATTTCTAACGTATGTCCTTTTCCTTCTTGGTTGATGTCACCCATTGTCTCGCCCTTCCTAGTCACACTGCAGAGGCATGTCCTTTTCCCCCTGGCTTCTCCTGGGTCTCCTCCTTCTCTCCATCTTCTCCTCTCTATCTCACCCCCAACCCCCTCCCCAGGGTTTTCCTGAGGCCTTTTCCTGTCACTGTGAAAGCCTCCATTGTTCCCTGGACTCTTACAGTGTCTAGTGTTGTGGGCTAAGGATGGCATTTTTTGTGGGGTGGGAGGGGTACCCGGGGGCTGGGCCTTCTGGGCCCATGTGGAGCTGTGACAGGAACTCAGAAAAGGGGGGTGGTACTGGCAAGGGCACATGGACATTGAACTCAGACAAGGAGGCCCTTGAGGCTTAGAGGAAGCCAGGCTGGCTTCTCTCCGTGGCCTCTGTCCCAGCATCCTGCAGCCCACCTGTTGCTTCCTCTAGGGCTCCTGGAAGCCTGCACCTGCCAGAAGTGAGCTGCTGCGGCTCAGTGCCTCCTGTCTGGTTGGCTGTGCTGTGCAGACATATGAGTTGGGGACAATATTTGGAGATTTCCTGAGGTCCAGAGGAAGGGAAAGTACGGGCGTGAGCACTGGACAGAGACTTGACTTCAGATGTGACCCTGTGAAGATTGATGGATCTTCACTTTGCTCCAAGCTTCAGTTTCTTTCTCTGCCACCAGGGTCAAATGCTGATTTTGAAGGGGCTGTTGCATCAGTTAGAGACTATCACCTGGGAAACCAGGGTGGCCTTTGCCTGCAGACATAGGCTCAGCTGTCCCACAGAGATGAGTCTTACTTGGGCTTGTCCTTGGGGCTATGGCCAGGTATGAGTCATGAACCCAGAAGGGGTCCTCTTTAGAAGACCCTAGATTGTGAGCTCTGTGAAGGCAAGACATTCCCTGTCTTGTTTATTTCCTGTTTCTGGAATTTTCCACAAAGCCTGGTCAGAGTGGGTATACAATAGATGTTGGTTGAATGAATGAATGTTGTTGACATGTCAGCCTAGAGTCACAGGTCAGAGGGGTCATGTTACTCTGAGCAGGGTTGATCTCTTGTTTTCTCAGAGTCATTTCAGGGAAAGGCCAGGCTCTGGGTGGAAAGAGTCAGTGAGTATGGTTCAAGCCTAGGTTTCACAACAGTGGGGCCCTGTGCAGGTGCCTGGGCTGCCCCCGCATCTGTTTTTGCCGGGGCTACAGAGAGCAAGGTAGGAATTACTGGCACATAGTGATGCCCAGCTCTTCCAGAGCTGTCCCCTCTCACTTGGCAGACAAAGAAATGGGTTCCAAGAAGGGCCTGAAAGACCAGGGCCTAACATCACATCTGCTTCCCAAGGCTTGTTTCCTCAACGCTGAAGGACTCAGGAGACAGTGAGGGCAGCAAGAGTAAGGACTCACAGTTAGAAGCTATGGACTCCTCCAGGGAGAGCCATCATGTATCATAGAATCCCCATCTGGGTGAGTCCGTGATCAGCCCCTCTGCCTCTTGGGCAGATCCTGAGTCTAGGACTGGTGTCCCCAAGGCCAGAATCACCTCAGCGGCCAGGATGCATGAGAGCACACAGACAGGGCAGGATGGGGCTGGCTGGAAGCCCGTCTGTTCTTCATTTCCTCTCCTTACCTCACTGGCTCTGGCCAGAGATTCTTAGTTGGGTGCATAGGGACAACCTAAGGCTTCAAGAGAAGGGTGCCCAAAGGGGTGCCAGGCACACACTGAATGAAGTCATGAACCTGCAGGGAGGTAAGTGACCCTTCCCAGAGGGTACTTACACCCTCCATTCTGGAAACATGGAAAACTAGGCCCACTTCCTGTGTCTCAGCATCCTGACTGGATGAGTTCTTTGTGTTGTTCTGGCACATTTCAAAGAAGTTCAGAAAGTGGATCCTGGGCAAACAGACTGGACCACTTTGTCAGTGTGGCCTCAGACAGTTCCTGTCTGAAATCCTGGGTTTACTATAACCGGCTCATAGAGGTTTTAGAGATGTAAGGACATGAGAGGAAAGGCGATATCTCTACCCCAAGCTCTGAACAGCAGGGTCTGACCTCCTAGGAGCTGGAGGAGGTGAGGCTCACCGCTAGAAAACCCTGTATTTAGAAAAGAATCCAGCCTAAAATCAGAATAGCCATCCTACCCCATTGCCCATCCTGTGATCAGCCTTTGTCATGCTCTACCTGAAGCTGCCAGTGGCTATTATGGTTGACATCTCTACAAAGAAGGGTCATGAGGGGACCAAGCTTCACTCAAAGAATGACTCACTCTGTAGGGACTCCAGGCATCAGGGCAAGAGGACCCACCGGGGATATGACAAGTGAATATTTACTTATTCCTGGCTTCTTAAGATAGGGGTGATATGGGGTCTCGGGCAAGGATGGCTTCCTGCCTGGGTGAAGTAGCTCTGTGGAGCAGCTCATGGTCCAACAGAACCAGCAACCAGAGCTGCCTAGTGCCGTCTCCATTGTCCACACCTGCAGGCACAATAGTAGGGACAAAAGTGTAAGAAGCTGCCTTTGATTTCAAAGGGTTCCTACTTCCCGGACAAAGCCCCGGGTGCCCTCTGGTGGGCAGGAGGAGCCTGCAGGTTGGAAAGTGGGCTAGTCACCATTGCTTTCCTCTAAGTCAGGCTTGCTCAGGGTGGAATATGCATTCATTTGAACAGAGTCTGAGCAGAAATAAATGCACCCATAGATCCATCCCCTGAGGACAAATTCTGAAACCTTCTAGCTTATTCCCTTAGGCAATTTCTCATGTTTTTCCTTTTCACAGTATTCCATCCTGCCTTCTCTCAAGTACTTTCCCAAATGCCTAACAAAACTCAGTATAACTTTTAAAATACTAACCTTTATTTATGTGTGTGCTTGTATGTGCCATGGTGGTGTGTGTGTGTGTGTGTGTGTGTGTGTGTGTGTGTGTGTGTGTGTGTGTAAGTCAGAGGACAATTGCAGGAATCAGTTCTCTCCTTCTACCATGTGGGTTCTAGGGGTCAAACTCTAGTCCCCAGGCTTGGCAGTCCCCAGGTTTAGTGGAAAGTACCTTCTCTCTGAGTTGTCTCCTGGGATGTTCATCATAACTGTATCACTGGCTTTGTTGTTGTGTGTCCACTGGGAGCATCTGAGGCCTGCTGTAGATTGTCCTATTTCTAGTTTTTCACTGTCCTAAATAATATGGTGATAATATCTTTGCAAATGCTTTTAGTCTGTATATCTGATCATTTCCTTAAGGGCATTGTAAAGCCAGTTTTTAAGAGTTTGAAGACTTATGGCCAGAGTGACTAGTAGAAATGTAGTAGCAGATATCTGCCCAGTCCCTGATAGTGGCTTTCTCTTTATAAGCCTCAGTGGCCTTCACTAGCACTCAACGTCCAGAGGACTATAAAGCTGGAAGTACTCTCTGAGTTACCAGGCTCAACTTCCTGACTAGGGCAAAGGTCCCTTTGGCAAGCTTCCTCATGGTTGTTTACCCAGGCTCTGCTTACATTGACTTGGTGACAAGGACTCATTACCTCCCAGCTAACCTCAAGCGTCTCATGAATTGATGGAAAGCCAATACAATCTCATTCTAAAAAGTATCTGGAGGTGGAAGCTCCTCCCCTCTTCTCACTCTTCCCTATCCCACACAGTGTGATTCCCCACTTCTCAGGCTGCCTTTCAGCTACTGCTCTAGACACAGTCTGAGAGCCCCTCCTTCCCTAGCTCCATCCTGGATTATGTATTGCCTATTAAATCTCCTGGCTTCTATGGTACCTAGAGGACCTGCCTGTGCTACCAGGAGTAGCTTCTGGGACTCACTGAGCCATGCCTAGGCTCCTGGCAGATGTTATTCCCTGGTGGGGGTGGAGTGAAAGGGATACGCAGCCCGGGTCAGGAAAGCCTGCTGGGGCCTGGCAGCCTGCTTGGCTGAGTGGTAACCCCTGAAGAGCCGTCTGTTGAGCCAGGCCTCTGCTGGGAGGAGGCAAGGGGAGGAGTTCTGTTAAACCACCTTCTTTCTGGGCTCTGGGCCCTGTTCTCTCTGGTCAGTATAAACAATGTCTTTACAGAGCCTTCCAGGAAGTGGCTCCTTGAAGCTGCCCGCCTGCTGGCCTGTGTCCCTTCCATCTGCTGTGTCTTAAACTTACCCTGTACACCACCTCTGCCCCGAAGGAGGGCACTGGAACCTACCTGACTGCTCCTCCGCTACACACCAGGAGGCCTAAGGAATTTCCTCATGAAATCTCTACTGAAGGGTCTCCCCTTAAAGCCATGGCAGGCAGAAGAGCCTGCTGAGCCTTGCTTTCAGCCCCTCACATATGAATGCTGTCAGGCATCCAGCCCTGTACCCTAAATCCTCAGTTTCACTTGCTGTCTACTTTAGTTAGTAGAAAGGGGACCTGACAGGCCATGAACCCTGAGCACAAAGCCCAGGACAGGCAGTGTCCCATAAACGTTTGGTTGGTGTCTTCCCTCCTTCCTTGCCCTTTGCTGGCACATGTCTAAGCTTCTGCAGCTTTCTTTTGACTTTTTTAGGGTCCTTCTGGGAGAATATTCCAGAAGATAAAGGCACCTAACACCCTTTCTTCTTTGTCTTGCTAGTCTTCCTATGCACACACCTTGAAATAGAGGACCACACCAGCTACCAGGCTGTCATCTTAATTCTGAAATGTTCTTCAGACTCTTCTGGGCCTCAGACCCTCCTCTGTATCATCTGTAGCACCTCAGTTACCTTCTCTGCACAAGGATGAACCATTCCCAAACACCAACAGTCTCTGAGAGAAAGTGCTGCTGTGTGCCTGGACTGAGCTAAGGTACCTGGGAGGGCATCAGGTCTTCAGGTCAGACCCTTAATCAGTGTTTGCTGTCCAGATGTGAAAACAGACAGAGATACTGAGTGGCTTGCTGAGGTTCCCCACGTGGCAACAGACAGAGCTGGCTTGTGATTTAGGAGACCCTTAAGTCTAGGATCTGAGCTCATCCTATGGAATGAGGCATCAGGGAGCTGCCAGGGCCTGGCCTGTCAGTGTGGAATTGACATGATGGGACATCTGGGCCTATAGAAGGCCAGGACGCCCAATCCTGAATATCTAGAACAACATGGCAAGGGCCATGTTCTAATTCTGAGCCATGACTCTGCTCTTCGTTCACTTCTTGTCTACCTACCTGTTTTTCCCTTTGGTTACAATCTACACCTCATTACCTGTGTGGCCCCCATTACCCCTTATTCAGAATCGGACAACCTGAGACCTAAATTCAGTTAATTTCTAATCCCGACTAGGATTTTTGTTTTGTCCCAAATATACTAGGATGAATTAACACCACCCTTCTGTTCTTTGCCCTAAATATGGTAGGCAAGGCCCAGGTTTTGAGGGCTCTCTGAGCAAGGAGAGGTCTGCAGAACTAGATTCCAGAGCAGCATGCTGAGGACAGGCCCTAAATCCCTCCATCAGCTAAGAAAAATCTCAGAACCAACCATGGCAAGACAACCACCTGTGTGTGTGTGTGTGTGTGTATGTGTGTGTGTGTGTGTGTGTGTATTGCATGCATGCATGCATGTGTGGTGTGCATGGTATGTGCAAGTCAGGGGACAACCCAGGTGTCATCCACCTTTCTTTTGAGACAGGTCTTTAGTTGGACTGGAACTTCACCAAGTAGGCCAGAGTACCAGAGCTTCCGGATTCTGCATGTCTCCACCTGTCATCTCACTATCACTGGGATTACAAGCATGTGCTATCACACTAACTTATGTGGGTTCTCAGGGTCAAACTCAGGTTTGCATGCTTACAGAGTAAGCATTTTACCAATGGAGCCACCTTCCCACCTCTTCTTCCCCCTTCAACAGCATAGGCAGACACCTTTGGAAACACAGTCAGGAAAGCATATGCATATGGTGTATTATTTTGAGATGATAGAACCAAGGAGACTATGGACACAGGCCGCTTAGAGCCTGGTGACTAGGTATTGGATAGCAGTGAAGAGATTGGCCTCAGCAGGACTCAGAAAACCTGAAAACTGGATCCTTTAAAGAGCTCAGCCTCAGAGGCACCCTCTTGTCCAAAGTGAGTAAGTAGACCAGGTCATGACTGTGTGGGGTACATCTTTCCCAACATGGATGGTCCTCTCTCAGGACTTCCCTGGGCTCACACTGAACCTGCTCCTGAGACACCACAGTTATTAGCAAGTCCAGTGACATCAAGCAGGGGAACCAAAAATCAGGGCTATGTTGTGCTTGCTTTCCAAGTTTTGATTTTTACACTCAGCACATCTTCCCCTTTTTATTATTTTGCCTGGAATGCTAGTCAAACATCACCTAGTAGTATGACTGGCCTCTGGAAAAACAACAGCAACAACAAACACACAGTTAATAGAAATTATTATTTTACATACCAATACTACTTCAGATTAGTAAATAATAGTAGTGCCAGTAATCTTATTTTACCTGTGTGCCAGGTGCTAGTCTCAGGGTTTACCTGTATCATTTCACATAATGCTCAGAATACTGTTTTAAAAGGTTTTATTGCAGAAAATAATTATGTATGTGTGCGTGCATGTCACAGCATGCATGTGGGGGTCAAGGGACAACTTGTGGGAGTTGGTTCTCCTCACCCACCATCTGGGTCCTGAGGATTGAACTCAGATCATTAGAGTTGGCAGCAAGTGCCTTTACCCACTGAGCCCTCTCACTGGCCCAAAACACTCTCAGATGGAGTCACTTCTTCTAGCCTTGTTCAAGGTCACAGAGCTAGGATTTGGGTCAGAGTCTGCTCCTGACCTCTATACCCTGTTTCCTAAATGGGTAGTCACTCAGGAGGTTACCGTGACAATAATCATCCCATAGTCCGAACTTCCTGAACCTGATGGAGGAGGAATTCTCTGGGCTCTTGTCAAAATGCAGGTTCTGGGCTGGGGAGATGGCTCAGTGGGAAAAGTGCTTCCCACACAAGCATGGGGCCCTGAGTTCAATCTCTAGCATCCACAGAAAAAGCTGTGTGTGATGGCACCCGTTTGCAATCCCAGCGTAGGGGAGGTAGGGCCAGGAGGACTCCTGGAGCTTGCTGGATAGCTAGCCTAGCCAAAGTGATCAGCTCCAGGTTCAGTGAGAAACTTTTAAAAAAACAAAAGCAAAAAAAAAACAAAACAAAACAAATAAAAAACCAGGTGGAGAACAGTTGAGGGAGAAACCTGTGTTTAACCTCTAACATCCACATGCAAGTATATAGACATGCATGCACACCCCACACACATGAACACAGGTTCTGATTTACTGAGTCTAAGGTGGTGTTCAAGATTCTTCCTCTCTAACATGTTAGCAGACAGTCCTGTCCCTGCCAGGCTGGGTACCACATTTAATGATGGCATGCAGAGTCTGGTTCAAGTCTCTCTCAAACTTGAAGCCCATGAGACCCAAGTGGGTGAAATATGTGAAGGGACCTGTGTCAAGAAGAAGAAGAAGGGACCTGTGGAGTGTGTGAACACTGGCTTTGATAGTTATCCATTCCTCAGCCTCAGCTAGTGAGAATCCAAGGCTAGTGTGGCTCCATAACTATGAGTAGTCTCCAAGTTTAAATCTGTGGTAATAAATCTAACTTTTTTTTTCCCCCAAGACAGGGTTTCTCTGTTGTAACTGTGGCTGTCCTGTAACTCACTCTGTAGACTTGGCTGGCCTTGAACTCAGAGATCCGCCTGCCTCTGCCTCCTGAGTGCTGGCATAAAAAATGTGAGCCACCACCACCTGGCCAACAAATCCAACTTTTATAAAACCATCCTCTGTGTGCATGTGTAGGCTCACAGCAGTTTTATTCATGACAGCCCCAGTTGAGAAACAGCCCAGTGCTGTGGCATTGACATACAGTGGATATTCGTTAGCGGGGCAGCAAGAGAGGGTGAACACAGACACATGCTTCAGCATGGCTAAGCCTCAAAAATATTACCTTCAGTGAAAGAAGCCAGACAAAAGGATGAGTCTAAGCTCAGAAAATCTACAGAGACAGGAAGTAGGCACTCACTTCTCTCATCTATAAAATGCAGTTGCAAATCAACAAGAAAAAGGTTAGGGTTGAAAAGATGACTCAGTGGTGAAACATCTGCTGCTGTTTCAGAGTACAGTTTCTGTCACCCGTATTGGTGGCTCACAGCTGCCTGTAACTCCAGCTCCAGGGGATCCGATGCCCTCTTCTGACTGCAGCAGGCACCTGCATGCACGTGCACAGACACACATACATAATAAAAAGATTTTTAAAGTTAAACCCCCATAGAAAAACAGTCCATGGAATATGAACAAATATGAGCATTCTTAAATACATGCAAAAATGCTTCTTGCTCATTATGAGAGATGTACGTCAAACCTCCTCTGAGAAGACTTTGTATCTTTTAGATTAGCGATGCTGTGGCTTCCCCTAATGTAGAAAGGTACATTTCAAGACCCTCAGTAGATGCCTACTGTGGAGCTGTAACTAAGGGTTAGAGTTGCAAGATCAAAACTAGCATGGATCTCTTCTTTCTTTGGTTTTCCAATAGAAGATTTGTTCTCATCTCAGATTTTTAGCAACCTCAGATTTTTTTTTCTTTCTTTATGATATTGGTAGATTTCACCTTTCCAGATAATGGAAGCACTTTACAATTTCTCCTTGGCATATGAGTTGTCTGCTACCCTTCTCCTAGGCTCCAAGGCAATTACTATGTAAAAGGAGGGCTGTAGGAGGAAATAAGGCCTCCCTAAGAACCGGCTGCCAGGGGCTAATACAGGGGCAGTGGTTGCGCAGATGTGAAAGCTGATGCCTAGGAACAGATGACATCACGAGAGCCAACCAGCAAAGGACATTTCACCACTATCGTGCTCAAGAGACGAATGGGAGCAGGATGCAGGGCGATGAGGGGTCATAGGGAGTATAAAGTGTGCCTTTTGTCCTGAACAAAGAGAGTCTGCTTGTCCACACATCTCCCAGAGTCTGGTCTTTTGATTCTGCGCCGGCTCATCCCCCGGGTAGCAGTGGGGCGGGCAGGGCCAGAGGTTCCAGGTAGTAGCTAGGAGTGCACCCCAGAGTGCCCCCCAAAAGCTACAGAGGGCCACTTGAACATAAGCACTATAGAGACCACAGCTGATCTGGTAACAGGCAGTAACTAATTAACTAACGGGCAGGTAGGATATATAACGTAGAAACTGGAGAAAGGAGACCATTGGGTCCCAGGCATGTGAAGAGAGCTCTCATCTTGTTCCTCAGAACTGCAGTTTAAAGCTTATGAGTTATTCATTTCTAGGACTCTGTTGAATCCGTTCAGATCAGTTGAGCATAGGAAATTACAATTGAGGAAAACAAATGTGCGGAAAGTGCAGGTGCAAACAAATGAAAGCATTAGCTAAAACTCTGCTCCTGAGGATCTGGAATACGAAGCTGGCAAAGTATTGTGGGAGTAGAGGCAGAAGTAATAGGTATTATTACTAAAAGTGGTGCACAAACGCTTTGCTCAGAAGTTTCATTTTTGAAAACTTAACTCTACAAATACACTCACAGGCATGTAAGTTAACACGTGTACCAAGCACTCTTGGTAGCACACAATGAGCTTTCGTGATTCTGTCACCATGCAACTGTGAAGCAAAATACACAAGAACTACTGGTATGAGAAAAACACCAAAATTAATTGGGTTGGAGATGTAGCTCAATTGGTAGAGTGCTTGCCCAGCACACACAGGCCCAGATTTGATTCCCACCACACCGTAAAGCACATACGATGGTATATGTCTGTAATCCCAGCACTAGGGAGTCAGGGCTGGAAGAACAGGAGTTCAAGATCATCTTTGTCTATGTAGTAAGTTCAAGCTTTCTGGTGAGTGACAGGAGGCCTCGACAAATGGATGTACCAAATGTTTATCAATGTGGAGTTGCCTTTGGGGTGACACAGAGAATGTAGAGATGCTTCAGGGACTGGATGAGAGGGTGTTTTTCTGTCTTCCCAACACCCTGGAAGCTGAGACAGAAGGTTTGAGTTCAAATCCAGCTGAGAAAATGGTTGCCTTCATGTAGGGAGCCCACAGCTGAACAGGGACAGCTGAGGTGATCACTTCCACCAGGCACTAGTTTGTATTTTTGTGTTGTCATGTCCCTGTGGGACAGAGCACCTGTGCTCATCCAGCTATTCCTGTGACATTTGAGATAATGAAGTAACTCCTCAGAAGCCCTGAACCCCACTGTCCCTGGGGTAACTGGGGAGCTCCTACCCTCAGGATTCCCATGTGAGTTTTGGAGGCAACCTTCCTACTTTCTAGATTGGTGACAAAAGATGTACCACACAGGGACAGGGTGTGGCAATGAGAGCTAAAGGCTGAGGCCCAGTTTCCCTGGGTTTACTTTCTGTCCTCCAGGCACGCCCCAAAGGTGAGGGTCTGACCCCTTACCAAGGCAAGAAGCGCTGTTTCGGTGAATACAAGTGTCCCAAGTGCAAGAGAAAATGGATGAGCGGGAATTCCTGGGCCAACATGGGGCAAGAGTGCATCAAGTGCCACATCAACGTGTACCCACACAAGCAGGTGGGTAGGCGGGGCCTCTGGCTGGGCAGGGGGTGGGACTGAGGAGTGGTTGAGGCTGGGATCTGCCGTGAGTGGGGCTGGGTGATTCTTTCTCTGTACTGAGACTTAACTGACATCATAACAGGGAACCTGAATCTAAGTTATATGGGTGGGGTAGGCAGAAAGGGTGGGCCATGGTGGCTGACTGTAACAGGCCTCCAGTGTTGGGGTTCTGTATATCAGGGCTGCATGCAGGTCTGGAGGACTCACATACTGTCTTATGACCTAGGTGGAGAGGCAAAGTCAGCTCACACAGGACCAGGGGAATCCAACACCCTGTGGTGATCTTGTGTGCTCCAGTGTCTGGCAGGACAGGCTTCCTACTGGGTCCTTTCCATCTTGCCAGGCTATCCCTTGGTCATTTATGACTTTCCCTGCCTCCCCTCCTCACATTCTGCCAGCCTAAGCGTAGCCAGCCAACCTGCCAGCCTAGCTCTACACAGAGGGGCCCAATCTAGAAGGATCTTCCAAGAGCTTGAGGCTCCATTTTTTCTACTCACCATCATCTAGCCAGTATTTGTTGAGTACCTACTGTGTGCATTGGGGAGACTGAGATACACAGAGGCAATAGGATTTGAACACAGCATGCCACCCTTCCCCCAGCCAAGTTCTGGGTTCCTGGGCCCTTGTGCTTCTCTTTGGCTTGAGATTTGGGAATACTGCCCCCTAGCTCTCCTAGAGAAGGCAGTAGAGCCTGTCCGTCCCCAGGTCCCATGGGTAAGAGCTCTTGCCCCTCCTCCAGAACTGACCTGTGCCACCTCATCCCTCTGAGAAGCCCTGCCCCCACTACATCTGTTTCCTGTCAGGCTCCAACTGTGTCTCTCCCAGACAACTCAAACCCCCACCCCCACCAAGAGAAGAAAACACTAACGGGCTTTGCCTTTCTGCTGGGGGTGGGGACCTCACAGATCAGTCCCAGCTGCTGGGTGTTTCCTTCCACAGAGGGGAGTCATTCTGACAGCTCCCCCAAGCCTGAGGCTACAGGCTGAGAAAGGCTTTGCAGCTGGCCAGAGCCCATACTGACCAAGGCCAAGAAGAGCAGTCCAAAAGAACTCAGGGTTAGGGCTGATGAGGGTCAGGCAAGAGCATTTCCCAAGGATTCAGTTGACGGTCCTGCCCCTTCAAAATGTTACTGATAATCTGCAACATTTATACTGGTCAACACATGGAAGGTTCCCCAGGTGCCATCCTAACCACTCTTCACAAACAACCCTATCAAATAGGCTCGCTGTTAGGTACACTTTGTAGAGGGAAAATCAAGCAAAGACAGGTTAAAGGACTGGCTGGCTGTCCACACAGATATTATGAAGTCTTTGTGGAGCTCTGTAGTTATAGAATCCTTTAAGACAGTCATTTACTCTTTAGTGTACACACACACACACACACACACACACACACACACACAAGTTCAGGCTCTCTTGTGTATGCATACATAATCATCTGTCCCATTACCCCAGACTGCACAAAGGCAAGTTTAGGTGGCTGCCATCAGGCAGTGGGTGGCAGAGATGGTGTTCAAAGATGTCTGACTTGTCATTCTAGCTGTGGAGACACTGCAGAAATATGGGTAAGAGTTTTCCAGAATACTCTTCAAGACAAACTGAGGCTAGCTTCTCAGCTCAGCTCATTGGCTCTGCCCTTATCCCTGGGAATGATGGACCTCTGTCAGCCCCTGGGATGCAACCCAGGAAAGCAGTGCCCAGTGGGGTGGGCACAGCCGAACAGGTGCTACCAAGTTCTCTTAGGGGCAGGATAGTAGGGGTAAGAGCAGCAACAGAGGAGTATGCTATCTTGGGGACAGAAAACCAGGGATCTGGAACAGGCATGAGTACGTGAAATCTGGAGCAAGCATGAGCCCATGACAAAGACGGTGTGGGGCTTGAGATTCACCATTTCCTTTCTGGGAGCCTCTGGGCAAGACTTTTAAATTGCTTACTGTTTCCTCATCTGTGGTAATACACGGATCCCATGGAACTTGGGCCCTTGAGGCAGCCTGAGTTACATAGCAGTCTCTGGCCGACAAAATCTAAAGCAGGGAAAGCCAAAGGCAGTGTAGGTTGCCTCAGTCCCGTTCCTCTATCCTTTACTAGAAGGTGGGTTCACAGAGGGAGGCACTAGGTAGTGGGCTTTGGGAGCAGTAGAAGGTGGCCAGACATCAGCTTGGTTTGTCTGGGGTAGGTAACATATCAGGGCTCCTCTGCCACTAATCAGACCATCCTTTGGGGAGTGAGCAGAGAGCACAGGAAGCCCTGGGTGCCTAGGATCTCCGAGATGAAGGCATAGGGACCCAGATTCCAGCTCAAGACAGAGTCCTTCATACAGAACATACAGTGACCTGAGCCTGTATTCCGAGGGCAAAGACAGAGCTTCCTGACCCTGGGGGTATGCAAGTGCACAGAGGAGGTTAGTACTGCTCTCAGTCTCTGGGAAACCTGAAACAGCAGGGGGCACCTGCCTCCTCCTCTGAGTGACCCTATATCACTGTCCACCTCCAATTAATATGAAGGATAAACACCACTACTACCGTAAAGGGCTGTTCCTCTATCTAGTCTGTCTTCACTAGGTTTGCTGAGAACAACTTCCTGAAAAAGTCAGCCACCAACTTTACAGAAGGGAATATGCGTCTCAGAGGGGTCAGGTGGCCAGGCCAAGGCCACACAGTCAGTGTATGGAGGCCAAGCTGCCATCTGGGACCCGGTCAGCTAGGAGAGAGAACTAAAGTTCCTTCTCCTCTCCCCTGCTGGGATAGAATAAGAGGGGTGAGACTAGTCTTCTGGAGGGCCCTCAGTTCCAAACCCAGGCTCTCCTTCTTTCAGGCCTTTCCTTTGTAGCTAAAGCTTAAAAGGGCTGAGTTTTATGACACCTGCTTCCAGGGCAGCTAAAAAGGAGAAGCCTGCCCACCTATAGCCTAAACCCTCACCGTTTTGAACCCTCCATTCCATTTGCCCAACTGCGCTAAGTGTCCACTTGGGTCAAAGTGGACCAGTAGAAAAACAGCAGTGGGCAACGTTCATCTCAGCTGCCCTTCCCTGACCATCCTGGGCACGTCACTGATGTCCAAGGGTCTTTGCTTCATACCCCATGTCAGCCTATAGATAGTTCTTGCTTCCCTCTTCTTGCCAGATGGCTCCCAGCTGGCCCTGACAGCTTCTTCTGAGCCCCCAAGTTTGTGTAGAAAACTCTTCTGCAGACAGGGTGTCATTCTGGGGTTGGAGGGAGAACAGAGTCTTGTGGCTAACTGAAATACTGTCCACTTCAGAGCTGTTCCTCATGATCTCTGTAATGTTTACAGGTTTTTCTGGCTGCTGTGGGTAGGGCAAGGAGGGAGAGCAGGCAGGAAACCCAAGCCATCTAAAGTACAAAAAAGCGTGAGGGCTGGAAAGATGCCTGGAGGAAGGACCTTTTCACCAAGCTTGAAGACCTGAGTTCAATCCCCAGGACCCACGTGGTGCTATTCTCTGACCTCCATATTCATGCTCTGGCATGCATACACATATGTGAACACACACACACTTAGCACATAAACAAACAAATAAATAAATAAATGTAATTTTTTAGAAGGGTACTTTTGTGTGCCTAATGCAGCCCAGGTTACCAACACCCAGCATCCTCAGGATCCTTCCAAACTTTGTAAATGAGCACAGTGACTGCATGCTTTACAGACTGGGAGATGTGCATAAGTGGCACAACATGCCTGGTAAGTCACCTCCTTTCTCTAGACCTCAGTTTCCCTGTTAGAAAACAATGAGTCTCTGTTCATGTAGTCACTCAATAAATGGGTAGGCATAGGGCTAGGAGCTAGACTGGGATTGACCCCAGACCCCAGATAGGCTTTATGGAACTAAAAGCCCTGTTGGCCCTCAGGCTGGAGTGTTGTAGCTATGTCTAGGATAATCTTTTGATTCCTAAGGCCACTGGAGTGAGGAGGGCGGTGTGAGTTGGGATCATCCTTGACTGAGACTCAGTTTCTTCATCTGGCAGATACCTTTGTGTCCCTGTCCTGCACTGATTCTGGGCTGGATTTGGGAGCTCTCTGAGAGTCATTGGGGGTGTGTAGGGGGACGGGACAGTTGCCCAGAGAGGACTACGGATCAAGCAACGTATCTGCCTATGGTCCTGGGTCTAAGACCCCTACCTTGGTTCTAGGCAGCTCCTGGACACAAATGTCTGCAAACAGGCAAAAGGAGGGGTGCCAAAGCTTTGGCTGAGCTACCTCTGTAACTGCAGGTTCTCTCTCCCCGCCCTTGGCCCCTTCCTTCTCTCCTCTGCAGAGACCTCTGGAAAAGCCTGATGGCCTGGATGTGTCTGACCAGAGCAAGGAGCACCCACAACACCTCTGCGAAAAGTGCAAGGTCCTGGGCTACTACTGTCGTCGTGTGCAGTGACCTTGGCTGCCACTGCAGTACCCTTCAGTTGCCCCTCCCTGTGCTATCCAAAGGGTTGAATGTCCCCATACTTGAGGAGATCTTGCAGGCCTGTGGGCTTAAGAGAGGAGGCTCATCTTTGTTACATGTGCTGACAAACAGTGTGGCTGACATGTTCCCAACGAGGTACAGAGACAGGAGGCTCAGGGGCTATTCATCATATGTCTGGGCTCAGTGGGGGACAGGGCCTTGGTGTTCCTGCAGGCCCTCTTCCTGATTATCTTTAGGGCTGAGCAGCTTTGTATCTCCACAAGTACACTAAGTGAACTGTGACGCTGGAGGTGTGTGGGAAGTTCTGCCTCCAAAACCAGTCAGACCCTATCCTGTCCAGAATCTTGCAGCTTGCCTCCTATAAAAAAAAACAAAACAAAACAAAACAAAACTGCTGGAGGGGACGTCCTGTTAAGTTCCTAACCCAGAGCCACAGTGAGTGGCCACTTGTTCTAGCACAGTGGTTCTCAACCTTCCTAATGCTGTGACCCTTTAATACAGTTCCTCATGTTGTAGTGACCCCCAACCATAAATTTGTTTGTTGCTACTTCATAACTGTAATTTTGCTACTGCTATGAATAATAATTTAAATATCTGATATGCAGATGGTCTTATGCAAGCCCTGTGAACGGGTCCTTTGACCCCCCCAGGTTAAGAACCACAGTTCTAGCAGCTGCCAAAGAAGTAGTCCTCTGTCCCTGCCCACATCAAATCCCAAATATAACTACACCTGACATCACTGAATTGTACCTAGTAGCGAAACACGCTTCCCTCTGCCAATGGGACTGGCAGGCAGAGGGTGAGGTAGGGAGACATTGGGCATCACCTCCCACAACCTCCCCCAGACAGTCCTGTAGGCTTGGGTCCTGTTAGTTGCTTTCTCTTAACCCTCAGCCTCCTACCCATGTCAGGGATGCCATCCCACAAAAGCTGTAAGCATGTTCTGGCATGAAGGATGGCAGGCTTTCCCATTCTGCAGCTACTTTATGCCATCCGGGGCAAGGACATCTCATTTCCAGCCTCATTTTTCCCATTAGTTAAGTGACAAAGTGCCACCAGAAAGCCAAGAGCCCCTGGTGAGCTCTGGTGTTCTAGAAGAAATCTGACTGCCTCTGGAACATGAACGTCAGTGGGAGGTTGCGGGGGGGGGGGGGGGGGCCGGGGGGCGGGCGATGCTAGAGAGCCAGGTGCACTGTCCTGTTCCTGATAGCCACTTAGGCAGTCAGGCTGAGCAATGACAGGCCCTCTCCTACAGCCCTCCTTGCATGATGCCCCCATCTCCTGAGAAGTTAGAAGATGGTTCCTCCTCTTCCTCTCCTGGGTCTCCTCAGCCCCTCACACTGGGCAAGCCTAAAATGAGCCACAGAACCTCTCCTTTGAAAACTGGGGATAATGATTTCCTATTTCCTAAGGATGCAGAGAGATCTCCTGGAATGTCTCATGGCCCAGGGGGACAGCTGTTCTTGGCTAGGGTCAGCAGTGCACCCCCTACCCTGTGATGATACACACTTGTCTTTCTCCTCTTCACTAGCCAGGAGTGAGTTGCTTGACTTTGCCTCAACACTATGCCTCTATGAAGAAAAAGACCATGAGATAGGCCTGAAACTCAGTGTTTACACATGGTTCCCAATTGCCCTTTGTTTTCACATGAAAATTCTTTGTACAGCTGAAGAGTCTCAGTGAAGTGTTAACCAAGGGTCCAGGGAGAGTGGAAGAGATGGGCGAGTGTCTGCAGCCAGCTAGCTGCAGGGTAGATTATGGGAGAATATACCCTCTGAGCACTTAAAGAAAGACATATCTGTGGCAGTCCAGCTGCCATCCCGCTGCCCAGGAATGGTGGCATGCTGGGCTGCAGACTGAGCACCCAGCAAAGGACTCTCCAGCCTCGCTGCTGCAGTAGGAGGCTCCACGCCAAACTTCCGGTTGCCAGGAAAGGGTTGTTCCTGTCAGTCATCCCACTGGGCCTCTAAAGAGAATGTTCACAGCAGTGGGCAGCATGCTTGTGTCCCAAATGAGGACAAGTTGGGCCTGACTAAACTGGGTCAAAGATACAAAGAGCCCAACAACAGTCTTCAGGAAGCCAAGCCAGCAGAAGGTGGAACATCACACCCTAAAGTGGCAGTTTTGGTCACTGTATTGACATCTGTGCACAGTCAGACCCTCTCACCTCAGGCAGCCCCTCCCTGATTCTGCCTCATAATGCTTTGGCTGAACTTGTAGTCTTTCTGAGGCTAGCAAAAGATACCACTATCTAGGCTGGTTGCTGGGAGAACTAATGCTCAGAGGGCCTGGAAGCCCAGGGGACAAGAAAGTGTGTGGTTTTAGTACATTCAAAGGGGACAGTCGTTTGCAGTCAGTAGATCTAGCGATCTAGTTGAGAATGGTGTTTACCCCATATGAAGTATTCAATAGTTCTATTTGTGAATTTGTATTTATTTTGAGTTATACTTGACACAGAATTTTTTTTAAAAAATGATATGTGTGTATTTTGGGGAAAAAAATCTTAGATGTTAAATTTTCTGCATGGTTACCAGTTTTTCTTACAACACTGAACTTGGTAGCCCCCCCCCCCAAATTCTTCATTGTGATTTTTGTTTGTATATAATTGAGGGCCTTTTTTAAAAAAAGAAAAGAAAAATAGGATTGCTTGATACTATTAACGTTGAAAACAAAACCATTTTTTAAACATCAGCGCTTTTGAGAGGGTAATCCACATCAAACAAATTTCTAGATGTATTTTGCAAGTCTGGTTGAGCTGTAAGGAGATATTTATGGTGAGAACGTTCCCTTTTTTTCTTGTTATTTTTGTTCTGTGCTTTGGTCTGTAAAAAGTATGCAACTGAACTACATTAAGAAGGAAATATTATCTACACAGAATTATTATATGAAGTTGGTACATAATTCTAATGAGGGAAAAAAATCTTTGTAATCCTTTAAGCTATGTTGTTTTTCTATTTTGTTTTCCTTGAATGAAAATATCAGTATTAAGCAGCCAGTATATTATTCAAGTGTTTAGACTTATTAATATGCTCTTGTCCTGTATTTATGCATTTGTGTATTTTGGAAGTATTGCCTTTTTAAGGGGAGTTATCAATGGTAAAAAGGGAACAGCAGTCCTTTGTGCCTCTTCCGCTGAGGTTGACGGGTGGCATTTAATCTTTTCTCCTGCACCTTCATATTATTATCTTGTTAATACAGTTTTATTAATTGTTTAGGGGAGGGCAGGGAATGAACAAGGGAAGTGGACGTGTCAGATGAGCAGGTCCTCTGATCTGCCAGCCACTGGCCTTGTCAGCAGGGCCCAAGGAGGTACAAGAAAACAGGAGGCAGGCTTCCTCCTCACCGGAGCCCTTCCTCCCAGTCCCATGCTCTCTGAACTTGGGTCTGTCCATCTGAGCCCTCCACCTGCCCTCTAGCATCTAATGGACTTGAATCTACTCTAAACAAAAGTCTAATCCAACCTCACTACATTGTAGCTAGTGTGACATGACAACTAACACTGAAGTGAGGGGTGCTGCAGCCTTCTGGAAGGTGGCAATGAGGATCATCATTTACTCTCATGGCCAACTTCCCTGTACTAACCCCTACATCCCACGTGGTGACCCTGTCCATGTCTGTACCTGTTCATACGTGTGCATTCAGCTAAGAAGACAAACAAAACCCGTGAGCTCTGCCTGGAGGGTGCATGGAGAAGGCTCCTGACTTCCCTGAAGGGCCGGCCTCGGGGTGGCATTCCGTTGTGTGCCTTATTCCTGGAGACTATACAGCTTACCTATGAAAATATAGCCTTTCTGTGCTGTATTAAAAGGACTTTGGAAAAAGAAGGAGGCTTGTGAGCTTTTTTACAAGGAGCACGGGTGGGGGGAAGCTGGACATTTTTACAGATGTGGGATAGAGCAGGAGTGGGAAGAACTTGGGTGGCATTTAGTTCCTCCAAGACTGGTAATACTGACCTGCCTCCTCCCAGCCTCTTTGCCTCCAGAGTGAGGGCTCTCCCCACATGGGGCCCCAACTGGGTGAGATTGTCAGCAGATTAAGTCACACATTAGCTCAGATGGGACTCCCACTCCCGGGTAACCATATATAGGAGTAACTCGGTCTCAGAGCCTTGGGCTCTGCTGTGGCTGCACATGCTTGAATGTGAGCCCATGACTGGGGTCCGAGACATTGGCTGTCACATGCGAGCAGATGGGAGGCTCTGGGGGAGAGAATGGGGAACTCTTCTGAGCAAGGCCAGGACTGGATAGGGCTGTCACAGGTTTGCATCTGTAGGGGTAAAGGACCACCATGAGAGGCTTCATACTACCATGAGAGGCAACTTGTCCATGAAGCCTCTTGGCCAAGGACCAGTACTTCTCTTCAGTCTTGCTGCTCACCAGTCATCTCCAGAGGCAGCAATGCTAAGAAACTGGTCTGAATATGTTCTTGGGTTTTTAAAGACTCCCTATGTGCACTGTGCACCCTGAGCAGCACCTGGTTTGAGGAGTCCCCTTATGGCCATGGGGAGACTAGTGGTAATCAGTGAGGGGCTGGTGAGGAAGAACCTCCAGCTGCTCCATTCCAGGAACATCTAGTCCCTAGCTGGACCCAACTCATTCTCTAAGACTACCACTGCCTGCTGTGCAAGGGATAGGGAGGAAAACTGGAATTCTAGTTCTGAGTTTTAAGTTTCTAGGTTGCTAAATTTAAACAGGCCATAGGGTGCATGTGTATGGTGGGGGGCAAGCTCCTGCCTCCAGACTGTGGCCTCCAGATACGGCTGAGAAAACCAGAGGGACAAGGGGACAGGACCAGCAAGAACAGAGACAACTAACTCAAGATGCAAGACCCCTGTCTCTTTGGGTGGTAGGCTGAACCCTGGAAGTCACCAAGCCCTTCTCTTCAGAACATAAAGAGAATTCCCACTCATCCTCTAGTGTGTAAATGTCACACGGGCTGGGGTCTGCTTGAGTACAGCCGGTATCAGTCCAGCGAAACAGGAAGGTGGAGGAGACCCCATCCAGCAGTGAACAAATGACAGAATGACTCGTGTTCAGTTCCACAGTTGGTCACCTGCCAACTGCTGGAACCTCAACTAGTACATAGAGGAGTGCCAAGCAGAGCATATACAGTGTCTGTCAGAAAGCACCCTGTCCTTTGCAGGTCTTCCTTCTGGGCCAGCCCTGCCCACCCCACCCCCCACCTATTTTTCTGAAGTTCCACTCCCTCAGCATACTATGCAGTGGATAAAAGGCGCAGTGGACATGAGACCCAGCAGCTGCTTGGCACTAGGAAAGGCCCAGGGGAAGTGACTTCTTGACTCCACTGTCTACTGCTTAGCTAGCAACACAGATCAAGACTACGTGGAAGAGTGAGCTTGAACCCAGGATTCCTGTGCTAACTGCTCACCCAGAAACCTAGACTGCACTCACTAGAAGCCCAGCCTGAGCTTCCAGGTTGGCTTTCAGTTTTTTGACCCAGCCTCACCCCTACTTGCCTCCAGCCCTGTGTGTGTGTACATATGTATGGGCTGGGGTGTTTTGTGCTCTATGGAAAGGAAAACAAACCAAAAGCAAACACAAGCTGGATGTCGACACGTCCCTAAGCTGTGGAAACCAGTAATTTCCCTGGACAGGAAGGATTTCTGGTTGGGCTTAGTGCTCCTGTCCAGAGGCAGCAGTCACCAAAGAAGGGGTCTTGAAGGGATGTGAGAAGCCAGCCCAGTTCTAAGAACAAGCTAGGGTGCCCAGAGGGAAAAGTCTTTCCTGATGTCACCCACTGGGCTTGTGGCAGAGGCAGGATTTGATCAAGTTGTCTCCTCCCTCTCAGGCCCTAGTAGCTATGCAGGCTTTCTAGTTTCACATCCTAGGAGAGCCAAGGTAGGGAAAAATATGCCAATGGGGCAGATGGAGAAACTGAGGCTGGAAGGTCCTGATGCTTACAACTGAGGTGAGGTCTCAAATTATTCAGGCTTGGTACCTTAGAACTGAGCTGGACCCACTGTAAGGTGCCCAGCCAGGCCCCACTGACTCCCAGATATTTTGACCTCAGTTCCCATATTCTGGAAGTACCAGGGTTGGGCATCCAAACAGCTGTGGCTGGCCAGGGTGCCTGAGCAAACAGATGTCAGTGACTCTGAGCCAGTTTGGTAACTGAAGCTGGTTGTGCTGTTCTCTTCACCTCTGTTCCTATACCTGGGTCAGAGGTGAACTCCAAGGCAAGCCAGGCCAAAATGGGTCCAAAGAGCCAGAGAAATAGATGGTGGGGTGTGTTGGATATTTGGCTACCGGAATCATGTACACTTTGGGTCCTGGGGGAGGGGGATCAGAGTACATTATAACCTCTAGGTGGGAAAGCTAAGAGAGATTGAGAGACTTGAGAAGCCCCTTTCTACAACCTCTTAGAACTGTTTCTCTGCCTCCACTTCTACCTCCAGACAACAGCAGACCCCAGATCCAACTGCTGCCTCTTGCAGTCTCCTTCCCAGACAACCCTGAATTCTATTGCCTTCCCCCAACCCCCTGTACTCCATCCTGACTCCATGCATGCTCCCTCACTCACCCTGTCCCACAGCAGGGTGACTTCCTACCTTGCTCAGGGAAAGAGCCTTCGGGCCTGTCAGCTCTCCTTGGCCCACAAGCTGTTCTCTTCTTTGCCAGCCACATGCCCTGTCAGTTTTATTCTTCTGCATTATTCCCTATTAGATTTGGGCAAAGAACCCTTGCCCAACGCAACACAGAGACCTCAAACTGTGTACCTGCTCTCCCACCACACATATGCCAGCCCAGAATCCTGCTTTGGGAGTTGAGGGGGGGGTGTGTGTGTGTGTGTGTGTGTGTGTGTGTGTGTGTGTGTCCCCTGTTGTTTACTAGCTGGTCCTCTGCTGTCCTCTGGTGGCTGAATCTGAGAGTGCAATTTCCTGCTGGCAGGCAAGTTTAATCTATAAAAAACAAAAGGGATTTCCTTCTCTTGTTTGCAGAAATGTGCATGTATGTATTACAAGTTGTACCTGACTGGCTCTTTTGTAACCTATTTTCTTAATCATCTGTCCTCAACACACAGATCTGTCTCATTTGTCTGTTGGCAATGTTCCTTTGATGGATATTCAATATATTAATTGAAGGCCCTGGGGAGAGAATCTTTGGCATTCTTCTTTGCCCTCAGATATTGCTTTCCCTGTCCAAAAAACTGCTATTTCCATTTCCTGATTGGGTCCCAACTTGTAGACTCAATACCAGGAGTGGTACCAGGAAAGCCACACAGGGATTGGATTTGGGGTGTGTCTGTGCCTTTGGACTGCCTGCCAGTGGGAAATGACATGCTAGCAATCCACTGCAGGCAGTGACATCACAAATAATCATTGTATCATCTTTGATTACATAACAAGAGAAGAATGCACGTTGAGAGGCCAGCTGTCTATGACACTTGACCATGTGACAGTAAGGATGACCATAAGCACTGTGGTAGATTAGTTCTTTTGAGGATGCTTGATTGATTATACCAAAGAAAATGAAATGTTTATGTCCTTCAATTTTCAGCATAAGTTACAGACTGAGGACCCAAAATCTCCCATAACTGGAAAAGACTCTCTTGCACACATTGGGCTGATTTCACTAAACATGAAACAAAACCTTAATTGTGTAGGTTGCTGAACCCTCAGTGTCTTTTCTCAGGACGATTTTCATGTGAAAAAGCATAAAGAATAGGATCCTAAAATTTGAAATGGGGACATGTGGATGGATCCAGATGAAACCAACAACTTGAACTCCTTCCCCCTTGGCTCACTTTTATCTAAGGAGAACTGCTTTGTGTAAAATTACCATGATAAATGTGGCTGTGAGATGGCTCAGCAATTAAATGCCCTTGCTGCTATTACAAATAACCCAGATTCAGTTCCCAGCACCCATTCCAGGCAGTTTACAACTGTTTGTAATCTATTTCCAGGGATCTGATGCCCTCTTCCGGCCTCTGCAGACACCTTCATACACATAGTGCACGCACCTACATTCACTACCACCCACAGCCCCCAAGCACATAAATCTGATTTTAAAAATACCATGATAAGCTTATGTGGCCCAGACACTTTGAAAGAGGACACTGAAGACCCTTCACAGAGCCCATAAGTAGACCAAATGCTGTTATCTTACAGAAGGACAGAAGGATCCCAGGGAAGAATCTTACATACCAAAAGAATTAGAAGATTCTACTAAGACATATTTCTAAGCAGAGTTAGTTCACATTCTGTACAATCTACACATTGAATGATTAATATGGTCACAGTCATCTGCAACCATGCCCAGAGCCAATTCTTGAACATTTTCAACATTGTATAAAGAAAGCTCATAACAGGGACTAGAGAGATCCTTCAGTAATTAAGAGTGCTTGTTCTTCTTGCAGAGCACCTGAGTTCAGTCCGCAACACCCATGTCTAGTGGCTCACAGCCACACACAACTCCAGCTCCTGGAGCCGACACCCTCTCTTTTGGCCTCCAAAAATACTCACACACCTGCATGTGTTGTGAGAATTTTTGCCTTGGGAATAACTACATAATGCCTCTCATCTCCTTCCATAATCTCAATGACAAACCAGAGTTTGAGTCCACCAAAGATCCTCCTGGAGAGCCAACGAGTTTATTAGGGTTTCTTACAGAGCATGGGAGAGAAATTATGGGCAAGAGTGTGGGTGACCCAAAGCAGCCACACTAGAAGGTCTGTATCTAGCATAGGTTGATGGTCCCTGTGGCTTCACAGATGGAGGCCCACTCTTTCTAGTCCTCCCCAGCCTATATCCTGGCCCTTTCCTGAGACTCCCAGGCCAAGTACAAGTAGGGTACAGCTGCACGCAACCAGTTAGGGAAAGTGGCTGGATACTCAGGAGAAGGGGTCCCATGACCTTCCGTTCCCTCCTTCTAAAATGGAATATTAATAGTCAACAAGCCCAGTTTTTAAAATATTTTATTTATTTTTATGTATATTGATGATTTGTATGCATATATATCTGTGAGGGTGTCAGACACTCCTGTAACAGGAGTTAGAAACAATTGTGACCTGTCATGTGAGTGCTGGGAATTGAATCCAACTTCTCTGGAAGAGTGCCAGTGAGCGCTCCTAACTGAGCCATTTCTCCAGTCTGACAAGCCCAGTTATGATAGTCTTTTGTAAGCAAAAACAGCTGAACTCATGAAGATGGATATTTAGGTTGTTTTTAACTTTTGGTCATTATTAGTAACTTTGCTTAAACATACACACAACTTTTGTATCAATACATGCTTTCATTTCTCTTGGGTAAATCTTTGACTGTTTAATCATCTGAGAAACTGCTAGGTTGGACCATCAGTGCATGAATGTTAGAATGTGTCCACATCTTGCAAACACTTGACACTAACTGATTTTTTTATATTACCCATCCCAGTGGGTGTGAAGTATCTCAATGTAGTTTTGATTTGCATTTCCCTGATGACTAATGATTTATACTGTCTTCTCATGCTTTTACTAGCCATATCTATCTATCTATCTATATATCTATCTATCTATCTATCTATCTATCTATCTATCTATCTTTTTAAAACATTTTTCTATTGTGTATGGGTGTTATAAGCACACATGTCACACAAAACATGTGTGGAAGTCAGAAGACAACTTGCAGAAGTCAGTTCTCTCCTCCCATCACGTAGTCCTCAGGAATCAAACTTAAGATCAGACTTGGTGGCAAGGTTTTACCTGCAGAGCCACCTTACCAGCACAGGTTTTCTTTGTATGTCAAAAGAATGCTATATTTCAATACACACATTTCTAGCTCTTATAATCCTGTATCATCTTCTATATGTTCCCTGAACCTTGCGGGAAGGAAGTATGGGAAGGAAACATTACAGATGTTTCATTTAAGGCTGAGTATTTCAGTCACCTATTCTCTGTACTTTGACCAGTTGTGAATTTGAATTGACTGACATCCTTTATACTGCATAAGGAAGCGTCTCTGATGAGGGGTGAGGGTTGCACTAGTCTATGGTTATAAGGATAAGTATTGGCAAGATAGCGTGATGCTGTTTCTGTGTTTTGTAAATGTTTCTTCTGCAGTATCAAAATCCTGTAACTTTGGGGTCTTATTTTAATATTATATAGATGTATTTATATAAAGTGACAATATTATATGAATTGATTTTTCTGATGTCAAGCCAACCTAGCATCCCTGAGCTAAATCACAGTTGGTTTTGCATTCAGTAGGCCCCAGCTAGGCTAAGTTATAGTTCAGTGATAGAATGCTTATATTAGGACTTGAGTTTGATTCCCAGTACCACAACACTCTAAATAAACGAATGGTTCAAGAGCAAAATGTCTTTTACTGTGTCCTACAGCATGTATTCATAGTCCCAGTTTTGGAAAGCTGAAGCAAAAGGATCTCTTAGATGCAGGAGTTTAAAACTCAGTTTAAAAGTCTAAAAAGCTCAGGCAACAGAGAAAGACCTACTCTCAAGAAAGCAGCTCAGGACCTACATAATCTTCAGGACCCTGAGAGTCTTATTACACCTAGGAAACATTTGTAGAAACTGCTTTTCATGGAGCAAGAAGATCCTGCAGAGCCCAAATATGTGTTAGAGCCTCACATGCACTATGCTAGAGATGCCGGTGGATTCTGTTTGACCCTATTTCCACACAGTTCTAGAACAGGCAAAGTTCATTGTGTGGGGATAGAACTCAGTGGCTGCCTAGAAAGAGATATAGGGAAGGTTCTGAAAAGATGATGAGGTTTTATGTCTGTCTTAACTGATGGTCATAATCAGCAGATGTGGTTTTCAAAAATCATTGTGAATCAATGTGGATTTTACTGCATGCAAATTTTAACTCAGTGAAGTCATTCTGAAAAGCTACATCTCAGAAAACTGATGTTTTAGATTTTTTTTAAACATAAGGTGTCACCTCTGACAGCATCTAGGAAGCACATGCAGGCTCACCACTTGATGTATGCATTAGGTGCTGAGCAACAAGCCAGGGTTTTCTCTGAGTGCTACTTAAAATGGTGCTGCACACAAAACCCCAAACCTTGCTTAGGCCTGGGCAGACTGCTGAGAGGTGACCTTGCCTTTGCCTTTAGAGCAGCTTCTGCTAGATGGAGACACAGCACACACACCCTCAGTGAGAAGGAAACACAAACCCTCCCTCCTTTTAATTCTGAAACCTCCTCAGAAATTGAAGTAAGTCACAGCTGAAAGAGGGCCGGCTTTCCTTTCCATTTGTCACTGGTACCAGGAGTGCTCCAGCAGGCAGGCGACTCCAGACATCAACAGCACATCTCTGACCTATGCTCTGGGAGACAGTACAGCTCAGTCAGATGACCCACCTAGCATCAGCAAGGCCTAGACTTCACTCCGTAGCACCAAAAAACAAACAAACAAACAAACACCAAAAAAAACTCCATAAATTTTAAAATGAGTTAAATATACGGAAAATAAATAGATGTTCTTAAAATACTTTATTTTTAAAGTAAGTTGCTTAAAGGGGGTGGGTACAGGCCTGTAATCCCAGCTACTCAAGAAGCTGAGACAGAAGAATCACAAACTCAAAGTTGGCCTGGGCTACAGAGTAACTTCAAGGCCATTGTGAACAATGCAGACTAGCCTAAAAATAAACACAAAGGGGAGGGAGAGGTGTTGGGGTCGCCGCTCAGTACTAACGTGCTTGTGCAACCTGAAGATTTTTGTAACAATCCCTCTAAGCCTGTATGTATTCCTATACTACCAAGAACTCAGCTCCTGACCTTCGCCAACTGTCTGAGCATTCTTTAGATTAGTCACCATTCCGCGTGCAGCCTGCGTGCTCGCCTGTAAGCTGCTGTGCTGAGCAATTATCAGTTACTCGGCTTCTCAAATGAAATCCCCCAGCAGCCCCGCCATAGGAAGGACTGGAGAGGAACATGTAGACACAGGCCTCAGGTCAACACCATCACACTCAGATGTTCTGAGGACACCGGTTGCTATCAGAATTGTTTGAAACTACTAGTCCAACCAGGGTTCCAACCCATGTAGCTGAGCTCTGACTTCATGGAAATTCCGTGACTCTGAAGGACTGAGCCTAGCCACCATGACCTGAGAGCGACCAGGCCCAACTGTTACCTCACATCACCTCACATCTGTAGCTGGAATTCCACACGAAATGAGTGCATTAGTCACTCCGGCCAGGTACTTGCCATGTCCCTGCCCACCTAAGGAACTTCTTAGGCATCTGCTCGCCCCAATCCTGCCTCCCCTGAAAATTCAGCAAAAGCAAATTTCAAGTTTCAGTGGCCCAGCATGGACAGAGAAACCAACCCCCAACCTGTGGTGATCTCAGTTCCTTGCTTACGCAAGTCCCCTTTCTAAGGATTTGAAATACGGGAAATGTCATCCTCTTGTCATTACCCAAAGCTTGCTATGATGACACATCAGGCCCAAGGCCATGCACCTGACGTGGATCATACCCAGTGAGAGACCTAGGTGTCATGCACACTTTATGCAGTGAGGAAAACTGATGCTTGGCCACTAAGAAGAGCTGGGACTCTGTCTGGAGGAAGTGCTCATGGGTGGGAGCTGCAGAGACTATGATCCTCTGTGTGGATCATTTCTACAGCACAGATGGCAACAGGGATGTTCTCATGGGTCTCTGAGCTGGTAACTGAGATGTTCTACACAGAGTTCCTTAGAATAGAGCTAAAGGTGTGGCTCAGAGGTAAAGCACCTGTCTTGTAGGTACAAAGGCCCTAGCACCATAAAACAAAACCCAGTTCAAAGCATAGAACCGTACATATGGTAACTCAAAAGCTGGCTCCAGCTGGATACAATGGTACATGCCTTGTAATTCTAGCATTCAGGAGAATCAAGAGAGTTTGAGGCTAGCCTAGGCTGCACAGCAAGTTCTAGGCTAGTCTAGACCACACAGCAAGACCTTGTTTTCAAAACAAGAACAAAAACAAGCCCCAAACACTTAAGTTTCAGATTTCCTTCTAAAACCAGAGAAAGCTGTTTTATAGAAAATAGGATTTATTATCACATTTGAGATGAACACAAAGGATTACTCCAGAAATTTTTTACATCCGTATCATTGATAAATTGGATTTATTCAACATACAGAAAAAGCAAAGCCTGCCAGGAAACACTTCCCTCCTGAGGACAGCATACACATGGACAGTTTCCGTAAGCTTTCAACATAGGAATTCATATTGAGCAGACAGAACCAGCTCAGCTCACAGGCCTATTCTCAGGTCTAACTGCTTCTATCCCACAGGATCTCTTCAAAAATCAGAGCAGCCGATCAGCAGGATTCACAGTAACCAGGAGGAAAGGCATTGATCTTGAAACTTTCACAAGAGCCCTGAGTTATGTTTCAGAAGCCAGGATCGGGGTCTGTGGATTGTGCCAACTAAGGTCACACACAGTACAGTGCAGTGCAGTTAGTGTCACAGCTTTGTTTCTATGAGATCTTATTAAATTATTACAGTAAGGAAGAAACATTAAATACAACCGGTCAAGGAAAAAGTCAGGCTCCTTCCCTAGATGCTAACTGGTCAGCAACATCAATGCCCAAGGCACACACAAATGAAGGTTAGGAAGTCACAGAGACACTCACTGAGGCTCAATGGCCACACTGATGCCCAGAAACTGGATCTGAGGAAGGGTGTCAGTCATCTGGGTCCTGTGGAGGACCATGTGGCTGAGTTGTCTTCCTCTTACTCAGCAGAGGACGTTGAGATACCTGTGCTCGGACCACCTTGGTGAATCAACACATTGGTGACTGCTGCTGTCCTAGCACCTTGGCTGTGAGTTAGCTCAACTGGCCACAGTCTGTGATAACAATCTTCTTAGATGTTTTCCCACTTTTTGAGCCAAAGGACTCTATTTTCTTCACGACATCCATGCCTTCTTTGACATGGCCGAACACGACATGTTTGCCATCCAGCCTGTAAGGAGGGTTGAGCCACGTGAGAAAACACTCAGCACCCTGGCTACTCAGTATAGAATTATTTGCCAAAAGTACTACTTCTTAAAGGAACAGGCACACACCTTAAAGCTTAATCAAGTTTTGCTGAGCTCCCCAACTGTACTCAGTGGATGCTAGGCTCCCATGACATGTTCTATCACCTCAGGCTTTGACCTGGCAGTTGATCTGAATCTTGGTGACTTTACCCTATGAGAAATGAACTATTCTCGTTCTGCCCAGGAAAATGGACACAGAGCTGCTCAAAAAAGCAAGATATCTGTACCAACAGGCTACTTCAGCAGGCAAACCGAGAGCCAGGAAAAGTGTGAGAAACCTGAGGTATAGAGCAGCTCCTGATCTGTAAGTTTCAAGAACAGAAAAAGGACTTAGCTCAGCTCTAGCAAAGTCAAGAATGATGATGGTTGGGGGCAGAATTTCAAGGCCCATTAAGGCTTCCATGGAAGGAACAAAGAAGATGGAGCCAGCAAGAACAGACGCAGCTCTGACAGCCCTGTGTGGCTTGGAGGACAGAGGCCAGCAAATGTATCACTTAGGTTTTCTTAAAGTCCTGGAAATAGGCTTTCTAAAGTCCTCAGTTTTCAGTCAGCTGTTGCCTCTAAAGTCCAGGGACCTAAGGGTTGGAACACTGAGGACTCTATGCAGAGAAAGGTACTGGGAAAAAACACTCCAAGACAGCACGGGCCTGTGGGAAAGGGGGGCTGAAGGGGCTGGGAGCCATGTATGCAGGTATTTGAGGAAAACCTGCCTTGACACTCAAGATTCCACAAACACATTCTGTGCTAGAGGAAGCCAAGGAAGTACCAGGTTAAGCCAAACGACTGGCTTCTACTCAGACCACCATGAGGTCACTTATTGAAGTATGCCCCAAATGTGGAGTCAAGAAACACTTGTGTTTTGTGCAGGTGTGACACAAATCAAATTCTAGCCAACAGCACCACTGGGAAGCATAGGTGTGACACGGTCACAGAACTCAAATTGTCCCTCGATCCTTTACCTCTCTCTCAGACACAGTGAGAAGAAAGCACTAGCCCAGAGCAAATGTTCCAGCTGCACACCGCAAAGTGCAGAACCATTCTCAGAGTTCTGCAGCATGAACTACTCACCAGTCCGTCTTTATTGTGCAGATAAAGAATTGAGAGCCATTGGTGTTGGGGCCTGCATTTGCCATGGATAGGACACCTGTAAGACAAGTAGAAGTGAGCTGTGTCATTCTGGGGTAACCTTGCCTGAGATGTTGCTCAGAAAAGCAAATGGTTCACACTCCATCAGGGACACGTGAACACGCAGATCCCGGGACCAGAGAGAACCAGTGCTGATATCCAGTCCCTGGAGCTTGTGTGCCTTTGGAGACAGCTAGTTCTCAATGTGGGAGGCTTGGACGGAAGGAGTTCAGAGATCTCAGATGGGGAGCTGACTGGAACCCCAGATACAGCCTCTAAACTTTCCCACAATTCTGCTTAAAAACTCCCCTACTAAGATGGCCTCAACCTTTGGATTCCCCTGACTCAGCCTCCCAAGTGCTAGATTAGAGTAAAAGTCTGATTTTCACAGAGAGAAAAATGAGAAAGCCTAGGGAAACCCAATAAGCTAGAAATGGTGAGCTGCCTGGATGCTAACAGAAGGAGCACAACAGGATTTTGGGCGACTTTGGACTACAGTTTCTCTGGGCAGCCAGGGATGACAGCATCCAGATGGGACAGAACCATAGAGAGCTCACAGTCCCACATACCTGGCCCCACGTGCTTCAGTGTGAAGTTCTCATCAGAAAAGCGGCTTCCGTAGATGGATTTCCCTCCCGTGCCATTGTGGTTGGTGAAGTCGCCAGCCTGCACACAGTATTCCTTGTTACCACACTGCTGGCAGAGGGTCAGTGGTCCCCTAAGGCAGCCCCCAATCTACTCAAGGCCTGCCATCAGGCAAAAGGGCTAACAACCATGCAGTGACTGAGATAATACCAGCAAAAGTAAAAACCAAGCTTCTGTATCTAGAATCACGCCATAACAAGTCTGGTTTCCAAAAAGATACATTTCTTATCTGAGCTAGTTTTTAGTAATCTCAAGGAGCATGCATAAGGTATTCTGATTTTTAACCCACAATTCCTAAGAGGGCCATAAGCAGGTACCAGGTATCCTGTTCTCAGAGCTGGGCTAGAGCAGAAAACCAGTTCTTCAAGTTGAGTCCCCTCCTCTGCCCCAGTATCACCCTCCCCAAGCCCAAGCCCAAGCCAAAAGGTTTTGTAGATACAGGACCCACGGGGACTGGAATCTTCCTCAATGCCTGCCCAAGATCCAGGCAGCCTGGAAAGGACCTGTGTTCTTGCCCAGGAGAGTACAGGAGCAGTCTGTGCCCATTCAGTAGCCACAGACACTCTTTGGTTTCTCCGAGATAGTAGCTTCAAGTGAGAGGTGTGAATTGTCCATCTAGCTAAAGCATCCACAGACATCAATAAGGTGTCCCTGGTCCAGAGGCCACCATAGAGCTCTCCCATCTTCCCGATCTGATTCCAGATACCCACCTTATTCTACCTCATCCACCAACCCCAGGTGGAGCTGTGAGCATCTGCAGCAGAAAGGTCACAGGGCTTGGCTGGGTTCAGCCATAGCCACAGCCCTGTCTGCCTCTCCTTCACTTTGTTACACCCAATGTGTAACCAGGAGTTA
Organism: Cricetomys ansorgei; assembly: GCA_026225945.1. Classification (NCBI taxonomy): domain Eukaryota; kingdom Metazoa; phylum Chordata; class Mammalia; order Rodentia; family Nesomyidae; genus Cricetomys; species Cricetomys ansorgei. The sequence goes on from JAMJFZ010000770.1 coordinate 3,056,464, forward strand.
TATATAGTGTCAGCAGACACAGCCCCAACCCATTGCTACCTGGTTACAGTGGAGAGAAAACTAGGCAGAAAGGACTTCAGAAAGGCCATGGCATCTATGCCCATCTCTAGTTCTCCTGGACTCCACACATTAACCCCTGACCTTGAGTCTACCCAGGAGGGTTTTGTTGCCAAAACCTATCTGCAAACCCAATGCAGAAATACTTACATGTTTGTAAAACAGGAGGAACTAGAGAATGTGACTAAAGAATGTATTCATTTAACCAAGAAAAGGCCCTTCACTGGGGAAGGCACCTCCAAGTCTGGGCACGTGTAACCCTGACTTAGCCATCTTCCCACCTCCCCATCTCTTCTCCCATGCCCAGTGCTCAAGGGCATATAGAATTCCAAGATCAGAGACCGTTCAAAGCCTTTGGTGGCCCTTCAAAGCCTTAAGATCCACCCCAACCAGTAGCCCTCTGCTGTGACCCTTCCATGTATCATGCCCCCATTTGTGTATCAGTGATCCTAACCACCACCCCACCACCCCCCGGCATCTCTACTGACAGCAGAGGCCATGTTACTGTTACCTGGCACATGAAGGATGGGATCACCCTATGGAAGGTGGAGCCTTTGTAGCCAAAGCCCTTCTCACCAGTGCACAGGGCTCTGAAGTTCTCTGAAAAAAGAAGGAGAGGCAGGTAAGGACAGGCCAGCCTTCCCTGTCAATCCCCCTGGTGAGCTGCATGTGGAAAGACTGTCTCTCCTGAGTCCATTCCTGATCACATACTTGCCTGCCTTGACCCAGTAGCAAACACTGTGACTAGAATACAAACTCTGCACTGTGCCAGCCAAGGTAACAAGGAAAGGATCCTAGAGACTATGTATCCAACCCTTCCTTGTGCCATCATGCAGAAGAAGGAGGAAGCTATCTCTGGCAACTTACATGGATGGGCCTTCCCCTGGTTCTGAGATGTCTAGCTACTCTCAAACTGGTTAGCAGAGCTGACAGCAAGGTCCAGAGAGGGACAAAAGGCTGCCTTTGGGCACCCAACAGCTGTGCTTAGGTTGAAACTCCCACATAGTCATAGTCTGAGCCCTAAGTCCTCCCCCAAGCCCATCAGCCTTTGCCTGCCTCAAACCTCTATCTTACCTGCTGTCTTTGGCACGACATCTGCCTTTAGCTACAGGGAAAGAAAAAGAACAAAAAAGACGGTCAGTCCAGAAGCAAGTTTGGGAAACAGCCCCCTCACCACAAACACCCAGTGGTCAAGGCATCATGAGAAAGAACCACAGGACCTATGGCCATCAACCCTCCTAGGAACAGCCAAAGCAGCTATCATTTCTGGCAGCTGCTTCCTGAACCCCAGACTTGCTGGTGGCAGCCTCAGTTTCTTATCTATCAGAAGAGACCAATGCTATCCTGGCCCACTTCCGGGACAGAATTGGCAGCTGGAGGCCCTAAGCATGGGTCTCCCAAACCAATATCAGAACCAGCTGACATTCCTCAGTGCAGATGGAAACTGAAGCTCACAGAAGGGAAGGTGGTGACAGTAAGGACTGCAGCCTCATCCAAGCCTCTTGCCTCTCAGCTTAAGAATCTCTCTTCACCAAATGGGGTTAGGGAGGTAGGTACCTCTCATCTTCCATAAGGGGAAACTGAGGCATAACAATAAACACTAGCCCCCCTAAATAAATCTGTCAGTCAACACTAACTGGTCCCTTTGTTTAAAGTCGAACAGCCTGAAGGCATCAGTGGGGTCGTCTTCGTCACCGCCCCCCCCCCCACACACCGTGGTGACGATTTCCTACTTTTTTCTTTAAGGGTAGGTAAAGAGCTAGTGCTCAGTGTGGGCTTCAGAGAGTGGAGAGCGTTGGGCTCCCAGTCGAACCACCTTCCCACAGGCATTCTCCAGGTGTCTCCTCCTAGGTAGTCAAGCCTTGGGAGCGGATCTGGAGTGAACTGGGCGTTAAGTTCAGGCCTATACATGAGCACTGAGCAACACCTGGGCTCAGACACCCATCCCAGAGCTTTGGGTCCAGCCTTGGACTCAGAGAATGTCGAAAGCTCAACCTCGGCCCTGGCCGGCCAATAGGTTACCACTCAGTGCTATCTGACCTTGACCTTTTCTTCCACACCACCCCCCCCCCCCCCCCCCCCCCCCCCCCCCCCCGCTCTTGAAGAGCCCTGGAACAGACCAAGCAGATGCCGCTTGTCTGAGACGGGAAAACTGAGGCCCAGAATTCGGAAGTGAGAGGACCAAGGTCACCCTGCGTGCCAGGCACAATACAGGGCCCGGGAAGTCCAGGTTTGCTCTACGACCAAGCTGGCTCGGACGGGTCCAGGGCCCTCACCTCCAGCACCACGCGGCCGAGCGGCTGCCCGTCAGCGCCCACGTCCAAGTACACGAGCGGATTCCGGGAGGAGTTCGGGTCTTGGGTTTCGCCGTCGCTGTAGGCGCGGGTCGCAGATAGGAGCAGAGGCGCGGAGCGCGGGCCGGAGAGCAAACCGAGCACGCGGGGGCCGCAGCGCAGCGCCAGCATCGCGGTGGCGGGTTGGGCGAAGGCACACGGAAGAACTCACAAGGTCGCGCGACCGAGAAATCTAAGCCTAGGCCTCAAGCTTGCACCTTTATTGGTCGGCAGGTTTCGGGACCACGCCCCTTCCACGCCCTCGCCACGCCCCCTCAGGGCCTGTACTCTAGCGACCCTTGCTGGTTGCAGCGGACAGTGCAGTCAGTTCGTGTGTCATGCTCCGCTCCCCCAACCCCATACACAGATCCGGAAGTGCTTTGAAAGCACCTCTAAAGCAAAAGAGAAACTGACCGTGAGAGTCACAAAGATGTGGAATTCTGAGGCGGATTAGAAAGAGAGAGATAATGGAACAGATAAGCAGAAACACTTTACAAGACATCCACAAGGTGACCTCGTCCAGCCCCCGAGTCTGTCTCCATTTGCTTTCTAGAGACCAGACCCTCTGCCAGCAGGACTGAAAAATGCAGCTTGCCCAGTGGCCCTTCAGTCTCAGGGTGACTCCTCCTCCCCAGCCCACACTGAAAGCCCTTGTTGTCACACCACCTCCAGACAGGCCAGGAAGGTGTTGGGCTAGATCTACACCCACTAGTACTCACCGGAATTATACTGCCTTGCCAACTGTACCGCACCTGCAAGTAACTGCACAGCAACCATCCTTATAGAATGCCAGGAAGTTTGCAGTGCATGATGCAAAAGGAAAGGGGCCCGCAACAGAGATTTAAGCCCTTGTTTATTGGGCATAACAGCAACAAATGAAAGCCAGCAAGTAAGGGCACATGGGCCAAGACTCATGCTCTGCAAACTGAGGCTCAGGGAGAAGGAAGTTCTGCTTATGGCTAGACAGCCCTGGTTCCCTACTGCTGGCTTACACTGGTCCTTCTAAACCTCCAGAAATGAGCAATTTACCTGCTTTCTACTCACACCTGTTCTGGGGATAAATAAACAAGAGAAAGAATCATTTGTTAACTGTTAAATGCTGTGGCAGGGACAACAGTGATGGGCATAATGGGTATAGCATAGATTGAGTGCTGAGGTTATGGATTCAGAGCATGCAGGAGGATGAGTGGGGGGGGGGGGTTGTCTCCACTGCCAGGTCTCAAAGCCCTAAGAGATGAGATGAGAGGAGCTGAGCGTTGGGAGCAGGGGAGCTAGGACTACTCGGTTCAAAAATAGCTTGTGGGAAGGCATCCATGCAAATCCATGAAGTCAGGGCATGCTCCCTGACTCATGCATATTCCAATCTGACCCCTCTTGTGAGGGTTCATAGCCCTTTGCTTTGTTCTACTGCCCTGGTGGGTTGTTTCTGGGCCTTACTTTAGGGTGGGCCTCACCCAACCCCACAGAGTGCCCCCTCTTTTCTTTTGAATGTATATCAAAGTGAGAAGCCTGCATGGAAGACTCACTTGTTCTCTGCCCTACCTGGGCCATTGGCACATTTTCTACGTGACAGTAGTGCACACTTAGACTTGAAAGGAGTAGAGAGACATCATCACACATGCCTTGCTGAAAGCATCTAAAAGCTCCAGGTTTCCTATAGTCAATTCTAGGCCTTGACTCTTACAACCCTTATCATAACCCCAAATGGGCACTGTGGAAACTAGACATCTTTCAAGCTTGCAGAGGTGGGAGTCTTAATTTATCTCCTACTGTGATATGCACAGTGCCACCCCAGAAGAGAACTCCCCTTCATTCACATGACTACCTTTCTTCTCACAGCCTTCCCCAGCATGGGACCTCGCCTGACAGCTTAGCATCTGGCCTGAGAAGCAGGCTCCCTTCCTCAGGCTCCACATCATGGTAGTGGATTGTCAAGGGCAGTGTGCTGGGCTGAAACCAGTCTGTCTGATTCCAAAGTTCAGGGTTATTGCAAGTCAAACCTTCCTGTCTGTCATTGGGTAGATAGAATGGGGGCAGGGCAAGAAAGAAGCCTGGGAGAGACAGCATAGGAAGACAGAAAATGAGGTAGCCAAAAGTTGTGGAGCCCAGGGACAGGAGGCGATTTCCACCTGGGGAATCAGCCTGGACATGTCCATCTCTGGGAACGACAGGGCCACAAGGATGTGAGGAGATTATTCCAGGGGGAAAAATGAGCCAACTACAGCCCAGGGAAAATGCCATGAGAAGACAATCACAGAGGGCTCTAAAGGCCAGACTGAGGCCTGATGTCACAGTAGCATTGAGAACCATAGATGGTACAATGCTCCCTTCTCTACCTTCTTTCATTCATGTTACTCTCTCATACCCTTGGGCAAACACATTATCATTCTTTTTGTGTGTACTAGAGAAAATTTCCATCTTCACCATGGGCTGGATTTCCATATCACTCCTACCTGTCCTGTCTTCGTTGGTATCAGGAAAGGCGGTTCCTAAACTGAGCTGTGGCTAAGCACATGCCCAGCCCGGGGGACACTGGGCCCAGCTGAGATTACAGACTCAGCTGGCTCTCCAGCTACTTATATACTGGGTCATTGTGGTGGTTTGAATGAAAATGGTTCCCATAGGCTCATAGGGAGTGGCACTATTAGTAGCTGTTACCTTGTTGGAATAGGTGTAGCCTTTTTGGAGGAAGTATGTCACTGGGGTGGGCTTTGAGGCTTCATATGCTCAAGCCAGGTCCAGTGTCACTCACTCTTCCTGCTGCCTGTGGATCCAGATGGAGAACTCTGGGCTCCTCTAGTGCCATGTTTGCCTATGTGCTGCCATGCTTCCCACCATAATGACGAGGGACTAAACCTCTTAACTGTAAACCAGCCCCAATTAAATGTTTTCTTTATTAAGAGTTGTGGTGGTCATGATGTCTCTTTGTAGCAATAGAAGCCCTAATTAAGATGGTCATCTTCAGAAGTTTCTCCCCAAACTGGCCAGGTGGCTTCTTACTCAAGAGTGCTGACAATTGATGTTCTCTAAGACCCTGTAACAACATGTTTGGGCCTCACAGAGCCAAAGAGAAGTCAGGAGAGACTGGGCTCAAAATAGTGTTCTGGAGTTGCAAACTCAGGTACCCTTGGGAGCTAGGAGTAATGAGAACTGAGAGAGACAAGGAGTCAGTGGAAGATAAATACTGACTTGTGCCGAGACATGCTCCAGCTAGAGAGGCCCCATAGGTGGAACTATGGAGGCAGCACAGCCAGCTAGGCCTTCACATTGTCCAATAAGATCAGAACACTTCAATAAATCTCTTTTTTAAAATATATATGTGTGTGTGTGTGTGTGTGTGTGTATCTGTGTGGGTGTGCACACATAAGTGCAGATGCCCAAGGAGGCCAACAGAGAGTATCAGATTCCCTTAACAATTGTAAGCCATCTAATTTGGGTGCTGGAAACTGAACTTGGGTCCTCTGAAAGAACAGCAAACGCTCTTAATGATTGATCCATCTCTCCAGAACTCCTCTTTTGAATCAAGATTTCATGTAGCCCAGGCTAGCTTTGAGCTTGCTATGTAACCAGTAATAATCTTGAATTTTTGACCCTCCTGTCTCCCCGATGAATGTTGGGATTACAAGTATGACTACCATGCCTGGTTTAAATGGTACTGGGGATTAAATCCAGGGTTTCATGGATGCTAGGCAGGCATTGTACCAACTGAGCTACACCCCCAGGTTCAAAATCTAATGTTTAAGAATGTTGGAACTATTTCCTCTCTCCCTCTCTCTCTGTCTGTCTGTCTGTCTGTCTCTCTTTCTTTTTTCTTTTTCTTTTTCTATTTTTTTGTTTTGTTTTCATTTTCTTTGGTTGTTTGAGACAGGGTTTTGCTGTTTTGGCCTGAGTGGCATATAGCTCACTAAGTATATCAATCTGGTCTTGAAATTGCATAAATTCTCCATCTATGCCTCCCAAGTACAGGAATTTCAGGCATTTGTCACCTTACTCAGGTTGGAAATTAATCTTAAAATAAAATTAAACATGATATGAAACTTGGAAACATATCAACCACTGAGACAAGGCAAGTGCAGTGCAGTGTAATGGTGCATGCAGGTGTGTGAGGCAGAGGTGAATGCTGTGGCGATTGTATAAATTGGGACTGTCTAGAGAGGCTGTGCAGGAAGCATGAGGGTGACAGCAGGTGCCCTGTGTGGACACAGGGTGTGGTTTCATTCACAGAGGTGTTTTATTTCCTCAGCTACACAGAGGAGTTGGTAATACCTTTTTCTGAGGATTGCTCCTATTAAATAGAATGGAACTTGAACATATGAGGGGCTCAGTAAAGGAATGAATGAGTAAATGAATGAATGCTTTTCTGTCCAGACCAGCAGAAGAATCAGATAAGGGTTTTTGGTGTTGGTAATAGCTTCTTGATTTTTGAGACAGAATCTCATTACATTACATAACACACACCAGCTTCAAACTTATGATCCTCCTGTCTCTTGAGTACTGGAATCATAGGGTATTCCACCATGTCTGGATAGAAGGGTGGATTTGAAAGCATGATGTTGTGACCTTAGGTGGAATTCTTTGTGGTTTTATAATGAATTTTTGCTCTGCTTACCCACCCTTAGGGAAATCCCAGTCCCATCCTCACCCCACCCTGCACACCAAATTTGGAAGCTCTACATATGCAAGTGTAGAGCTTAGCCTTTAATCATCCTCATACAGTCAGTAAGGCTAGCTGGCCTGGGCTGCATCCTTATTCATGGAGGATACAGGGAGCCAGCAGAGCTTTTTCCATTGTATAGAAAAGAAAGTTATTTTTCCTACTCCCATGCCCATGAAGGCAGGCAATCTGTAAACTGGTCCAGGTGATCCCTGGGAGATACACACAGTTCTCTGTAAGGATGGGCCTGATCTAATGACCTAATTGTAGTTATCCCCCACCCCACACACACCATCCCTGCTCTTTCATTATCTCCCCTCTGAGGGCATCTTTCTCTCCTGTCTTTCTCTTTCACACACACCACCACCACCACCACCACTACCATCACCACTTCCATCTGTCAGCTCATGGGGAGACACAAGCAGCCTAATCAGGGTTCCCTGTGGAGAGGAACCAGAGCCTAACAGTAAGCTACATGCAAGATCTTGGACATCTGTCTTCTGTAGCCTTCCAACCACCATGTGAGTGTTTTTGAAAGTTGAATCTCACCTCCAGGAGGGCCTTGAGGTGACTGTATCCCCAGCCCACTCTGATTTGCAGCTTCCTGAGCAGAAGCCTCCAGCTAGCCCATGGCTGGACTCCTGAGCTGTAGACACTGGAATAACGTGTATTTGTTATTTGAAATCACCAAGTGTTGGGTCACTTGCTCTGCAGCAATAGGTAGCTAATCCCCAACGCATTCCACCTCAGACACAGCCCTTAGTCTCATTGCTCCGTTCCTAATAGCTACTGGCATGCCATCTCATCAGGCTTGTCTTACCAGCTGCTCTTGGCAGAGACCACATGGACACAGGCGGGGAGAACGGGTTCAGCAAGACAAGACTTGTTTATCTCTGGGAAAGCAAGAAGCCAATTTATCTTGTTTCTCTAAAGCAGTGGTTCTTGACCTGTAGGTCATGAATCCTTCTGGAGTTGAACAACCCTTTCACAGGGGTCACCTAAGACCATCTGTATAACAGATATTTACATTACGATTCATAACAGTAGCAAAATTACAGTTATGAAGTATCGATGAAACAATTTTATGGTTGAGCATCACCATAACATGAGGAACTGTAGTAAGGGGTTGCAGCATTAGGAAGGTTGAGAACCACTTCTCTGAAGAAATGAATAGGAAAGGGGTGAAGAGAAGAGAGAGAGAGAGGGAGAAAGAAAGAGAGCGAGAGAGAGTGCACTGGAGGAAAAGTTAAGGAGGCAAAGCTGAGCTGTTTTGAACATAGCACCTACCTTGTTGACATCATATTGGCCTTTGCACCAAGATATCACTTCTAGACTGAGAATAGTCCCACTGTCCCTGTCTTACAAGTGAAAGAATGGAGGCCCAGAGAGGATTATTTGTTCAAGGTCTCACTTCTTCCAACCATGTCTTGACTGCATGTTTTTCTGCAGGAGCTTAGTGGGCCCATGTAATATCTCTGAGGTCGAGCCTGTCAGATATCATAGCTCCAAAAAAATTCATCTCGCTTGACATTGCTCAATGACATTGATTCATGGTCCCAGCTAGCCATTTTTTTTTTGAGATAGGGTCTCTCTATGCAGCTCTGATTGTCTTAAAACTTACAACGTAGACCAGGTTGACCTTGAACTCATAGAGATGCACTTTCCTCTCTACCTCCTGAGTGCTGGATTAAAGCTGTACTACCACACCCAGCCCAGCTAGACTTGAGAACTCTGTAAAGAAGGATCCCAAGAGGTTGTGTTAGACTTGAACTCAAGTCTAGCTCAGTGCACAGCCTGTACTCTCCTCCCACGGCCAGGCCTTCTTGCCCTAGAGAACCTACCAGTCCCCAGTCATGTGGCCTCTAACAGCTGAGTGCTACATGATCTTGCCTCCCTGGATACACTCAGGTACACAGCTCACACCCAGAGTCAACATGAGCCAGCCCAGGGTCCAGATTTATTCTGTTGTGCAGTGCAGGTAACATCTCCACCTTTATTTGCTGTTCATGCTTTACAATAGGCTTTTCAATGCTCCAGTATCCCAAAGCAAGGGTCCCACCACCAGGCTGCCTAGGTGTGGGGCTTGGGCCTTTGCCAGTGTTGCTTGATCAGACCTTGCCTGAGCTCTGCCCACCACAGAAATCAACAGCCTGCAATTCGTCATGAGTGTCTGTCTTTTCTTTCCTTCCTTCCTTCCTTCCTTTCCTCCTCCTCCTCCTCCTCCTCCTCCTCCTTCTTCTTCTCTCTCTGCCTCTTTGTTTTTGTTTTATGAGACATGGTTTCTCATTGTAACTCCAGCAGTCCTGGAACTCCACTGTAGACCAGGCTGGCCTCAAACTCACAAAGATCCACCTACCTCTGCTTCCTGAGTGCTGAGATTAAAGGCATGTGCCACCACCATCCAGCCATGTCCGTCTTTTCTTCCAATTAGAATATGTACTGCAGGCTGAAGTCTGAGTAAAAATAATAACAGGTAGCCTTTGTACAGCTTAACAAAGTACACACAAGCAACTGCACTATTTCTCAACTCTTGCCTGGCCCTGGAGAGCACAATAAGCATGTGATCCTGCTCTTTATAAAAGTAGCCTCTAAAACTTATGAGAGTGACATGAGCAAGTCAAAGCTATGTGACTTTGCCTGGGGTTAAGAATATGGTCAACAGTCTGAGTCGGGGCCAGTTCTGTCTAGAACCTGAACTTGACTTCTCCTCCTAATGCTGTTGTTGTTGAATTTTAATACAAAAGGTCAGCAGGTCGGGCTGAAAGAAATCTCAATCTCTGTGACAGACATCTCTGATATTTAGCTATCACACGCTGTATTCCTAAGACAGAGTGTGTATATCACAGGTCCCAGGATTACTCAGGTACCTCAGGAAAACACATAGAGGCCTCAGCTCCATGGGGACTGTCCAGTAATTCAACAGAAAGCCTGAGAAAAAGGAAACAGGAACCCTGTCAATTAGGGTGTGGAAAGAAGGTTGCACTTCTCAATTTGTTGAAGAGGGAGGTGGTGCAGTCATAGTTCCACCACCAGAGAGATAAGTGTTATATGGAGACAGAGTCACAGTGGTCTACCTGACCTGAGCCAAATTTGCACTAATTTAGCTGAAAGAAGTTTCTATCAACTGGCAATACTGAAGCACTTTGAAGTAATAGGCTCACCATGACTGAAGGTGTCAAGCAATACTACAGAGAGGATGCCTGTCCAGGGTGTGTGGTGGTCCAAGGTGACCTGGGAGGTTCTTTCCAGTTCTGAAACTCTATAACTTAGACCCCTTCAATGGAGGCTGCCTGGAGGAGCATCAAGTGCAGATGATGGCCTCTAAGTGCAAGCTCAAAACCTTCTACTGGCAGATTGGCCAACAAAGTGCAATAAGAAAAAATAAAATCTGGAAGGAAATGTTGATATGAGTATTGGTTTCAAAATAGCCTTTGTTTTCTAACCATAAAGGATATGGAAATGTTTGGAGATATTGTTAGTTATGGTTCTTGTTGCTATGGCAACACCTAACAAAAACAGCTTAAAGGAAAGGGGCTTCTTCTAGATAAAGTTTGCCTTGGCAGCAGGGGCAACTCTGGCCAAGGCAGAAAGAGTGTGTGGTGGCAACTCATCTTGGTTGATCAGGAAATAGAATAAGACTGGAAGCAGGGCCACCTTCAGCAACCCACCTCCACCAGCCAGGTCCTCCAACCTCCCCAAAACAAGGCCATTATCTGGTAAGCAAATGTTCAAACACATAGACATTTCAGGCCCAATCTTAACAGTAGCATATGTTTTAAAAACATCTTGTTGCAAAAGGTATCACAGGCATGATTGGGGCAGAGCAACCTGTGTTTCTAGATCTTTCTTGTTTTCCTATCCCTCCATGTTCTGAGTAAACACTCTTCAGAAGTAATGTCAAGGTGTCAGTGTTGAGTTTTGAGATTTGAATACAACTTCAGGATACAGATAATTGGCTTGCAAATTAGTCATGATTTCTCTGCCAGCCTTCCTAGCCAGTGTGCTTCTTCATCTACTCTAGACCTGTCAAAGACTCTCAGGTGGAAGGAAGAAGGGAGTGGAAGGAAAGGAGAATGAGTTAGACCCATGGGAGGGAGACCCATGTCCAGAGAACCCCAGACAAACAGAAACATCCGTAGCCTTGTTTCTGAGTAGATTCCAGGTAGGCTAAAAATGCAGAACACTCTTCCCTTGTGTGTCTGGGCAGGTAGGCCTTCAATACTTCCCCTCACCTATTAGTTACTTTTCTGTTGCATGATAAAACAGCATGACCAGAAACAGTTTATAGAAGGGAGGGTTTATTTGGACTTCGCGTTTCAGAGGGATAAGTAGCTATCATGGTGGAAACACACACACAGCAAGTAAAAGGCACAGCAGGAGCAGAAAGCTGAGAGGTCATATCTTCTAACAGAAGCATGAAGCAGAATGAACTGGAAGTAGTGCAAGGCTTTAAACTCTCAAAGCACTCTTCGAGTGACATGCTTTTTCAACAAGGCTCTACCTCCTAAATCTCCCCCAAATAATGCCACTAACTAGTCAACAGTGATGGTGCACACCTTTAATCCCATTACTGCAAAGGCTGAGGCAGAGGCCAAGGCAGAAGCAGATCTCTCTAAGTTCAAAGCCAGATTGGTCTACATAGTGAATTAGGACAACCAGAGAGAGACCCTGCCTCACACCAGCAAAAACAGTGCCACTAACTAGGACCAAGTGTTCAAATACTGGAGCCTATTCAAGCCCCCACACCCAGCCATGGTGTGGCAGAAGGAGTAAGGAATAGATCTACTCAGGGGTCCAAGAACCTGGGCCTTGAAAGCCCGTTGGTTGGATCAGATGACAGTAGACACTATGCAAATGGACCAAAGCCATATTGAGACAAGGACCTTGGAAGGAATCCTCTAGGATCAACAAGGACAGCATTAACCAATCCCTCAGCCCCATCACTGGTCCACCATTGTACTCATAAAATGCCTTTGGCATGTCTGTGGCTCTCATCTCATCTTTTGTCGTCTTATTCTGAGGCAAGAAGGGAGTCATGGGAGCCCCTGAGTCATATAGTCTCTGCCTGAAAGAGCCCAGGCTACATCTCAGAAGCTCACAGCCCAAGTGTTGGCCTCTGAGATGTGCTCCCCACCAGTCAGCAGAAGTGACAGGGATGCTATGCCATCCCTTCCTGAGAACCTGATAGCTGATTTTGGCTAGAGGGTTCCCCAAGGAGTTGTGAACTCATCCAGATTTGGGCCATCCTAAGGACACATTCCCATAAGCCATCATCTCAAATGTTGAAATTCTTAAAGATGGAAATCTCCAAAGCATAAAATCCAGAAAGATTAAAATTCAAAAAAAAATTATAGAAAAAAAAGATTTAGAGAAACTCTTTAAAAGACATTTATTTACATTTTAAGGGGAATTTATTTTGAGAAACATGAAAATATGACAGAATTCTTCATCAGCCACCTTATACAACACTATACACAATAATAGCACACATTTTTGTAGGGTAGGAAAGGGTCCATGTGGGTACATATGTGTATGCAATTGCACATGTATAAAACATATTTATATGGAGGCTAGAGGTCAGCCTTCTATGTTGATCTCAGGATGTTCTTCCTCAGGAGCTACCCACCTTGTTTCTTTGAGATAGAGTCTCTCTTTGGTTTAAAGCTTACTGAGACTGTACTCACTGGCCATTGAGCCTCACATATCCTCCTGTCTCTACCTCCCAACTCTGGAACTACAAGTTCACCAACACCACATCTGAACTTTTAAATATGGATTCTGGGGATTAAACTTTTTTCTTTATACTTACATGACAAGTACTCGAATGGCCAGCCCCAGCATGCAAACATTTGCAAGCATAAACATGAGGTAAAAAGCAATGACAGGCACACAAGTATAACCATGGGGACCAGATAAACCATAGCATAGAGAAATAGCTCTAAAAGCCAGGTGTGTGAATATGCATCGTTGGGGTTGGCATTTGAGCACATCTAGATTTATAACTGAGTTATCTGAACCACTGTGATGGATGGCCTATATTTTGATGAATCAATCAAAAACCTCCATTGGTCACCACTGTGTAAACAGATTTCTAAAGAGCTGAGATCTTTGATAAATGCAACATGCACCATGAGCTTCTCTTTCTGTATGGAAGATGTTTCAACATTTTTACACACATGCTCAGTGCTTAAATACAAAGTCAATATGATAATGCATGTCCACACAGCTAAATTTGCACACACACCAAAAAAATACATAAATCAACTTCTAAAATCAACTTCTCTAAAATCTTTCAATAATTTGTAGCTTGAGCATTGGGAATACTTTGAAGATGAAATACATAGCATAGTGAATTATAAAAATGAATGTTGATGATTAAAACAGTAGGGAAACAAATAGTAAAAATAGTAAAAAAATAAAATTAAACAGAAAATTAGCCACATGACACAGTGCATTATAAGGACAGATTACAGACAGATATACAGAATCAGTTGCTGACAGCTGGCTGACTTCATGGTCAGATTTTACAGTCTCGCTTGGTAGCTGTTTTATCATTATTTTAGGGCTCAACTCCCCACAGATGATGTGTTTACACTCATTGTTGATGTGGCTTTCTGCTTTTGAAACTCCTCTGTGATTTAACATATATTGACATGAGTGTTCTCTATAACATGTTCCCATCTGCCATGCCATGTTGTTTATGTCATGTGGAAATCCATCCCCTGGCCTTTACACACAGACCACACAGGTGGCAGAGATGTTGCTGATGAAAGAGAGGGGACACAGCACATTGTCATCATTACCTGTGCACATGGTATGTTCTAACCAGTCAGCAGCTTCTAGAATTCTACCCGCTGTATAGAACACCAGTGCCAACAAAAGAGACTTCTGGGTCGGGGTACAGTGGGGTGTTTGAGACAGAGTGTAGCTATGTAGTCCAATCTGGCCTGGAACTCAGTTGTCTTGAGTACTGGGATTACAAGTGTGAACCACCATGTGTGTGTTTGTATGTAGGTCTGTATATGTGAGTGTTGGGTGCCCTTGGAGGCCAAAAGGAGGAATCAGATTCCCTAGAGCTGGAGTTACTGGTGGTTGTGAGTCACATGGGTGCTGGGAATGTAACTGGGGTCCTCTACAAGAGCACCAAACTTTCTTAGTTGCTGAACCATCTCTCCAGCCCCAAAGGGTGTACTTTTAGACTGAAATTGTCATGGTTGCCTTGTTTCATAACCAAACTCATGCCCAGAATCCAGCTTTTACCCTTTATGTCACTCCTTTTTTCTTCTCTGCAGGAACTATGGTTTTCAGGATTTGAGCTTTTGGTATTTCAACATTCCAGATTCTCATCTTTCAGAATTACAGCTTTCAGGATTTAGGAATTTTGGTTCTGAGGCTTTCAATTTCTGAGATTATGACATTCAGGACTATTTTTGGAGATTAAGATCAGCTATACCCAGCCAAGCTTCCTCTTTCCTCTCTCCCTTCCTCCTCCCTCCTACTCTGTCCTTTTCTTCCCATTTCTGTCACTCAGTATTACCCTTGACTAACAGCCTGGCCTCTCTCCCAGTCTCCTCTCCCATCCCATCTCTTCCCCTTATGTGAATTTCTCTCAGGCTAATCTTGGAGAAGGCTGGCTATCACCCAGCCTGGCTATTCCTCACATAGCTTCCTTCCTAACAGGCCCTGCCAGCTGTGGCAGTGCCACACCTCTGTGGACCTCATTGAGGTAGCTCATGAGTAGCAATGTGGCCTGAAAGACATTGCAGGTTCTGCTCTATTTGTTGACCTGAAAAGTGCAAGCCTTCCTGCCTCATGTACACCCCAAACTTCTCTGTTCTCCCTCCTTCTGCTCTGCTCAGTGCCTCACAGGCCTGGGAAGATCTTCCTGTCAGTCTTTGGTGGGGTCACAGATTGTCCTTCTGGAGCTGATGTAATGTATAACTGAGTGCCACATGGGAGGCTTAAACCACAAGAACCATACTGCTCCCCAGTATTGGGGTCTGGGAGATAAGACCTTGTCCCAGCTTCTCTTCTCTTCCAGTATCTCTTCACATCCCTGTCCCCATTCCAACCTGACCCAAGGTCCAAATTTCTTCTTCTTAATTTATTTTTACTTTCTAATTGTAATATTTTCTTGAAACAGGAGGGTCTTGCTATCTAGCTAGAGCTCGCCTCAAACTCAAGATCTCAAATCCTGAGATCACAAGTGTACCTAGATGGCTAAATGTTCTTTCTTAGGACACTCACTCAGTTGGATTAAAGATCCCCATGAAGACTGTATCTTAAACAAGTACAACAGTGACCCAGTTTTCACTAAGTCTGGGTTGAACTTAAGATTAGAACTTTAATATGTGAGTGGCAATCCATGGCGGGACCCCCAGCAGGGCCTCAACGCCTCACAAAGGTTTTAGTGAAGCAACTTCTTCCTTCTGTGCTGGCAGCCTACTGGTTGCTTACAGCACTTGGCCATGAGGCAGGCTCCTGAGATTTGTCTCATTTCAGATCATTCTTCTCTGATGACAGATTTATTCCTGGGCCAATCTGGCCTCAAGTTCTCACCCAGGAGAGTCCTTAGCTCTCTGGGAGGATGCTTTTTGTAAGTGTGTGAAATGTAAATGAGAGGTATAGTCTTTTCTATCAAAGGACTAAATCAGACAAAGCCAGATAAGGCACTGCCATAGTCCGGGTCCAGCCTCAGCTGAATGTGGCCTTTGGCTTCTCGCTCTCCATGACCAGTACTCATACAACTCACTCCAATCCATTTATCCCCTTTAACATGATTTCTTTGGTGTTAAGCTTTGTGCCAGGTTCACATGCATGCAGCTGAGAAACATAGGCCAGGTCCCTGTTCTGAGGAAGCTTATAATGAAAGCAAGAGGAATGCATCTACTATTAAAGTGACACTATGTTGTGGAAGTTTGTTCTTATATTTAAAATAATTGCTTTTTTGCACTGTTGGAAAAGAAATGCATAGGCCCTGGCGTTTCATATTGTCTGCAGGTGTTGGATTTCTGTGGGGGATGCTTGATTGCTCATGTTCTGCGCCTGAGGAGTTCTGAATGAATAAAACACCTGAGCTCAGATGTTTGGGGTTTCACTATTGAGTATGCTGTTGGCCATGACAGTGGTTCCCTCTGCTGAGTTCTGAGAGAGATTGCAGATATGAAAACATCTCCGTATATCCTTCCTGAGCCACTAAAGCCCAGTAACAGAAGGTATTAATTAGACAGCAGGCAAGGTGTTCCTCATTCATTGAATACTGGAATCCCCATAGTAACAGAAGATGGGAAGATCAATAGTTCCAAAGATCACAGCTCCATTGTACAGATGAGGAAACTGAGTCACTGAGAGGTGGGCTGAAGTCCTTGAGGTTAGTAATTAGTGAGCCTTAATGTTCTAGTCCCTTCCTCCTGAACACTTGAGCTCTATGTCAGGGAACAGGGAACAGAGGCTGGGACTGAGCTGGGAACACAAGAGAATTACAGGGGCAGCTAACAGTGAGATGGAAGGGGCAGTGAGACAGGAAGTGGGACTGCCCCTGTTACCCACAGCAATCCCAGCGCAGGATTATGTTAGAAGCAGCCTCTGTGTTCCAGTAGACAGGTCTAATGGCTCCTTTGTTGTGGGGGTGAGAGCTCATCTGCCTCTGAAGAGTGCTGAAGAGTGACCTCAAAACTGAGGTCCAGAGGTGAGACCCCCTAGGGATACCCACTGTGACTGCTGCTTGGGTTATCATATCAGTTTTATGATCTCTGTACCTCTGGGAACAGTCCTCTGGTGAAACACTGTGTCAGGAATGGTGGTCCTAAAACACACTCTCCTCCCTGCTTGCAATTATGCTTTATGGATGCTTCTGTGGGATGGGAGCAGATGGCTTCCTTCCTGGACCTCCTCCTGCCACTGCAGGGACCATGGATAGGCATGGAGGAGGGGATCAGATGGCCTGATGCACACCTAGGCCACTACTGTTTTCCTTGGTGACTTACTTAAAGACAATTTGCATTGCCTCAATCAACCCATGATCAGGACATCCTCTTAAGGTTTTTGGGGTAGTGGTAGTGGGGAGGCTACAAGCCAAGCACTCAGTGTGAGGCCTTGTTCAGAGAAAGATTAGGAATGATCCTTGATTCTTGCTCTGGTCCAGACCCATCTCTCAGCCAGACATTGACTTCCGAGTGGCTAGCAGACAGTCAAGGAGTCTTTGTTTCCTTGGTACTCTGAAAGAGTAAGCAGAAGTCAGTCTCAGGTTCTCTGTTTGTTTGAGGCATCTAGACTCTAGTGACAAGAATTGATGTGGTCCAGATCTGCCAGGCCACCGTGAGAGGGTCTAACCCTTGTGTAGAAAGCTGGGCAGGGGGAGGAGGAACTGTCGAGTCTAGGGCACTAGCAGCCAGCTCAGCTTCCCTGACCTTTACTTGTCCTTATCCCATGAGGCACTGTGGTGTTTGACTCTTGCTCAGCTCACCCTGCCCCCATCTACCAGTCACTGGTCACTGTATAGGAAATTTGTTTGCTGAGGCTCCTGTCCTACCAGGCGCCAGCCTGGCCACTGGGTTCAGCTACCACCCAGGGATGTTCCTCGCATGTCATCTCTCCAACAAAGGGCCAGTGTTTCAGAGGGCAGGTGCCACTCAGGCAGAATGGAAGCAAGTCCTGCCAGAAAACTTTAGATGGTGGTCAGATTCAGAGTGGCAACAGTGCCTGGCTAGGCAGGAGGATGGGGCCAGTGTGTTATTTGTGGATTTGTTGTCTTTGAGCCTCTGTCCCTAGGAAAAGGTCAGACTGTGGGGGTAGAGGCTGGGGCTGGGCAGGTGAGGTACATCTGCCAAGCTAGTGTCCAGAGGCCAAGTGGGGGCCTCCCAGGAGGATGTTTCTGGCCCAGGGCTCTTCCTCACACTTCCAAGATCTATGAGCAGAGACCAGAAGCAAAGAGCTGAAAAGAACACCCCATTTTCTAGCCAGGAAGGAGAACCCACATCTTCATGGCAGATGGCCCCCCATTTCTTCTCATCTCCTCTACCTTCTCAGCCTTCTCTGTTGGCTTGCTGAAACTCCTGGGCATATCTACTGCCTTCTCTGCTGCTAGAATATGTCCCACAGGACAGGCCTCCAAGTGCTTACAAGTGATCTGTCACTGTGCCACTGGGAAATACTTTTCTAAATACAGCCTGGTCACAGCAAGATTTAGCTCAATGCTTGGGCCGTGCTACCCACAATTTCAGGTCACATCAATAAAGGCTAAGTATCTAAAATGATGGAGGAAAGAATCGGCTTTTCTATGTGAAGCTTAGACCTGTGGTAACTGGGGTCTCTGGAAGGAATGTCACAAAACAAGGACAAATAAGTGGAACTTTCAGAGAGTAATAATTGAAAGTCACAAATTTAAGGACAACATGATGGGAATCAAAAATCTGCCAGGATTTTGTGTATGTTGTATTTTCCCCAACAGATCACAGGATCCTTGAAGCCTTGTTTATCTTAATAACTCTTCTACCATCTCAAACTTACTGCTGGTATTCATTCACTTCAAGGTGGTGGCAACTAAATATTACATGGACATATAAAAGAAAGGGTGGATGACAATGAAGGTAGTAAATGAATGAGTGAGTGGGTGGATGGGTAGATGGATGAGTGGTAAACTGATGGACAGACGGATGCTTGGGTCATTCTGGATGAGTAAGCATCTCAGGTATTGAAGGAAGGAAAGATGGAAGCTGGAGTGAACCTGGCCAACCCAAAGCCTAGGCTTCTCAAAGATTATCTACAAAGGATACAAAAGGCACTAAAGGAGGAAAGATGGACAGCTTAGATCTTGACACCAGTAACTTCCATCATCAAGAGACTCAGTCAGAAAATGAGGTTAGGGCAGGGGATAAAGCTCAGTTGGTAGAGTGCTTGCCTAGCATGAACAAAGCCCTGGGCTTGTTCTCCAGCACTGCATGAGTTGGCATGGTGTACACATCTATAGTCTTAGCACTCCGGGGGTAGAGGCAAGAGGATCAGAAATCCAAGATCACCTTTGGCTAAATAAGAGCTTGAGGCCAGCTTGGGTCACATGAGACTCTGTTAGAGGTAAGGAGGGGTGAGAAAGAGAAAAAAGAATAAAGAAAGAAAAGAAAAATTAGTTTAAGAAATGAAATGGGAGGAAGATTCAAGATCCATCCATCCGTCTGACCAAAGGCCTCTCTAGTGTATCTAGTGTAAGTAAAGAACTGCTGTAAATCAACAAGAAAGATAAAGAGCCTGCACATAGCAGTCTTGAACAGTCTTTCATGACTACTCAACAAAAACGTCCAGGTGACTCCTAAGCATGTGAGAGGAAGGCATACAGAATCCTTAGTCATCAGTAAAAGCAAAGTAAGGCTCACTGAGGTCACCTTAGCATCCAGCATGACGGCGAGAATGAACAAGGACTGGCGGATGTATATAGCTGGAACTTTCCGGAATCATGAGTGTGAGTATGCATAGGTACAGTCACTATAGAAAACCCTTAGCAGTTATTTAGTTATCCAATAAGGCCAGAAAAAAAAATGCTCCTGTATGACCCAGAAAGTCCACTTCTAGGCACACATCCAAGACAAGTGTCTGTACATCTACATAAAGTTAATAAGAGATCCAAACGGGAATCAGCCCAAATGCCCACACACAGTATGGTGCTATCATTTCTACACAATAGAATACTGCTCAACAACAACAGCAGCAGCAGCAACAGCAACAAAAGATGTGCTGCCGACATATAGCAGCAGGGATGGCACCCATCAGCATTATGCCTGTGTATAGGCTGTGTGTCCATCTTTAGACGTTCAAGAACTGATAAAACCAACCTACGGTGATATAAGTCAGAACAATGGGTGGGGAGTTGTCTGGAAGTTTCACAAGGAAGTCTTCCGGAGGTCTGGGAATGTCTCCATATTGGGGGGTGTGTGTGTGTGTGTGTGTGTGTGTGTGTGTGTGTGTGTGTATCAGACTCAGCCCTGAAGGAGTCCTCTCTCCATAAATTCATATTAGACCTCAAATACTTCCTTTATTCTAGGAGAATTCAGAGTATGGTGTGGAAAAGGGAAAGATGGTGGAGCCCAAGAGAGCATTACCTTACTCTTCAAAGACTTTTGGTTCTCAGGACTGAACCCAAGGTATCTCGAAACAAAGAATTGTCTGAAAAGAAACTGAGTTGTGTTGGAGGCCAAAGAGATGGACAGATAGATGCTGAGGTCCTGTGGCCCATGGGATGGAAAAGATCATCACAGGTGACATCTATCTGGGGCTTTCCTGAAGCCTGTGCCCCAGGGATGCATACCTCTCTTGTAGAAGCATGGAGGTAGAACTGGGCTTTGGCTCCTCCTGCCCCACCTTGCCATGCCCCGGAGGCCTCAAGAGCTTCCCACTTCTCTCCCAGGACTCTGAGTCTATGTTGGCTTCTAAGCCAGCAGGTAGGGAAAAGGGCCAGGTGTACCTCTGCTGCCACAGCCTGTCTCTAGAATGCTAAGGGTGAGATGTAGATCCCAATGGGCTCTATTCACAAGCTTTAGGTACTCCAACTATGGTAGTCCAGGGTCCTGGCAAGTCCACACTACTTCTTACAGCAGAAGACACATCTAGGAAACTTGAGGCCTCTGTCTGATGATGTCATGGAAGTCACCTGGGCTGCTCTTCTTGTGAATCAGGTTGTGTCACAGGATGCTGACTCAGGTGACAACCTGTAAAATTTCCCTGTTAAAAGAGCAGCAAGGGCCTGGTTTCCTTCAGCAAGAAGTCTGTGGTGATAAGGGACTGGACTGAGGGGATTTCATGAGTCTCAAGAGGGAAGGTGTGAGTAACCCTCCCCTCTCCCATCAGACTTGGCCCTGAACAGACAGCCTACACTGTCCCCAAACTTCCACAGCATCCTCTTGTCCATCCTTCTGCCCCACCGTAGCCACTGCCCAGTCTAGGCTGCGGCCCTGCACGTTGGGACTGCAGCAGGTCCCTTGCTATTCCAGCTCTACCTTCTCAGTGTTTTTGTGGGATAATCCTCCCCTTTCTTGGGGATAACTGACAGTAAAAAAAACACAAAAATCCTAAAAGTAGAGCTTAACGAATGCATACTCTTGATCAATCAATCCAAGCCCATGCTGCTTGTCACTTGTCCTTGTGCCCTCTTTTAAGCTTGCACCCTGTACCTTCAACAACCTCTGTGTTGACTTCTACCCTACTGATGAGTTTAGCTTGTTTGCAAGTGCTACAAAGAAAATAGGCCCTTGCAGCAACAACAGGATACACACTGCCTTGATAAATGCCCTGCTTCTTCTTTCTATACATCATACTGTTTCTTGCCCTTGTGTATCCTCTGTGACTTTCACTGTTGGGCAGTTTTCCATTTTCTAAGTTTTGCTCCATTGCTTGATTTGTTTATCTGTTCTCCTAGTGGTGAGCATCTGGGCTGCTTGGGGGTCAGGTGTTTGTAGATAATGCTGCCTTTTGCCTATAGCTTTCATGTGGACACAGGTCAGTTTTTCTTAGGAAGCAACTATTGTGGGACTGCTGTGAAGAACAATAGATCTATGCTAAACTTTCCCCTAATGATTGCACCATGCTACCATTGGTGTTTAAATTTTTAAAATTACATTTATTTATTTGTGTGTGTGTGTGTGTGTGTGTGTGTGTGTGTGTGTGTGTGTGTGTGTGCACATACGTGCCTGTATAGGATCTGGGAATTGATCTCAAATTGTCAGTCTTGGCCACAAGCACCTTAACCCTCTGAGCTGTCTTGCTAAACCCAGAGGAACTTTTTAGAAACTGTATCTAAACACCTCAATGTCTACCAGCTGACAAATAAGAAAATAGAACGGATAAGTCTATGTAGTGGAATATTATTCAATGATAAAAATAAATGGAATACAGATTCATACTACCATGTGGGTAACCTTGAAAACATGCTGAAGGAGTTGGCTCCCAAAGATCACATGGTCTATGACTGAATTTATACGAGATGACCTAAACAAGCAAATCTGAAAACACAAAGTGGATTAGTGCTTGCCTAGGGCTTTGGAGGTGGTAGTAGGGGCAGGCATTTGTTTTAGGGCAATGAAGTGTTCTTAAATCGGTATATATTAACTGAGTGTACTAACAGTCGCTGAGTTCAACATGTTTTTGCACTGGGGACTAAATCCAAGGCACTGAGCATGCTAGATCTTTCCTGCTCTAGGCCAAAGAAAACACTGAATAGTTGGATTGTGTGGTCTAGGAATTATATCGCAATAAAGGTATCAAAGATCAAACCTAGGGACTGGAGAGATGGCTCAGCCTTTGAGCGTGCTTGCTACTGTAGAAGAGGACCCAGGTTCAGTTCCCAAAAACCGTATGGCAGCTCACAACCCTCTATACTCCAGTTCCAAGGGACTCAACACCCTCCTCTGGCCTCTGCAGGCATTGCATATATGTTTTGTACATTCATACATGTAGGGAGACACTCATAGACATAAAATAAAACTAAACAAATAGAATTTTAAAAATTCACCAAAACCAGGGCTACTGATTAGCAACTGCCCCCTGTGTATCCAGTTCCAGTGTCCTCCAGGTAAACATCAAGCTTCTCAAAGGAAGATCCATCGCCATTATCACCTTCTTCTACAAGCAGAGAGGCTTTCTGCTATCTCCAGACACTCTGTGTACCACCATGCCTCTGAGTACTTCCACATATTGTTCCTTCTCCAGGAATGTTGTCCACCTCATCTCTGACTTATCATTGATGACCCAACCCGCAGCCTTTCTTCACCCTTCATTTAGATAGCATGCAATTATCAGGCACCTGTCACATGCTGGGCTATACCTTATGAAACTGATGTGTTGGACAGATGATGACCACGTACTTAGTAACAAGCCTGGTGTCTTAGCCTGTGCTCTGCTCTCCCACAGGGTCTGCATGTGTTTTTATTTCCAATCTAGTTTCTCTGGATGTGTACAAGTCAGCAGTGGGTCTCCCTGCCAAGGCTGAGGGCTCCATGAGAGTGTGGACAGGTTCAGATCTCCTGAGAATGAGAGTGAGAATGATGCCATCCTCCTCAGTTTACAGAACCCTGGCTCTGAGTACTTCCATATATTGCTGGCTCCGGTTGCATTTTGTATACCTCCACTCCTCAGCAAATGGGGAGTTGTGGAGAGGAGCTGAGAACGCAGGATGATGGTTACCTCGATAGGTTAATGAGGCCTTGAAAAGAGAATGAACAGATTCCATGAGGCCACAGAGCTGAAGATCTGTGACAGCAGGATGACTTATCTCATTGCCTACCATGAGTTGCTCCCTGTAGCCTAGACATCTCTGGAAGCTGAGGACTGGAGTTCCCCACTTTGTGTACAGATTTGAGTCTTGAACTCCTATCTCTAATCATCCAGCTGCTTATGAGTAAATTCTTTCTTTGTAAAACTTGTTTTAGTTGGGGTTTCTATTGCTGTGATGAAACATCATGACCAAAAAGCAAGTTGGAGAGGAAAGGGTTTATTTGGCTTATACTTCCACACCTAGGACAGGAACTCAAACAGAGCAGGAACCTGGAAGCAGGAACTGATGCAGGGCCATGAAGGCATGCTGCTTACTGGCTTCCTCCTCATGACTTGCTCAGCCTGCTTCCTTTCCTTTCCTTCCTTCTTCCTTCCTTCCTTCCTTGTTCTTTTTTTTTGATTTTTTGAGACAGGGTTTCTCTTCTGTTACTATGGCTGTCCTGGAACTCACTGTGTTGACCAGGCTGGCTTCAAATTCACAGAGATTCACACCTGCCTCATGCACCACCACTACCCAGCTCAGCCTGCTTTCTTATAGAACCCAGGACCACTAGCCCAGGGATAGCATCACCCACAATGGGCTGGGCTCTCTCCCATAAATCACCAATTAAGAAAATGCTCTACAGGCTTATCCACAGCCCAATTTTATGGAGGCATTTTCTCAATCCAGGTTTCCTCCTCTCAGGTGATTATAGTTGACATAAATCTCAACAACACACTTGTCACTCTAGGGATAGACGCTTGATGCAAAGGGTAACATAGGCCTGGCTCTCCTATCTTAGATTTCCAATCTCTCATTTGCCTTCCTTTGAGTGCAGACCCTGTGACAGAGCTGGAGAGAGTAGGTGCCTGTTCAATCTCAGAGATGTGGAATGAGGGAGAGGAAACAAACATTGAGCCTGTGGAAAGTACTCAGATGCTTCCAGAGGCCTCTGAAAGCTTCCACAGTGACTTCCTGCTATCTTCTTCATCTCCTCCCACCATCCCCCTCATGCCCTGGCTTCTTCTGGGACATTCTATCTTTCTTCAAAAGCCTATCAAAAGCTGGTATCCTTCTGGGTCCTTATTTTGCCACTGGGCTCAGACGTTCCACTTGGACTGTTCCTGGGGAGGTGAGGGAAGGACAGGAGGAAGTACTCCCCCTCTTCTTTGAATTGGGCTCCTTTGAAATTATACAGCTCTGTTGTGTCCTACATATCAAAGATGGATTCCCTCTTTGGAAAGGGCTTGTTGACCAGCAATCACAGCTGTTGGCTGGCTGTTCCCCCTGGAGACTGGAGACCGACTGGCCTCAGCTATGTGGTTTTATATGAACTCAGTCATATGGAGGTGGTTTGCTCACAGGTGACCTCTCATACATGGCGAGTGCAGAGACTGAATGCTCCATGGGCATCACTCTTTCTTTGGGGTCTTTCCATGTGACAAATTCAGGTACCTGAACTTAAACACAGGGCTGAAAGCAAAACATTCCATTTTCCCACTCCACACAATTGTAACCCCTTTTCTGACCTCACTGAGTTTGATTGGCTGTGTTTAGAAAGCTCCCATTTCTCTTTGCTCCGAATCAAATTGGAAGGGGTCTCTTCCTTGAATCTGAAAAATGAAATGAAGGGCACCCTGCCTAAATCATTTTGCTTAGCTCTTGGATGTCTTCCTAGGTGACAACTGGTGGGAAGCCATCTCAGTATGAAGATACATGTGTGTACTTGTACACACACACACACACACACACACACACACACACACACGGCCACTCAGAATCTCTCCCTCCCTGTGCTGAAAATCCCTTGACTTTTTATAGAAAAAAACTTTTCTCTCACCTCTGATTCTAATGGCCAGTGTAGCAGGTGGTCAAGCCCTGCTCTGTAAGCCAAGAGCCTGCAAACTTTTCTTTCAAGGATCTGATAGTCAATCTTTCATATTCCGTGTAGCAAAGGACAAACTGAAAGCATTATATAGGCATTTATATAAGTATTTATGACATAAACACTTAAAAACAAAACATTTGTTATTATTATTCTCTCTCTGAAATAAGAGCCTGCCTCTGAGGCGCACTATTAGCATCTCTGTCTTAAATATGGTCCTAGGAAAGAACTGAAGCAGGCATTTAACTCAAGATCTTTAAGTTGGAGCATCCTTTGTTGACTAAAAAGGAAATAGATGGAAATACAAATGGCATTAATTACATGCCTTCTTCACTGGGGCTAGGCATTATCTACATAAGTTTCCCTTAGGAAGTTCTGGTTGGTGGGTTAGAGAAAGTGTGTGCAAGTTCCAAGAGGTCAAGCTGTGACTGTGAGGTGAGGCCACTATGTCTGTCTACACAGTCCTTGTGAGTTGGGTCAACAGGGTTCATCTAGCGGTGCCCCTGGGGAAGCAGTTTAGGAAGCAGATATCTGGATTGGTCATGCTGAGGTCCATATTCTAAATGGATGCCAAGGCAACACAGTAAGATCTCACTGCAAACATGAAGGTACCTGCAGAGACTCCATGAAGCTTGAGTCTGGAAAACTTGACTGGGATGGCAAGGGGATGAAGAATGGATAGACACTGAAGAAATGAGAAACACATGGATACAGAAAAGCCAAGGTCAGATGGGCTCTGTGCACACTGATTGGAATCGCACCAGCAACTGCAATCACAGGGAACCTCAGCCATTTATTATGTACAGTGTAGGGGGCAGAGTTAGTACAGTCTCAGTCTGTAAACAGGAGGAAGCTACAGTTCCTAGTCTTCATACACATTGGTCAATGACACAAAGACAGAACACTAGTACAAGTACTAACTAGTACAAGTACACTTAGCACAAGGTCAGAAGAATGTAGTAAGGCTGCTATGGGGGCTCAGCAAGGAGACAAGGAGGCATTTTCATAGTGTAAACCCGACCAGACCACAGCAGAGGGAACCACCATCATGGCAGCACCATTCCAACACTGGAACCCCGAGGATCTGAGCTCTGGTGTTTTTATTGATCCAGCACTCCTCAGGTGCAGATCATAAGCAATCAAACACCCCCACAGAAATCCAACATCTGCAGACAATACAAAATCCTAAGACCCTGACTGCTCTCACCTTACAGTGCACAAAAACATTTTAAAAATAACTAAAAAAAAAAAGCTTCTATAACAGAAGAAGGCTTTGCCTTTCCAAACTTGACCCAAGGAATAGGCTTGGCTAATTAATTTCCCATGGGTCCATTTCCTTGGTCCTTGCTGTACCTGTCTCATGTAAAACAATACATATTCACTCAAAACCTCACTCATTCCCTACAGGTATCTATGATTCACTGGGAGCAGAAATTTGGGAGACACCTAGGCGGAAGGCAGAGCAGGCAGAGAAGGGAGCAATCATAGGACTCTGGTGAAGCTCTGCCCCAATGATTCTCAGGAAGGTCTATGGGGGGAGCTGAGCTCACCCTGTTGAGGGGTCACCCTGTGGTTCTTTCTGACAGTATGTCACTGGGTATGGGCTGCTGGGCATGGTTGGGGGACGGAAGACAGCAACCTTCCAGGTACTCACTTGTCTGCTGAGGGTGACTACTGTACAGGGATCTGGTGGCTTCCAACAGTAAAGAAGGTCTCACCATGGGCTGGAGAGATGGCTCAGTGGTTTGGTATACTTGCTGCTATTTACAGAAGACCTGGGTTCAATTCCTTGTACTCACATGGCAGCTTAAAACTGTCTGAAACTCCAGTTCTAGGGGATCCAAGGGCCTCTTTTCTGGCTTTCAAGAGCAATAGGTACATACATAGTACACATGCATGTGTGCAGGCAAAACACCCAGACACATAAGATAAAATAATTAAAAAAAAAAGTCTCACCAGGCTGAATATGGTTTCCAAAGTCCTTAATCCTCTGCAGTCAAGAGGCAGAAGCAGGCAGATCTCTGTGAGCTTGGGGCCAGCCTGATCTACATAGAGAGCTCCAGTCAGGACTACATAGCAAGAGTCTGTCTCAAAATAAAAAAATTCCACTCTAGGAGGACTAGATGCTTGGAGGATGACCACAGGGGCAAATTGAGCCCCAGATGTCTGAAGACATTCGCCCTCTCTGTCAGATTTATTGTTATCTTTAATTATGTCTCTCTTTTTCTCCCTCTCTCCACCCCCCCATTTCTCTGTGTGTGTATGTTGGGGGTGGGGAGGTTGTTCAACCTTGCTTTACCTTGAATGACTTTTCTCATCTCACAATGAAGCCCTCCATTCTGTGGCTCCGTCTCTGCAGGCATGGCTGGGCCATGGCTGCCAGTCTTCATGAGGACTTGAGGAAGTCACAGGCCTGTATATGACTCGTATATCTCTGACAGCAGGGTGTTAAGCTAAAGTTAAAAGTGGCAAGTATGTTTTTATTGTGAAATCAGCCACTCTACTCCTCTGCTCATTTCATGCCTCAAAGGCAACAGTGTTCAGAAGTTTTGTTTTCATCATAATCCACAAGAGCTAACCTGGTGCTACATGCACACAAACACTCCCATCCCCGCCTTGATAGTTGACTGACATCCTTTTCTTTCCCTACAGAGGACCCTCTTAATATTGTCTATCTTGTTTGTCTGTTGTATTTAAAGGGTCTGGAAATGCCCTGATGTGTTTATTTCTCAGCTCATTGTAAACTCAATGGTCTAAGACAATGGGGAGTGGGGATGCCCTGTGCAAAGCTCTCCTCACACCCAGGACATTTTCTGACATCTCAGGCTGCTGAGGGAAGGCTGACAGATATTGGCAGAAGCCAGTGCCTACAGATCAGCAGTGATTGGAATTCCATTTTTAATGCAAATCTTTGTCTTCTCACCTTCATCTCCTATTTCAAACAAGAAATTCAGACTTTAATCAGTTCTTGTCTTCCTTGGCAGGAAGTCCCCACAGGCAGTCAGAGCCCAAGTCCCCTCAGGCAGTCCTTCAACCTAACTGGCTCTTGTGCACACCTAAAACACCCCAGGCCTGTTCTATCTCCCCACCAATATCACACCCTTAATTCACACTAGTGGCTGCTGAGGTCCTTGCTGAGGAAGGGCTAAGGTGGCCATGTTTGTTTACATTGCTCAGTGGGCAGGCTGAGTTGGGGAAGGGCAATGATGATCAGATCCACTTCCCTGAAACTTAAATTGGATACACAGAAGTACAGTCTGTGCTGGGTGTTAGAGCTGTGGCTTGAGGAGGGTCAGCTAAGGCAGAACCCATGTAAAATGCAGCCACATAGTAAACATGGTCCAAGTTTCGCTTGGACCAGATCAAGGAAGCAGTAGAGAGAAGCCAGATGGCCAGAGACAGGGCTGTGCAGACTGCAAAAAGAGTGGCTGTTATTTATGAAGTTTGGCTGTGCCTACATGCTGTGGCCAGAACCTCTGACTTGACATGGACAGGTTCCTGTTCCTAGTCTGTCAGAGACTCAGCAAGGGCTATTAGGCAACCTAGGTCACAGATCACCTAAGGCCCCAGCATCCCTCCAGGATCTGGTCATGTCCAGATCCCATATTTAGCCAGTCACCACAGATTTCTGTCTCACAAACCCACAAGGGCTAGTTGGAGATAGGTTCTCACTAGGAGGGACCAATGCCTGAAGCTCTTTATAGTCACTTGGATTTCAGGACCCCACATAGGGACACAAGGGCAGAATTCTTCCAAGCCAACACCCAAAC
Source organism: Cricetomys ansorgei (assembly GCA_026225945.1). Taxonomy (NCBI): domain Eukaryota; kingdom Metazoa; phylum Chordata; class Mammalia; order Rodentia; family Nesomyidae; genus Cricetomys; species Cricetomys ansorgei. Next base: position 3,085,400 of record JAMJFZ010000770.1, read on the forward strand.
CACTCCATGTTTCTGTGTGCGCAGACCAGCAAGGTAGGGTGGTGGCTTAAAAAGCAAAGCCCTCTGACCATTCCTTAACATCCACAAAACAGCTAGCTCACCAGAACCTTTGTTTTTGTCAATTTATTTAGAAAAAAATTAACATGAGCAAATGAGATACCTCAGTGTTACAACAGAGTATAGAAATGTCTAGCAATAATCAAATAATTTGATCTTTAAATACAAAATAACCACATGAACACCTAATATACAGGTTTCATCTGAATACATATTTATTAGATAAATATTAGAGGTCACATCATCTAACTACATACAGCTTTGCAAGACTAGAAATCACAATTAGTTTTCTGACCAGTTGAAAGTATGAAATGATTGCAGTGTACATACGATGTACAAAGACAATGGCGGTTTCTGTGGGCATCACTTCAGGCTGCACATGTGGGTGTTTATGTGTGTACTTGTGAATCACCTGTGATCATGATATTAAAAACTTATACAAAGTATGAATTTGGTTATAATTTTCTTCTGAAATCCCCGTTTCTCTTCATTGTTTCCGTAGCACCCTAAAAATACACAGGTGGCAGGGCTAGGACACTGAAGGTAAATAGTACACGTAGGTAAAATAAAAACAAAACAGAAAATGCCTTTCCACACAAGGGCAGAGTATATTACATGAGACAAAGGTGGAGTCACAAATGCTAACAATCAGGATCTAGTATTCCACGTAAGATGGAGTCCCAAGCCTTTTGTTGTTTTGTAAAATAAAAACAATACACATTCCAAGAGAAATGAATGCATCTTGTTGACATGTCTATTTCTCATTTACATATGTACACACGTCCCTTGAGTCACTGCTGCTCACACTGCCTGTCTGGATGGGTTAGGCCCAATGGCCCACTGGGAGCAGACCTGTAGCTCTCTGGAGGTTAGGGCTTCCATTAGGGAAAAAGTATTAGGAACCTTTCTAAAAATAAGATGGCTACAGGAACATGAGACATGAATAAAGCTTCAAACCAAGAAGATGGTGGGTGATCGCCTATGCGGGGGGCCCTTCCCATCTGCCCATGAACTCTCAGACCATTTTGTTGAGTGATGGCCAATACATGCCTATGGGTGAGCTACTCATTGTGGTAAAGAGGCTTGCTGAAACCTCATTTCTGAGGTTACTATGGCTCCAAGTTGTTGTCAGAAAGGATCAAGGAAGTATCTTTCCAGAGCCTAGGCCTGCCTCTCTTTATGGCTGTCACCTTTACCTGCATCCGTCAACTGCCAAGGATGTCTTTGTACTTCTGTCACACCCTGGAGAAGCTCCAACATTTCTCTGGAAGAGAATATTCTCAGAGTGTGTGCTGCAGGCTCTGTGGTGAACTTGCTGGTGGGCACTTGCCTGAGTGGGAGCCTTGGAAATCAGCCTTAGGTGTGAACTCAAAGATGGCAGGAGAGGCCAGGGTTACAGGGAGTGTCTAGTCCTTTTGCATTGGAAAGCTGTGGAGAACCTGGGCATTCTTTGACAAGAACCAGCAGGGACCCCAGGCTGTTCTGGGGCACAGTATCATGGCAAGAAGCAGAAACTTCTGAGAAAGGCATCAGTCAGTCTGAAGCTGAACAATCCATACATTCCGACACAGGGCACAACCTTATGCCAGGACACAAGCACTGGGCAGGGACAGTCACATGGTTCCTGTGTAGTGTTGCCCCTACCAGCTGACTGAGAGTGGCTCTCAATAGTCTGTTGCCTGGTCTCCCAACTCCAACATGGCTACCTCTTCTGCTCCTCCCTCATCTATACAAATAGCCCTGGTTGGTTTGGTTTTTTTTTTTTTTTTGTGTGTGTGTGTGTGTGTGTGTGTTTTTTGTTGTGTTTTTTTGTTTTTTTAAAAAAGGACTCGGTTTTTCTCATTGAGTCAAGATATTTTAAAAACACCAGCAAAGGCTATACCAGGTCATGAAAATGTCGAATATTATCAAAGACAATACTAAAATATTCACAAAGATATTTACAAAAGCGATTCTTAAAATAACTGATTTGCATACTGAACACGCTGTTTGAAAAAACCTCAACAACAGGACAAAGAGGAGGGGTGGGGTGATGGCAGCTTTCCTTGTGCCGTTTTTTTTAGGGTGACAGTAAGTCAATAGCCAAGGGTCACCTTCCTGGTACAATCTAAGTACTAGCGCCAGGGAACACAGAGGGAGGACCAACGATTATGATGAATGAGGATGCTGACAGTGAACAGGAGGCAAGGGGGCCCTGGTGGCAGCTTCAGAGACGGGAGCAAAGAATTTACAGGTAGGACTCATGTGACTGGACAACCTGGCATCACCACAGGCCATGAGGCTCAGGGGACACAGATCAGCCTGGAACAAAGCAGGCAAAACTATGATAAACCAACAGGGACTCTAAGCTGGATGGAGTGGAACAGCAGACCAGAGGCTGCACTTGCTGTGTGAGCAGGAGTGTGGAGCAAACTCTGGGTACAGCGAAGGACACAGGTGATGGCAGCCAACTGTATAAACCCTACAAGCTGCCTGCCGAGATATCCCAGTGCACGCAGCAATAGCCTGGGCTGGAGACAGAGGGCAGCCCTGAATGGAGAGCCTGCTGGACCAGACTGAGAGCTTTGGAGAGACATGGATGCCCTGGGCTCTTGCTTTGGAGCCCAGTTCCTGCCCTAGTGCCTATACTGACTGGCCTCTCTACCATGTATCCCTACAGCTGGCTGGGGAAAGGAGAATTAGAACCCAGAGGGAAGTGGGTCCCATGAAATAGTCTTGGAGAGGGAGAGTATGGATAGGAAGGAGAGAGAAAACAGAGGGAAATGTTTCTTTTGCTGTCCAGATGCAATGTTCTTTTCCTCTGGTAACTTCAGAGCTTTCTGTTGTGTTCATTTAAAAGCAGGGAGTGGCTTGGGGCAAAGCTGCAAGGCTTTGGCTGCTCCTGTTGGGCTCTGGCTGGCATCTTCCCCACATTTTGGTGTGGTGCACAGGCTCTCTGCTTCCCACAAGGCTTGGCCCTGGTCTCAGTTGAGAAGCCCTCCTATGCATTGTCCTGGCTCCAGGGAAGGCCCTGACTTATTTCCCACCAGTCCCCAAGTAGGAGTGGCAAGCCTCTCAGACACAGCACTTTGTCCTTGTTCTGCTGAGAGAGTGTTTACAGGGCATCTTGGCTTAGAAGTCAGAGGCTGAAGCCACGACCCTCAGCCCTGAGGGATGTTCTCCTTCCCAGAGGTTTGTGCTTTTCTGTGGGGGTTGTGTGTGTGGGATGGCCTTCGTCACTGCTGCAAACTGTCATCACTCCACCAAGGCTGTCCAATGCCCTGGCCTGGGGGAGGGGGCGTAGGTTTTTCTCAGGTTCCAGTCACTTGAAGGAGGCTCTGGGCCAGGAGGCAGGGATATGGTTTAAAAGCATGGAAGAACTTTGGGGCACTGGAAGGTCAGTTGTCTGGAGTCAGCACATATGGAGTGACTATCGTCACCATTGGCATGTCTCGTGTTGGGTCTGGATCCCCTCAGTGGGGTTCGTTTTCCAGGGGTCATCTTCAGGCTTGCTCTGGGCATGGGCCCCGGAGCATTCAGGCAAACAGGACTGCAGACCCACATGGCCTTCCCTGCCTAATGTGCTCTGCTCAGACCCCAGATGCCTGAGCATGGGCTCCTGGGAGGAAAAGTATATGAGACATGGGGTAGGAGGCAGAGTGGGGAGGGATAGCCCCAGTGGAAGGTGGCCTTCAGTTGTTCTCAAAGAGAGACAGGAGGTCATCGTTGCTATTGCTTGGAAGGTCAGGGGGGTCCAGGTAGGAGAGGAGCTCATCAGGGTTTGTGAGTTCCGGCAGCAGCTAGAAAAGAAGAACCAATTGAGGTGGCTGAGGGTGGTCCAGGAGAAGGAGTAAGGGGTCTCTCTAGCCTACTCACTTCTACTTGCCTCCTGGGTTCTACCTCAAAACTAACAGTGTTGAGAATGGGCCTGCTGGCTGTCCCCAAGACCAGTCCAGACCACTGTATCTCACCTGCGGCAGGCATGCCCACATTCAACAAATGCTAAGGGCAGTGAGATCCTTGGCCTACCAGCAGAGACCCACTGGGCTAATCCCTCCTCTCAGACACTGATGTCAGCCTCGTGGCTGGGCTTTCTTTTGATTGTTCCTCTGTCCCCTCAGACCCTAACCCTGAGCAGCTTTGGGTCACACAGCCTGCAAGGCATAAGCCATCTGGCTTTATCCATGAGCACAAGGCAGGTCATGGGAAGACCAGGTGATCCCCACAGAGTTTGTTGTCCTAGATTTCTCCCAGAATCCTAGTGATTCTGTATGAATCTTAGTGAATCTTAGTGAGTCTGTGGCTGGCTGGCTGTTCTATACTGTCCCTGTAGTCTACTATCCCTCTCTCCATATGACACCCTTGGAGTATGTTTGTCACACAGGTGCAGGGGAGCTCCTGGATTTAGAAGCATTCTACTAATATGACTAGGGAGGAAGAACTGGGTGAGAAACCAAGATATCTGCAAACCAAAGACAGCAACATAGTTTTCCCTGCCAAGAGCTCTCTGATGCCAATGGGGTAGATGTTGACAGCAGGGCCTGGAGTCCAGTGCCTAGGAATGGGAGCTGGTTACAGCTCCTAGCTCCTGGGGGTAGAAGGAGCAAGTGTCCAGTCTGAAGCTTTCTGTGAGCCCCACCATCTAGACCACTGATGCCTCAGGATAGCAGATCCTTGAGTCTCAGATACCACTTTGACTTTGTCTCTCCCAATCACGTCCTCCCCCCACCATCTTCTGTCATCCCTCATGGAGGCTTCTTGGAGTGAGCGATGGAGCAAGCAGAAGCAGGGAATGAAAACACACGGACATGGGAACTGCAGGCAGACAAGACTAGCAAGACAATGGTGGGCATCATTCTTAGCCCTTCCCCTGCCCAGGCCAGAAGGCAGATACAGAAATAGTAAGCTCGACATGGGGGTATGAGGGAGGGAGGGAGGGAAGAAGGGCAAAGACCCTCTTGCACTATCTCCAAGGCCCTGACCACAGGGACCCTGCAAGGACCTAGGTAGAAAATGGGTAGGGCTGGGGAACAGGACTATGGGGCCAAGGGGCTGATGGGGTGGGGTGGGCCTCACATGGCATAGCCCCATGATGGGGCATCCTAGGGCTAGAGTTAGGGAAAACTGGCTGGGGTCCACCCACCGCCCACCCACCTTTCCACCCAGGACCTAGAGCCCTTAAGCACCCCCCTTCTCTTGGGAAGGTCCCGGTGCCATGCCTGGCCCCAGACCAAGGTGTGTGGTGACCCCAACTTACATCCAGTGAAGGTTCCGGCATGTCGGATGCTCCCTGTGCTCCGGCCTGACCCTCTAAGGCTGAGGAGGGGTTAAAGGTCAGGTCGCTGTGTGGATGGTTGCTGGGAGCGGCCTGTGGTGGCTGCCGGGGAGGCTGGGAAGGAGGAGGAGCCCCACTGTGATGTAATGGAGGCCCTGCCTGGCTGCTGGGGTGTGGTACGTGCAAACCTTGTTGTATGGAGGGATGGGGCTGGTCAGAACTGCCAGCGTGGGGCATCTGTGGAGGAGGAGAGAGCAGGAGAAAAGAGGTGAGGTGACGAGGCACACGACGGGATGCCTGGAGAAAATGAAAACCAAACAAACCAGGAAGTAACGGACCCCAAACAAGGGCACCCCTCACGAAGCACAATGACCCGGGCTGGGGGGCAGGGTAGAAAAACAAACGAACAAAATTATCCTCTCCAGAAACTGACAACCAGGAAGGCTGTGAAGGGACAGGTGGGGAAGGGGCCTGAGCTGGTACAGCCTGGGAAGGGCCTTGAACCAGGCACAGACCAGACAGCCTCCCACCTGACACTGTCACAACGAACAACAGCGAGGGCAGAATGGACAAGCAAATGGACATGTTTCTGGGAAGCGGGTAGCTGCTGGCAGGTGGTGCAGGCCCCTGTGGGTCAGGGCAGTGCAGAGCAGGTGTGGACACAGCACGGGCAGGCGTGCAGCTCAGGATTAGGAGTGTGGTCCCAAGTGGACCCCAGGCTGAAGGTAAGGAGGAAACAGGTGCTCTGCCTGCCTCCCTCCCAGGATGGAACTCATCTATGTCAAAATGGCATATCAGGGTGAGAACCTGGCTGGCCAGGGGCATTTCAGGGTACTGCCTTCTCAAGGCCATACCACCTTGATTAGCAATAGGCTTCATGCTGGGGTACTGAGGAACAGGGCAGGGCAACTCTAACCGGTTAACTACGGAATTCATCCTTTTATTTGCAGTGAATTGAAAACCAGTTGGCTGTGGGTAGGTGGGCTTTTATGTAAACATGTGCCTGGTGAATGCTGCATCCTGTTCTGAGCAGACCCTTGGAAGCAGAAGGCCTGAAGCTGCTCTGTACACTTACAGCAAAAGCCTCAGCCTGGTCTATACATTTGAATAGGGCCACTGGCCCCACTTAACATACTGCTAAGAATATAACAGCCTGGTGACCAAATACTTCCTTGGTCTCAGATGATCCTCATCCCTGCCTCATTTTCATTTCTGGATTCTTTTTTGCTGAATGGAAAGTGGCAGTCCTGCCACGTGGTCCTCTTCCCATTTCTGCTAAAAGCTGCTCCCCAAGTCTGCTGTGATCTGGCTTCTACCAAAAAGTCCTTTGCAGGGTGCAGGGCTTCATTCCAATGTGACACCAAGACCACAGTGCTCCTCTAGCCAGGTACCCAGGTGACCCACTTGTGGCATGATATGAAGGGGCTGGAAGAAGGCCATACAGTGATGGGAGGCCAGCTCGGGGTTCCCACTTAGATCACAGCAGCAGACACCCCAAGGCGCCCACTCAGAGGAAGCAGGGAGTGACTCCACACTCCCATGAACAGCTCAGCTCAGATCTCTGATCCTATGATAAAGGTACCCCCTTGACTTTGGCCAGAGCTAGAATGTCTCAGGGCTTAGAGCCCTGCTGTTATCTCTGTTTATCTGTTGCCTAGTTTCGGAGAATTCTTGGGCAAATCATTGCAAATCATTGCTTGGCTAGAACCTTCTAGCCTATCCTGGACTGCATGAGAACCCTCCAGCCACCTGCTCAGCCAGGGCCAGGTTACTTCTTGCTGGTAGATGCACTATGAGTTGGCCTGGAATTGTCTTCCCCCATGTGGACAAAAACACTGCTAGGTCAGGTTGCTTTCAGGTGAGATGACAGAGCTAAGAGGGACCAGACACACCGTCACAGAATCATGGGGGAGCTCTGAGGTTGAATCAGGTACAGATTCCTCTATGTAGAGTCCTGGTGGCAGGATGAAGCAGGAAGCAAAAAAACTTAGCTTGTAAGAGGACATATGGTCCTCCCTAGCATCTTCCAGGATTAGCAGCTCTGAGGGCTTAGGGTATGCAGTATGTGTGAGGTGATGTGGCTGTCTCCTAGCTGTTTCCCAGCTGAGGTTCTGCTGAGGACCTGGGGAGCTTGGAGATCAGTGTCTAGAAGTTGAACACAAGGCAGAGCTGATATGCGCTTTTCTTCCTCTTTCCTTTTTCTTTGAGGCAGGCTTTCAAGTGTTCAGACTAGCCGCAAACCTGCTGTGTAGCCAAGGATGACCCTGAACTTTTGACCCTCATTCCTCTATCTCTGAATTTTGAGATTTCACATGTGTACCATGCCCTGTTTATGCAGTGCTGGGGAAGCACTCTACCAACAGAGCTATATTGCCAGCCACAATACTCATTTTTTGTGAGCATCAGAGATGTAAGTATGACACTTTTCTTCCAGGTCATACAAGAGAAGATGAGAAGGCTCCTGTCAGTCTTCTTACATAGGTTCTCCAATCCCACTACTAGGTACCATGGACACTGCGGACTCTCTCTGGTTGTCATTTCTATCTGTGGCCCTTAACTACAACATCTTGTTGATCACCAGAGATCAACATGACTGGGGCATTACAGAAGCCATGTTAACTCTTGGATCTTAGTCTCTCAAAACCCCACTGCTCTTCCTCCTTCCTGGCTCCTCAAGAAGGTGTGCTTTGTGAGCACAAGGCCCAACATGCCTGTTTATCCTGACCCAGGAGCATTTGCTACACAGAGCACAACAGTCCAGCATCCAAACAGACTGGGGCTCGAGAGGATGGTCAGCTCTCTTCCCGCTGTTGCCAGAGATACAGGAAGGGATGGCTTGCGGTTAGCTCTGGGCATCTTGCTCCAAGGAGGTGTCCCCAGTCGGTTGGAACATGCCAATAAGTGAGAGACAAGGCAAGATGGGCAAGCCCTCAGGGAGGTCAGAAGTCCTGGGACCTCTTTGCAGGTGATGTGAGACCCTGGATGAAGATTCAGGTCCCTGGAGACTAAGTGCCTGAGCATGAGACCTAATTTCAAGGGGCTGGAGTCACAAGAGTCAGTGGGAGAGTGTAAGTGGAGCTTGGAGGTGGTACATGTGGATTCCGGGGCATCCTGAAGCTCTCTTAACTTCAGGAGGATCCAAAGTCCTCAAGGAAACAGCCAAGTTGGCAAATATGGACCAATCGTGTCAGCTTCTCCCTCCCTTTTCAGTTCCTAGATCTAATTCTTAGTTTTGTTTTTTTGTTGTTGAGAAGGGAACCAGGATACCCACACATCACAAAGATTCCAAGGGAAACTCCTCTGCCTCAGTCAGCTCAGATGGGGCTGGAGTGGACTATGGACATAAGGGAAGATTGAGGCACAAGTTGAAGGTACTCACAGTTTCCTGCATGGGGTGACTGAGGGGTTTCTCAAGGGCAGCCATATTGTTGGGCATGTCCGGTGGGTGGGAGAGCTGTGGGGGGCCGTGCATAAAGTCGTTCATGGATGTTCCTCCGGGATTCCCATGGGGGAAGTCAAAATTGCCATGGCCTTGGTAGTTGTTTCCTGGGATGGGAATAAGATGGGGATGGGGAGGGGTCACCCAGAGGGAAGGTGGCCACCCCTAGTTGACACAGTATAAAAGCCAAGTTCTTTCCCTCCCCCGAGATAGGTATGGCTCCTGAAGCATTTGCTTTGGGCTATATGATGGAGCAGTCATGCCTTCCTCTCATGGGCTGGAGTACCCTAGGTGTGTGTTGCTCTACTATTACAGGAAGGCAGAAAGGGGTCAAGCCAGAAGCCATTGAATCAGGCTCAGCTTGAGCCTATAACAGGAGCTGCTGGAGTCACATTTCCTACCAACCCCAGGCCCAGGGGCTGTTCTCCCCTATCCAAGAACGCCAGGCTCTAGATGACAATCAGTCTCTCCAGCCACTGTACCCTACACCTCATGAGATGGTGAGACAGAATCAGATTGCTGGGATTTTTGGAGCCCTTGGCATAGGTTGTAGGACTCAAACCAGTAAACTAATGACTCTGGTCCACTAACCACCTGGACACCTTGGAGACCTAGGCTAATGGATCTGAGTGACAGGGCCTCAGACAAAGGGTAGGGTACTTTCTAGGAACTAAGTAGAAGGCAGCAGGAATTTTGAAGTCAGGAATAGCTGAGAGTGAGACAGAGTAATAGTAGGCTGGGTAAGGAAAGGCTGGGCCTCCAGTGCCTAGGCTCTCTCTGCGAAGGTGGAAGAGTCAAAAGGGCAGGATTGATAACCTGGTAGAGCACGCTATGAAATCTTTGGGCTTGGACCATAATTCCCCCAAGTTTATTGACCTGAGGATTATGTTTGGAGGGTGTGTCCACTCTGCCCCCACCCCTCTAAGATTTATTTTTATGTGCATGAGTGGACTGTTTTGCTCGTATGTATATATATGTGTACATGTGTGTGCCTGGTGCAGGAGGAGTTCAGAAGACAGCCTTGGAGCCCCTTGAACTGGAATTATGGTTGGTTGTGAGTCATTATGTGGGTTCTGAGAATTGAACCCAGACCCTCTGCAAGAGCAGTAAGTGCTCTCAACTGTTGAACCATTTCTCCAGACCCACTCTGCCTTTCTTCTCCCATTTTGTACCTCTACCATCTGCACAGAAATTCAAAGACCCCGATGGACCCAGGCTGTCCTCTTCTCCCTCTTTCCCTGTCCAGCATCACATTACATACCTTGGCTGCTGTAGTCGCTGGAACTGGTGCCCCCGGGAGGAGGTGGGAGGGGGTAGGGAGATGGGCCAGGGCCCAAAGCGGCGATCATCTCCATGACGTTGGGCATGATCATCTGGCTGGGGCTCATGGTTTTGAACCGCTTTGAGGGGATGCCATCAGGGTCATCCTTGATGTGGAGATCTGACTTGATGGGCACCGGTCGCCAGCTGCACGTGGGGTCAATGGTGACCTCTTCAAACTCGGAGCTGGTGAGCAGAGCAATGGGGATGAAACTGAGGATTAGAGTACCTAGCTTGGGAGACTGGCTGAGTTCTGTCCCTTCCAGATCATATGTGCCCAAAGCCCAGAAATTTCCAAAGTGAGGATTCAGATTGGTGGCTGGTCAGGGAACTACTCAGAACTGTCTGCACTTCCCCTCTCTCCTCCAAGTCAGACTGCATCCTTCTACTGGGGGCTTCACTTACTGTTGGATGGCGTTCAGGATTCCCCACATATACTGATCCACCTCCAGACCTTCAAGCAGAGCAGTTTTACTGGAAGAGAAGAACAAGGCTTGGTCTTTTGCTCCTGGAGGCAAGGCACACCCCACCCGTCTCCACTGTCCTGCCACTGCTGGTACAAAGTGCTATAGCAATGCAATCCAAGACCCATGCCTCTGTGGGAGCCTGTTTTGCCTGAGGGGTAGGTAAAGTGGCTTTCAGCCCCAAGAAGAGGCCAGAGGGCATCTCCCCTCTACAAGGTAGGTATCACTTACTTGCACACAGGACACCTCCAGGTCCCTCGCTCACAATTCAGTTGGAGGTATGACTCCAGGTCAAAGCACTGTAGAAGTAGGACAGAGAAAGAGGTAACGTTAGGATTGTCAGTAAACACCTTGCCATGTTTCTGGGCCCTTAGGAAGAACTCTTCTGTTGCTTATCCCACAGAATGGCCATGGTGTCTACTGCCTCTGTGCAGCAGCCCTCACTCACTTCTGTCCTTAAAGAAACCCTTCTGGACCCTGCACCCCAGCCAGTTTTCACTGCCTTTGCCTCTTACTGAGGCCAGGGACAGTGTGGACTCTGCTAGTCCCTTTAGTGGAGCCCAGGAACCCAGGGTGAATCTGATGAAGTTCATCAGTCTGTATCAGATAGAGCAATCACATCACTTGTCAACAACTATGCACTCAGAGGGAGGCAGTCCTGCCTGCCATTCATGATGATCTGCATTTGACAGTGGGGCAGATGGTGTACTTGGGCCCTGTGTTCCTAGAATTCCTTTTCTGGGGCACATGCGCTGGGTAGCCCCTGCACAATGGGTTTTGCTGGGTTGCCTCCTTCCTAAGACCTGTTCAGGGCAGGTGCCTAACTAGCTTGTGGAGTCTAGCCAGGACTTTATGCTGGCCTTTTCAATATCTGATTGTCTAGTTGTATTTCTGCACCACCACCTTTCCCAAGTACCCCAAAGATGGGCCTGAAGGAGAAAGGATGACTGAGAGAGCAAGTGATATTGACTGCCGATTGCCTTGATGTCCTTCAGGGTCAGCAAAAGGCCCCACTGGACCCTCATCCAGCCCTGTCACCCTGCACTCTGTGCAGCCTGTCTCAGAGGTGCATTTCCAGGGACTGCTCACCTGAACATGCTTGCAATCGTGGCCTCGAGCAGGCAGCTGTATGCGTCGGAATGTGATGGGGCACTTCAGAGACACCTTGATGGCTGTCTGCTCCACACCATCTTCCCCATTGAGAGTTGTGTTGCCCGAGGAGGCAGCCACACTGCTGAAATTCCGCTTGACTGTAGGGGTAGGAGGAACAGGGTGGTGAGGAGGGCTGGGTGGTCTGCTGAGGGAGTGGGTCTAAGCAAGCTCCTCAAGATGTCCTGGTTTCCCCACCCCTTCATTTTACATGTTATGCATGCAGTGTGCATGTGAGGGAGAAAGGACTGAGGAGAATCCCTTTTCTGCAGAACAGACCCCACCTTTACTAGGAACAGGAACTTTCTGCAAAGCTTGCAGAAACCTAGTCTGGTGATCCTCCTCTGATTTAACTGGGTCAGCAAAAAGCCCCCTCGGGCTCTTTGCACTTAGCTCTGCAAGTGTGGGAATAGAAACGAGACTGTATGATGGTGTTCAAGGGCTTGAGGCGGGAAACAAACACTAAGGAACAGAACTATAGGGAGGTGGGGCAACATCCCACAGGAGGTTCTCTAGGGCTTGGCATCCTTGGTATTACCACCTCTTGGGCCCAGCCCCTCCCAGCCTGTCCCCACCCACCCAACTCACTTTTTGTGATGCAGTGCTCAGCAGGCAGTAGGCGCTTCTTGAGGAGGCCCTGCAGCACAGAGCGCACGGAAGGCCGATGTACCAGCTGCAGCACGAACAGGTGAGACTGCAGAGAGAGCAGAGGGGCTTAGTGCAGCCCACAGTTCCCATACCTGCCCCATCTGCAGCATATGTGGCCCAGGCTGCCCCATGCCCCAGGACCTCAATGATGCCTCTCAAGGAGAATATACACCAAGACCTGGGAGAAAGAGTGGCTTGGAAAGCAGAATGAGGCTCAGGACTGAGAGGCTTGGCCTCTGGATGACTGTCTGTGCTCCAGGCTAACATTGTGGATTTTCTACTGAAAAGCCCCCTGGCTGAAATTATAGTACACATGGCATCAGGACCAGAGCCTAGTATATTTCCTGCTCTCCTGTCCTAACTTCCCATCCTTGTTAAGTGGGCTTATCCCTGCCGTCCCTCCTCTAGGAAGTCTAGGACTGCTCACTCCAACTCTTCATGCTGTGGCTGGGCAGTCTCATGAAACATCACCAGCCTATATATCCTATCTCTGTGGCCTCATCCCTCTGCATAAAACAGGACTGGAGTGTTTCCTTTTGGATTCTTCAGAGACACCAGCAGAATAAGGCAAGCAATTTACTTCCCTGAAAGTATCCTAGGTAAGCCCTGTGTCCTAGCCACTGATTTCTAGGGCCTGGAGGAGAGTTCTAAGGTGGTCCGAAGTCACATGCAATGGAAGGATATGCATATGTGCCCATGTGTGCACATGTGCACATGCAGGAGTGCATGTGTATATATCCTCAGCCCCAGAGGACAAAAGGAATCGATTTAACTCCACATTTAGCAGGTGGGTCTGGGGGAATAGGTGGTGGGAATATAAGAATTTCATTCAAATGAGGCAAGAGTAGATCACAGCTTTGGCCTGGTCAGTGGAATAGGGCTGCTCCTGCTTGGGGTGTCACCAAGGTATAAAGGGGAGGTGTGTGGAGGCAGAATGCAAAGGGGAAATGGCTAAGTCTAACAGAAATGGACAGAGCATAGCATGGTAGATCACAATGTCCCAGAGTATGTCTGGGGACTCAAGAGAGGCCAAGAGTGTGCTCCTAGTCATCTGCCCACCCTACTCACACAGCAGCAGGCGGTGACAGTTATCTGGATGGTGTTACGGCCAGGCTGGCACACATGCTTGAGGTGCAAGGGCTTGTGGGAGGTCTTGTTGTCGCCTCGCTCGATCGTGAGGGGTGTGGCGTTGACGCTGACCTGCACCGAGGCTGGCCAGTTGGTGTTCATCTGACGGTCCTCGTGGTGGTAGCACTTGAACTGTAGCTCCAGGTCTGATCTGGGGAGAAGGGAAGGTGGGCACCATCACCCTGAGTTACCAGGGACCCTACTCCTTGGTCACAGCCTTTCTCTGCTCCCTCATCCAGGAGATTCTACCTTCCTACTAATCCAAATCCATTCTAACATCCCAAGCCCTTACATCTCCATTATCCTGTATTGCTAAAACCACACTCATAGCCCTGGCTCCTCTGCCTGCCAAAGAGTGACTCTTCTTTCCTATGGCAGAGTGAGAAGGTCAAAAGGACAGATATTGTTTGACAAGACCAGTAGCAAGGCCACAGGTGGTGGCAGAAACAGTATCTCTGGCCCGTATTTTTCTGTGTTCCCTGATCTCTTGGGCCTCCAGCCTTAGCATCTCAGCTATTGTGCCCTGAGTACCCAACCAGTTTTGCCTGTGACAGTTCACTGATTGTCCAAAGCTGTGTAAGTTCAAGCATGCTGGAAACAGAGGCCTACTTCCAGCCGTGAGATTGCTTACTAGGCAGCTGGGGTGGGTTGGGCTCTATGCCAGGACTTAGGTGAACCCTGCTTAATGACCAAAGACCCAGGAGGGGTTCTAGAATCTAGGAGACCCCAGTTCAAGTCTTATCTCTATTTCTTGCTGTGAGAATTCACATTCTTTAAAATACTATTTTATCCCCAGTTGCCCCTTCAATCAAAAGAAAAAGCATTATCTCCATCAAGATCTCAGAGACCATTTGAGTACAACCCTGTGGTGAGCAGCACCAGACAGTAGTCACCCCCTTGCAATCTACAGAGCCTACCTTGGTGAGCCTACCTAGGCCAGCCTTGCTGTCCTTGACAGCCTCCTCTCTCCACACTGGCAGCTCTGGCCACATGAACCATGTTCAGATTGATTTTTTTTTCCCATTTGCTAACTCAGGACCTTGATGGGATACCCTCTTCCCAGCCTTTAGGGCTCTGCTAGCCTCCTCACCCTCCAGAAAGTCCCACCAACACTCAGGACTTTGGTAACAGTTGATCCCAGCCTTTGATGCTTGGTCCCTTTCCTTTGGGTTCCTTGTGACATTATCAGGGCCTTGCATATTGTAGGGACCTACTGATGATGCAGAAGGGACGACAGTGACAGGAAGCTGATGTCAGCACCTGTGCAAGGCCACTCCAGAGCCTGGGATAAGCAGTCACCATGCAGGTCACCTCACCTCCACATCAGCGTCTGGTGAACTGTGGGCCGCAGGTGGAACACGTGGTTGCTGACGGCCAGGTTGTGCTCCAGGCGGAAGGGTTCGAGAACCACACCATCCCGCACAGGAAACGTGAGCCGTAGCTCATCATTGTGGTTGGCTGGGCAAAGACAAGGACCGTATGAGTGTCAAGCATCCCAGCCTTACAGGTGCTGGGGCTGGAATGGAACTCACTCACCTATGTGACACCACCTTGAGAAGCATGCTCAAAGAACAGAAACGTGGGCCAAGGGCCACAAAAAGTGTTGTAGGCCCAAGCACATGGCTGAGAGCCTGTGGCTTCTTCCAGCCCAGCTGGCTCACCCCACCGTGCAGTCCCTTTTCTCTCACTGGCCTCTCTGTACCTGAAGACCCAGGCTTTTCCTGGTGGCCAGGGGCAAGGAGATCTATGGGCAGCCCAACCCCCTACCCAATGTCCCTGGAAGAGGGGAATCCTTGTTCTCAGTCCTCCTGCTCTGTTTGTATAACTCCACCCCAGGTAGCTCAGTTTCTAAACCCTCTGATCCTGCCTATGGGACGCCTCTGGAGAGAGCCAACTGAAGAGAAATGGAGAGTATGGGGTCCTCACCTGGGGGTGGTGGCAGAGCACTCATATTTGGCTTGATGTCAGGTGGAAAAGGTGGCTTGACATCTTGGCTGGGGGACAGGTAGGGAGGCATGCTGCTCCCGGGAGTCATGGGGGGTGTGGGGTTCCCTGGAACAGGTGAGTGGGGGTAATTTGCCACAGGAACTGGCCTCGGAGGCTGAAAAAAGATCAGAAATGGGTTATGGACTCACAGGGAGTAATGGGTCAAGGCTGTTATGAACATATATTCTACCTGTGCCAAAGTCCTACCCTAGGCTGCCCCTCACCCCACGGGAGGGCAATCTGCAGGACTCACTCTCTCCTTCACCCCTTATCAAAGCTCATTCAGCTGAACCCCTCAGAGTCAGATACACACGTGGGTTCCCACAGCCAGGTGTCAAAAGAGACACAGAGGTTCAGTGAATTAGGGACTTGTCTGACGTACAACAAGAGGAAAGGACAGCTGGCCTCCCCACACTGTGATTCTGTTCTATTCACATTCCGTGGCCCTGTTTGGGGACGGAGTCCCTCCCGGTTCCCAGGAGCCTTTCTCTTCATTGTCTTTTGTATGTTTTTTTGTAGGGCTCACACTTGTCCTTGGTCACCTATTAGAGCAGTGGACTCTGTATTTATGCCTCACCAGATGGCTAGGAAGTGCATCCTCCACCTGTGGACTCTACAAACATGCAGAGATGCTGGGGCCGGAAGGTTAAGAGTGTTCAAGCTTGCTGATACTTGTTGAGAGACAGTTGGACTTTCTAAGACTAAAGTGACACTCACCCTGTTGACGTTCCCTTGGCTGTAGGTGCTATAGCTGCTTCCAGAGAAGGTGTTGTTCTGTCCATTAAACTGTTCTGGCTGTTGAAACACAATAGGCAATGCAATGAGCAGATACCAGAACATCCCCATGGCCTGATCCCCTTGGAGACATGAGTGTGTGGGAAATTGGGTGCCAAGAAGGGGTCCCTAGGACCAGGGTGGGAAGTAAAGGGGCCTGAGCGCTGCCTCTTTTGTTCACAGACATAACTTTAGCAAAAGATTCCAAAATAGCAACAGGGAGGGTGCTGAAGTTTGAGCAAAGATGGCAAACATACATAGCCAATGCCATATAAGCTGGCACAGTGTAAAATGTGGAGGGGTTTTCCCTTCTGAGAATATATTATTGCAATGGCTAAATGCTCATAGCAGCATTGAAAAAATGAAAACTGAGAAGCAAACACCCAAGAGAGAAAGGTGAGCTAGGGTGCTATTACTTCCACGGGCTGCTAGGTAGCCATTAAATGACAAGGACAGAGACAAGCATACAAATCCAGAGGGGAAACAGATTCAAGATTACAGAGGTAGTTATGCACTGTCTTTCAGAATTGTGTGTCCTCTGCTGCCACTATCTCATGTACTATGAATAAGAGAAAGGAAGGCTACCATCTGAGCCCATGGGAATAGGATCCTTCCCACAGACACAGCTGAGCACTCAGTGGAGAAAGCTTCTTGATTCCTCCAGAATACAGCTGTGAATGGGGTTAGATTTGCCAGTGCCTGAGATGCCCTAAAGATGAGACTCACCTTGTAATACTGCCCCATGTTGACCGTGGGGGGTGGGTACTGCCCAGTGCTGGGTTGGCTCGGCATCCTTTGTCCAGGGTAGTTGGGAGATGTGAGTGGCCTTGGGGGATTTGGGGTGGGGTACTGGCCTGGCTGGGTGGGGAACTGGCTGTTTGGTCCATATTGCTGGTTTCCATAGTTGGGCTGTAGGAGAAAGGACAGGGGCAGGTCAGTGGTGATGTGCAAATTACACGTAAGATTTATTTTATTTAAGCTGGGTGAGGGGGCACTGGGCTTTAATCCCAGAGCTTGGGAGGTAGAGGCAGGCAGATCTCTGAGTCTGAGGCCAGCCTGATCTACAGCCAGGGCTGTTACACAGAGAAACCCTGTCTTAAAAACAAAACAAAAAACAAGATTTGTTTTTTATTTTATTGCCCACATATATGTACATACGCCATGTGCATGCCTAATGCCTACGAAGGTCAGAAGATCAGAACCACTGGAACTAGAGTTATGGATGGTTATAAGCCATCATGTGGGCTTTGGGAACCAGACCTGGTTCCTCTGCAAGAGCAATGAGTGCTCTAAACCACTGAGCCTTCTCTACAACTCCCCAACTCTTTTTAGCTCTCCTACCCACAAAATGCCCTCTCTACCTGTCATAGGCAAAGAATGTGCCAGAAGACACTGGAAGCCTCTGCTTGCTCTGACATACAGGGTCACTACATTCTGTCTGTTCAGATCATGGGACCCCTCCTCATGTAACTATTCTTCTGGAAGCCTGTGCCCACAGAACTCCATGGATGCTCAGAGCTTCTCAACTGTGTCTTTGAGGGGTTCAATATGTTAGGGAGATGCAGGTCATAGACTTTGACAAGTCCTGCAGTGAGGCTGATCTGGGTAGCACTGTCCCTATGTCCCAGTATTCCATTCCCAGCAATGTCAACCAACTATATATACAGCTGTGAGAGAACTAGTCAATGAGGGGGCAAGACAGCCCCTCCTTGGAGAGATGATTCAGAAGGGAGACCTACCTCCTGCCACTTTCCGTATCTGGAACAGTGGATGATCCAGAGCTACCTGCAACTTAGGTACCCAGAATATGGCCTCCCAAAGTCAATGGTTCCTTTCCTATCTATATCCTTGTTTGTCTCTCATCTTCTAGGCTCAAATCTGTTTGATGACAGTGCTCCAGTGCACTGGAGTGTACATAGTACACATCAGAATGGGCAGTGCTAAGGAACTTTCCATGACTCACTGTGGGGCAAATCAGCTGCTCTGGGCCACAGTGAGCTCCCACTGTGGTGTGAAGTGGCTGGTACCTGCATGTTTACTAGGCTACAGGAGTATTGTAGGGGCCCAGACAACATGACTCCAGCCTGCACTGAGGTTGTACCATTTCTAACATAGGATGAGCATGTTGCCCTGAGGTTCCTTGATAGGGACCACCCAGCATCATAGCCTGGAGCAGCTAAAAGGCAGCAAAGCTTTGTGGAGAGAGAACTCTTTTAGTGAGAGCAAAGGGCCCAGCCTCAATGCAGGGCTCTCAAGAAGCAATTTTTCTGCCGCCTCAGATCAGCAGCCTAAGGCTCAGACATACATGCCCAGTTCAGCCAATGGTCTATCAGGAGGTTAAGGGTAAAGGGGGCTAAGAGAAACAACACATGTGGAGCTGTGCTCTGGGAGTGAAACCATCACCTTAAGGCCAACTCAAGGACATCCAGGCTGGCAGGGGCACCATGAACAAGCCTTTGAGTTTCTCTCCCTGAACTGGTGCCCACTAGGTTGAGGCTCAGGGCTTAAGTAAGCTTTCTGGATGTATGGGAAGCACCTAGCCTATTCTTGAGCCTCAGGCTTAGGACACCTATACTAGTTAAACTGTCACCTCGTCCAACCTGTGTGAAAGTGGCTGCTCAAGGGACCTGTGGGAACATAGAGAGCTTATGCTTTTTGGGACAGACATTCACTTCAGCTCATGCTGAAGGCCATAGTCTTGACCAGGCAGAAGGACGTGATCTGAGAAGGAATGGAGAGCTGATGTGCTACGTTCAGAAAGGGGCAACATGGGGTGTGCCAAAGACAAGCCTCCTTGAGGAGGGCATCTTCTGGGCCAGAATCCTGGTCTCAGTGCTGCTCAGTTGTTTTCTGAGTGTCACTGAGGCCTGGTGACATCACCCCCCCCCCACACCTTACATGGAGTTTGAGACTGGGATGTTTTCCTTATGAGTTTTACTCCACCAGCACCTCTGCTGGGTGACCCCAGAGTAGGCACTACTTCCAGTAGAGCAAATACGATGGACGTAACTCCAAGGGATGTACTGCCTGCCATCTGATGGCCTCCCTGACACATATAGCCTGTATGAGAGGGTTTGGTGGCAGCCCTGACTCTCTAAGCAGCTCCCTGCATTGAGGTCTTCACTTAAAGTCATTCAGTTAGTATCTGAGCTTGGACAGGAGCAAGCAGTCATCATAGCGTCTGCTTTTACATTTGCCTATCTAGACAAGGCATTCCACACAATGTCACTGCTTCTTGTCCTCCAGGCACCCTAGAGGCCAGGGTGAACTGTAACTATCACTGATGTACAGCTCAAATTCTCTGGTGGCCAAACCATGCCCTTTCCAAGGTCCTACCCATTGTTGTGTCAATAACCGTTTCTCCCCTATCCTCAACCTGCTGTCACACTTACCTCTCCCGGGTATGGCCTCTTTATGCTCTGAATAGGAAGGGACTGGGGCCGGGGGCCTGGGTAGGTCTGCTGGGGCATCCTTTGCCCATGTGTGCCAAAGGGGCTGATGCCAGGTGGTCGGGGCTGGTTCATGCCCATGGGAGGGCCGCTCATCCCCGAGGGTGTCATGCCAGCTGCCATGCTGGCAGGGTTCATGCTGCCCCCCATGGAGGCAGGCCCCCGAGGCCCGGGTTGGTTCATGAATTGGCTGTTATACGCCTGGGTGGGACCCATCTGGAAAGAGGAACACACCTTCAACGGGAGAAGAAGAAAAAAAAAAAGAATAAAATGCCACATGCATTGAAAGTGCAGGGAGGGAAGGTTAAGGGGCTAAGGGGAGGGGACACTTTCCCAGGTGGCTGCAGCTAGGGATCAGGAGATCTCAAAGGACCTAATCCTCCAGGGCTCACTTCTGCCCTCTGCAGGTCTCATGGGAAAATGCAGCTGGGGGTTCAGGTAGGGTGGGGAGCAGTCACTCCAAGGCACAGGCAGCATTCCCAAGGAGGCAGGCAGGGGACAGGGAAGAGAGTAGGGATGGGAAGGACACAGGGAGGACACAGGAAGAAGTGGATAAGGATGGAGGCAGAAGCCCTTTCCTGAAAGCACTGGCCTTTCCCTTGGTCAGTGGCCAGTGGAGACACACCCTCCATACACTGAGTGTGATTAACCCAGCCCACTTCCTCCTGCTCGCCCTGTATCCTTTCTCCAATGCTTCTGTCCTGCATGATTGTGGGGCTCCCCTTTTCACACCCTACCCATCCTTTTGAAGGTCAGAGAATCTATGATGAGGACTGGGCAAAATCCAGAGTAGGTTAATAGGACAATAGTGGCCTCAGAGGTGATTTGCTAGTAACAAAATTGTTACAGGCACAGAGCCCACTCTTTGGTAAGCTGGAACTTAGAATACAACAGGGTACCTCTTCCCCCATATGCAAACAGCTACCAACCCACGCAGAGCACAACTCTCAGAAACCCCTGCCGCACTCAACCATACTACCACACCCACACTCCAACACACACCCTTTTAGGGGCTTCCAAGGAAACCCATGTTACTACACTCAAGATTTTCCCAGCCTGGGTGAGGCCAGATGAGGAGGCAGGAACCCTTACCGGTCCATACTGGTTTATATCCTTGTTCTGCGTCTCTTGCAAGGCTGCCACCGTAGCTGTGGCTGTGGCTGTGGCAGTGGCGGCAGCTGCTGCTACTGCAGCTGCTGCTGCAGCAGCAGCTGGTTGGGTGAAATCAGCAGGAGGACGGGTGTGTGGAGGGATGCCCATGCCTGCAGGGGCACTAGGACCCCCAGGGTAACTGTGGAGGAGAAGCAGGGAGGAGTCAGAGAGCACTCAAATCTACAGCTGAGCCTGGGACATGCCTGGGGCTAGGAGGAAGACTACAGGGCTATACTCATGCACTTCATGCACCCAGCTTGTGGATGTGAAGCCCATAAGGGATCTGGGACTCCTGAAGGTGGCAGCTATTCTTGCTACTAGCAATAACTAGGTCACTTGTTCTTTGAATCTTGGCTAGTGCTAGGAGGTTGCCATAGTCTTTTGGCTTTCCCTTGGCCACCATAGCCTATCTTCCAGTTGAACAGTGACTTGGGAATTGTACGGTGCTGTGTGGCAGAGCTGTGGATGTGGATTCAGGAGTGTGAGACTCCTGTTTTGAACTACAAGATCAGAAGAAACCCAGCGACTTTGTCCCTAGAGCTAGGTGGACTGAAGTCAAGGTGGCTTAGATAGTGAAGGGTGGCTTGCCTGCTTCTGCCCCTTCCTGATGCAGGCTGAGGCTGGAGACTCTAGTTTCCATTTCATCCTTCCTCTATGGGTCAGTAAGGCAAAGAGCTTGCTTAAGGAGCTTTTGGCAAGTGGAGCCCACAGACACTGCTCCTTAGCTCTGCCAATTTACCCCACCGTTTTATAATTCATTAAGACACAAGGCTAAGAAGGGAGTGAGTGAGAATGTAGCCTTTCTACTCCTGTGGGGCTGATGCCAGCCTGGTAATCACATGGCAGTACCACCCTCATATCCAGGACCAGGCAATGTGGAGCTGGAATTCAAGTCAGTCCTTCCTGGATGTCGGTAGGAAGGAAGAGCTAGCACACCTCTGTAGAAGGGCACCGCCCCAGGTTGGTCACTCACCTGGCTCCAAAGCCCCCACTACCAGGGTAGCTAGGCCGGCCATACATGTTGGGCTGGATATATGGCTGTGCAGGGCCAGCTTTGGTGGAGAACTGCTGCTGCTGCCCTGCAAACTGCGGGGAGTTGAGGCCAGGGTTGCTGGTGCTCATGCCTGAGGCCATGGGGTTGCCGCCTGGATTCATAGGGTTGTTGGCATTGGCCATAGGGTTCCCGAGGACCTGTAAGCAAAGAGAGTGGCTATCACCGAGGTCAGTATCTGAGGTAGTATAGAGAAAGAGTAGTAGGAAGAGGAAGGATAACGTGTGAACCATCACAGGGAGGGCTCAACAGAGAGAAGCATGGGGGTGGCTTAAATAGTCCCCAGAATGCGTAAGGGATCAGAGAACTTCAGCCAGGATGGATTGAGGCAAAGGCATAGCCAAGGCTCACAAAGCCAGTTCAAATGGTTCCCAGGGCTCCAGAGAGGGATATGAGGTGGGCAAGTAGCACGTGGAAAATACTAGCCCACTCAGCTTCCACTACAGTAGGGCACAGGGGGCTGGACCAGAGGTCCTGGGTTGCTGCTTTGAAGAACAGAGGATCTTAGCTCAGAGGCTGTCTGTGGATGGAAACCCCAGGGAAGCATGATAGCTCCCTCCAGGGTGGCCTGGCCCAGGTCCAGCAGTGGGGGACCCTCTGTTAGGACAGAGGCAAAGAGGGGAGAGACAAAAGGAAGAAACAAGAATGAAAATAGTTACTAGGAAAGCAGCTGGGGCTTGCCAGGTTAAGGCACATATTTATTGAAAAGTAACATCTCGCTAAAACCTAATCCAGGCCGTTTAGGGTCAAGAGTTTCCAGCTTAGGACCCTGAGGTCAGTAACACACAAGGAGTTCTCTTGTTTACCCAACTAGAGGAAATGTAGTCTCAGAAGAGCACTTGTGGCCTGTTGGATGAAAACCTCCTTCCTCTATCCCAGAAGGCCCTACAATGAGGATGGTCCTCAGGGACTCAGCTGTGGCCCTCCTGAGGCAGATATGTACCCCTTCTGGAGTGATGTGTTCTGCAGCTGGGTTTGTCCTGAAATTGGTCTCTAGACAGGAGGGCCATCATGGCATGGTTTCCGGGAGGCTCCCCCTCCCCAGTGGAATAAGGGATACTTGTGCCTAGAAGGAGCCATGGCAGGGGTTGGGACAGGTTCTTACCTGACTCTGGGATGTGTTGGTCACTCCCCACACGGTGGTGACCACAGAGAGGGAGCCGGGAGGCTGATTGGTGTTCTGTTGCCAAGGGACAGAGTCATAGGGAAATGACCCATCACTGCAGACAGAGAAGAGGTCTTTAGGCTGGGGCAGAGTCCAGGTGACAGTATCTTCACCTCACCATCCTAGCTGAACCTCGTCCCAGTGAGCCCATGACAGCACTTGATGCAGAAAAGATGTACCTTCCATTCAGGCCAGACAGAGATGACTCTCCCCTGTCAGTGAAGGGGCCATCCCTGCGTCGGCTGCTTTAACTGGGCCCACAGCCCAGCAGCTATGCAGTGAAGAAATGAGTACGACCTAAAGCTCATTCTAAGCTCACTCTTTAAGCACGTTGATTGGCCCTGACCCTTCAGAGTGTTAGGACCTTGGCTTGTCTCTACTGGGGACAGACTAGCCCTACGTTACAGAGGCTGGAAGGGCAATGGCTGAAATCTGCTCTTCTCCTTGTTCTTAGCATCCAATTACAAACTAGATGCTGAATCCCACTGACCTGGCCTTTGGAATTCAGGCTTAGGTCACCCTGTTACCCTTCCTCTGCCTGGGTACTCCCACAGCCACGCCCCAGGCAGTGCATATCCCTGCCTCGCTAAGACCTTCCCTAACCTGTAAGTCAGCATCATCAGCTTCCAGTGTTTACTGGACAAAGTCCAAATGCACTCCAGAATGATCTGTCCAGCCAGCTCATCTCCAAGCCTGCACCTCAGCTCCACACTGGCCACCTAATACCTGGAGCTCTTTCCAGGGAGCTCACACTCAACTACAGTCTCAGGCTTACAGTGAACTCTCAGTCAGGCCTTCCAGCCAGTCAGAGCACTGTGGGAGGAGTTAGAGGGGCCCAAAGTGAGTTACAGCTTTAAGATTTGCCATGGTCCCCAGTCCCACTGTAGTCCACCTGCACTTCCTCAGTAAGAGCCATATAACACCAAGCCTGCCCCAGAGCAGTCATCCTCTCCCTTGGATCTGCCTCTGCTGGTCTGGTCGGTATTCACTTCCTTCCTGTTTCTCTGGAAAGTCACCTCTTTGGAAAGCCTGCTCATCTCTTGTAAATATAAAAAAAGCATCTCACTCTGTCTTTTATATATTTTTCATAGCACTTCCCCACTATTTGATTATTATTTTCCCAGCTTCTACTCCAGAATTTAGAGCAAGGCAAATCCAGCAGTGTTGTGGGATAGAGTAAATTAAAGGCCAACGGACAAATAGCCAGCTTGGGGGATGGGTGGGTGGGTGGGTAGGGGCTTGAACCAATCCTGAGCATAGGAAGCACTACAGAGCAAAACTTGTATTTTCTAGGCCATAGTGGCTGAGTTCTATGGCTTCTGCTCTTACCCTTCATGGTGGTTACAGAGTAATTCCACCTCAAGCTGGTCTGGACTCTGCTGCTTGGCCAGGTAGTGGCCAACCTGGAAAGCAGTCCTGGACCTGCCCCTCACTAGCTAACCCAATAGATCTCCCTTGGGGCAGGTTCCTACACTCTCATTTGTGAGAAGAGTCTGAAAGCATGTCTTCATTTATTCCTCAAATGCAGGAGTGGGTCCTGATGCCCAGTCAGCATGAGGTGTTAGCTCAATTGGGAGAGTGCTTGCCTAGCATATACAGAACCCAGGCTTCAATCTCCAGTAGTACACAAATAGCCTGGAGAGAAACTACAATTAGCCTATAATCTCAGAGGGGAAGACAAGGAGGTTCAAGGTTATCCTTGGCTACATAGAAAATCTGAGTCTAGCCTGGGCTGTATGAGGCCCTACCTCAAACAAAACAAAACAAAACCCTAAAACAAACTAAACAACACAAAACACAGTAGCCCCTAATGAGGATGAATACTGTCCTCTTAACTCACTTGCCATTGTGGACTGAGAATCAGTACCAAGAGTCTCGGTCATGTTTACATAAGTGTGAGCACAGGCCTTGGGGGCTGAGCAGGATATATTCCAAGAAAAGAGGTGTCATTAAAGTGACATTTTTATTGGTGTCCAAGGGGAAAGAGTAGGGCTTGAATGGGGAGAGAAACAGGGCATAGCTGACTAGACATAATGGAGCCCAGTAAGCATAGGAGGCTTCCTGGGATCTAAATGTAGCCTGAGAAAGTGATGCATAAGGCCAGGGTTTTGAGACAGGGTCTCAATATGTAGCCCAGGCTGGCCTTGGATTTTTGACCCTCCTGCAGCAACATCCCCTGTGCTGGGATTACTGGTGTGTGTGCTAGCACCTGGAACCTTTGGTTTTGCTTTCTGTAGTGCTAGCAATCGAACCTAGGGCTTTGGGTATGCAAAACAAGCACTCTACCACTGATCCACACCCCCTGCTCTAAAAGGGCTGTTTTCACTCATCTATTAGATGGCAACAAAAAAGTATGCCAAGAGGCTACCAGGCTAAGGTCTGGAGGACACACAGGCTAAGGTTTGGGGGACACCCTGAGGATTCCCATGTACCAGATTTGGTCTTCTATTCTTTCTGCAGATGAGGAAACTGAGGGACAGAAAGGCTAAGTATCTGCCCGGTCTCAAAGCTAGAAGACAGAAGCCTCGCTCCAGCTCACGTCATTACCCTGTACTCTGGGGCCTCTCTTTGGATATATCGAATCCCTGCCTATGGAGGTAGAGCAGGGTCACCCTTGATCTCAAAGGCTCCAATGGCTTTGACTGTAATCAAATTAACAGATAAACAAAATTTATTAGACTCTTAATTAGCTCTGCAACACCGATTTGCATACAGATAATGTGCTAATCACAAATGGCTTTTTAAAATCATTCATTATAAACCTGGATGAGGAAGCAGAAGTTGTTGGAATAAAGTCCAGATCACCTCAGGGACACCAAAGGTGCCCTCTGCCCTGGCAATGGCTAGGTCCTCCAGGTGTCTACCAGCTTCCGTCTTGTAGTTATTGGGAGAGGCATGTAAGAAGCTTCTATGTCTCTTTGCTAAGTGGAAGATGACTTTGGTATGGCCAATGGTGAAGCAAAAACAGGAGCTGAGGACTTTTACAAGCTATAGTTCACATTCTTCACAGGGTCATGGCTACTCTCACAAAGTGCCTTCGGAACAGCCTGGTTCCTTCCTATACCTCCCTCATGATGATAGGCAGCACCATGTCTCTTTGGGACTTCAGGAGCTCAGAGAGGACAAGGGCTTTGGTTGGAGGCACAACCCTCTCCAAGGGGAAAGAACTTAGACCCAAACTTGAGGCCTCACACTGTGGCACCACCACATCTTCATGGCTTGCAGTGGATACGACATTGACTTGAGCCACAGAAATACTGTGGTCTCCAGGGACCTTCCAGATCTCTGGGTGCAGGTAGGGTTTCCGGCTCCCTGGCTCCTCCCCTCTGCTTGTCTTCAGAACCATCAGAGTCTCTAAACCCCTGGCTTCCCCAGGTACCACATTCCAGACTTCCCAGTGTTCAGACTGTGCTCCATCCTTAACAAGAAGGCAAAAGAAGGGCCTTTGATGCCAGAGTGAGTTTGTCAAATGCAAAGGCTAGCTCTATTTACATTAGAGGCTTAATAGGTGCTGATGCCTTCCAAAGTTTCCCTGAAAATGAGAGATTTCTCCCACAGGGACATGTATGAAGGTACATGTACAAGGAAAGGCCGATCAACTTCTGGTCACTGGTTACTGAGTGTCTTCACCACAGTCCTGGGCTTAAAGAAGGGTCAGGCACTGGCCATTTTTCAACAGTTGTCCCACCATAATGTGGCAGCATTATGGTAATTACCTAGGGTACTGGATCATAGCAGGGCATAGACTTCCAGAACCCTCAAAACCGGCAAACGGCTACTCTGTCACCACTCCTGAACAGTGTTCTGTGTCCTACATCACCTCCATCAGCTTTGTGTTCTTGGGCAGCTCACTTTCCCACTTTGACCAGGTTTTAGGTTCCTTGTAAGTTCTGTAACCTTGCTATGCTCCCGAGAGGAACCTTCATTCAGTTCAACCAATCAGCCTCAGCCCTATCAATACCCAGCAAGTCCCTAGCTCCTTAGCCTGTCTCGGAAAGGCCATCAGAGGCCACAGCATGCCTGCTACCTAGGTCATTAAGCTTGCAGACCACTTGCTTTGCATTGTCTGTTATCCCGCTGGGCTTTCAAGGCCCTGAACTTGTCATGGCAGAAGAGGTAGCAGGGCCCTGGGTGCTGCTGGCCAGTGGCTTTTCACATATAGTACTTTTAGGTAAAGCCAGTTTGAGGTCACAAAATGCAGGATGGCTTCTCCTCAGCCTGGATCCTCCATGGTCAAGACACCTCACCTTTAGGAAGCCTCCAACTTCAGTCCTACCTACTCTTCTCCTAGACTCAGGACTCAAGCTTCCCTCTTTGCCCCTACCTTTATCTACCATCTCCTAATTTTCCCAGGAGCCGTCCTCCTCTGCTGGAAGATTCAGCTTCTGAGTAAAGAGACTCCTTGCTTTTGTTTAATGACAAATAATACATCTGAGCTCAACTGTAGAGACCTAGCAAAAGACTAGATGTGGTCGAAATCTGCCACATTCCAGGGCTAGCATAGCCACAGCCAGTAGGTCTGAGACAGGCCTCTAGTGGGAAGCTACAGTACTCTGATCCATCACCATCACCTCCAGTAAATGACTTAGGAAAAAAGAGTTGGGAGGGGCATGTTAATGGAGTAATGAGAGTGAGAGCTGGGATGGTTCTGAAGAGCTGAAGGTCTAGGCAGAATTAGCAAGACACAGCTGAGTATGACTGCAGACACACACACACACACACACACACACACACACACACACACACACACGTAATCCTAGCACCAGAAGGCTGAGGCAAGGGGATCAGAAGTTGAAGATCAGTCTGTCCCACAGAGGGAGACTCTGTCTCCTCTGAATACCACACAAAAGGGTCAAGATAAATATCATCAGATCAATAGCCAAAGTCCTATTCACTGACAGCTTGACAGGGAATAAGGAGTGGAAGGCAGAAGGAAGTAGGCTTGCCTTTCTAGAGTTCTCAACTAAGGTAATAACCCCGCTCTCCCAGATCGTTGGGTGTTCTTGCGGCTGAAATGCTTGGGGAGAGGGGAGCAATCATCAGAAAGGTAAGGTAGGCAGGGCTCACGATGCTAAACACCTTAGAAGACTCCAATGCATATCTCTACTCAGGCCGCGTGCCAACCCTTAGGAAACACTGACATGGGAAGAATAAGCTAAGCTGCCAGAATCTTGGCCCAGGGCTTGGCGAGGCAGAATCTTGGGTGACAGGGGCTTACTGTGCTCCGAAATGCTCCTGATCATGACAGGTAAACACATATCTGGGCCATCCTGGCCAGGCAGGTCTTTTCTGGTTCTGACAGTTAATTTGACTTAGAAGACAAAGTTGACACTGAGTTCTGCCAGTGCCTGGACCATTCAGTTCAGGACTGACTACAGCATGCTCTGGGCTGTGAGTCTCTCGGTCAGGCAGGATAATGAGAGCTGAGCTGACTGCAGAGGCCCCAGTCATTAGTGAGGACCCACAAGGGGAATGCAGACAGCATGACGGCCCTGTTGTTGCAGGGTCAGCCCACAGAATACTCAGAGCATCAGCTCAGCAAGGCGCCTGCAAGATAATTAACAGGGAACTGCCAGTCTTACCACGTGCTTTTCTAAGACTGGTGCAGGGCAGCCTGGCCACTTTCTGCAAGCCTGTTCCTGCCTAGAATCCAGGGTTCTGGCAGACCCAGCCCAGTTTCACTGGCTCCAGTATGATGAGTATGGCCTGGTTCTGTCCCACACAGAGGTGGGACACCAGCCCTGGGACATCCTGAGACCCTACTTGCCCCTGGTTTCCCTGACAGTACCCATGTCCCTGGTCTGGATAGAGGAAAGGCTCTGAGCTCACAATTACTAATGTTCAACTAGAAGCCAGGCATCTGAAAGAAAGTGGCAGGTGGGGACAAACCTGCCCTCTTATCCCTGTATGATGGGGAAGAAGCCACACAATTTAGGAGGATTTAAAGGCTATCTGCCTCTCAGAAGCCCTGCCCCCAGGTCCTATATCACAGGGGTTTTCCAAGCAGACCCCAGGGCACCTGAAAGATTGTTGCTCAGTGCCTGCCTGGCTAGTCCACCCGTGAAGGTACCTGCATGCTCACCTGTGCGACAGAGTGGGTTTCATGGAGCTCATAGAGTTGAGGGGGGGCTGCATGGGGAGTTTCCCAGGGGGGTCGTTCTGGCGGCTCTTCTGATGTCGGAGCAGCAGCAAGCGGCCAAGTTCTTCACACCAGGAGGACAGCAGGGCTGCAAGAAAGGACAGATGGTCAATGGGCACACTCAAGCCCTCCCTGCACCCTTTGTAGACAGGGTGGTTATGATGCTGGTTTTGCTCCTGGGACACTTGGTAAGGCTCCTTGGGAAGCCTCAGCGTTTTAAACTATGAAATCAAAAGCATCTGTGCCAAGAGGCCACTAGAGGGGCCAGTTGGAACGTCCACCAGGTTGAGAGGCACCAAAGAAGAGTTCAGACAGGGAAGAGGAGGGTAGAGATGGAGCTAAGGGTGAGCTGAGGGGAAGGGGCCAACACAGATCTTGGATAAGGGTATGACCAGGCACTGCTGCCCCCAACAGACTTCTAGGGAACCCCATTACCCCATACTCTGAACACCTGTCTTCTCACCATGGATGTGTTAAAAACTGTAAGGTGCGGACACAACTTATGGCTTTTTTGGAACTGCTGAGAACCCAGAAGCATTCATTGGGCTCTCTGAACTCCCAGCAAGATCTTTCATGTTAAACACACACCAGCCTGTCACACACACGTACACTGCTGGACTCAAATGCTTGGAAGGAGGAAAGGTTTCCACAGCAGAGGTGGCAGTGTGTGAGGATGTGTGTGTGCATGCTAGAGAGGGCCTAGGCAGCACATGAAAGAGTCTCTGATACCAGGCTGAGTCTCCAGTAAGCTAATGCTGGGGGGAAAAAAGACTTTTCCCTATCATCCCAATGTAACTACTAGGGACTAAAAGTCTCCTTAATGTCCTTCCAGGATATAGCCAAGTTTAGGGAGGGGCTACTACCATGGCTAGGCTTGTTATCACCTCTCTGTACAACTCTGAGGAACTCATAAACCCCTCTAAGCTTCAGATTGCTTGGAGATAAAAAGGGGTAGAGATTCTTGTCCTGTGGCTCAGGCATGTGAAGTCATTCACAGTAATCAGACAGAGTGGTGAGATGGAAACGATGTCCCTGCTCTGGAATAAACCCTACAGAACACAAAATGCCTTAAGCAGGTCAACCCCTAGTTGGCTTTCATCTCCTGGCTCCAACTACTTCAATAAGGAACCTGAAGACACCCACTGCCTGCATTAGAGGAATATGCTCAAATACACAATGAGTGCATAGGAGTGCCGGGTATATCAAACTGCCTGGCCCTGTAGAGTCCCTCCCTCAGCTTGCAGCTCCCACAGGTCTCATTGGGGTTGTCAGGTGCTTACCCAGCTTGTACGTTGCATTAAAGTCCCTGACCAAAGAGGGAAGAATGGTTGTAGCACCCAAGAGAGCACCTGTTTCTCTCATAGAGGCAGTGGACATGCTGATATACCTTGCCCTTCTCTGTGGGTGCACTGTTACCTGCACAGGAAGGAGAGTGGCATTCATCTTCTGGGAAGCTGGTGAGGCTCCTAGTGGGTGTCTAACACACACCAGATATAGCTAATGGAAAAGCTGCCTAACCAGAAAGGCTGGTTCAGGCACAAGTGTATTTTCAGATTATTCTATTCTTCTCCAGGCCCTGCTTATGCCTTTTGCACAGGGGCCAGGCATCTGGAAGCTCATTTGCACACCAAGCACAAGGCCTGAAGGGTTGCAGCTCTAGGAGGCTTGCTGCCAGCACAAAGGACGGGTGCAGACAGCACTGTCTGAGACCCGCCTCACAATCTAAGCCTGTTCCTCTGGGCATCAGCCAGGCCACTGTGGGAGTTAGGACTTCCCTTGGTTACCACAGGCTGCCCACAGGTGAAGAGCAGCCTTGTCTACCTGTTTCCAAGTGGAGCAGTTTCTGAAAAGACAATGAAGGCATAGGATTGGCTACGGGAACTGGAAGGCAGCTGGTAGGATCTGTGTTAGCCATACTTTTACATGCCTGGAAGGCCACAATTCTATGTCCAAGAGGGAAAGAAGGGCAACAGAGAGGACCCCACCCTCCCTACCTTGGCTGAGAGCCTGATGAGCACAGAGGTTGACAGCAGTCCCCTCACAATGGGCAGGAACAATGCAGATGCTTATGAGGGTGCAGACCAACAGGAATATTTGGAGACAAACACCACATGGAAATTTGCAGCCAAAAAGAAAGTATGGGTCTGTTTAGAGACAGGCCAGGCGGAAACCCACAGGTGGGAAGGCCCATCTGCTTCTCTAAGGTAATCTTGCCTGCTTGTCTTCCCATTGCCTTCAACCTGCCTACTAGCAGGTGAAGCACTCACAGCCCCAGGATGGGCAGCAGAGCCAGGTCTGGTCATAACTTGTACCCTTCTATGTGGGAGATAAGTCGAAAGTACTCCATCAACTACCAAGACAACCAAAGCTGCTGGCCCTTGCCTTGTTCTGAGAGTCCCACTCCCAGGTCACCAAAGTCCCTCCATCCTCAAACAGCAGTGAAGACCACGCATCCCTCCTCACCCTTAACGAGTACAGCTTGTTTGGCCTCATGGGAGCCACTGACACATTATTTGCTTTGCCTGGGCAGCTGGAGGTGCACAGGCCACCAGTACAGCTGGCTGTAGATGTCACCTCCCAGAGTTGAGCATTTGGGGGGCTGAAGGAGTGTGGAGAGGTGTTCCAGCATCACTGTGTCCCCTCTGAGCTCCTTCCCAGTTTGGGATAGCCATGCGGAGAGAGCCTTCTGCTCACCAGAACCTGGGAACCAGAGGAGCAGATGGAATCAGAGGTCAACTACAACTAGGAGCGGGGTCTGTGGATGCCTGCTGTCTAAGAATGAACTGGCACTCCAAAGCATAACAGCGGTACCCTCTGCTTCTTCTGCTCCAGATGGATCCATGGCAGGGTGTGGCCTTCCTGAGGGCAGAGCAAATCAAGTGCAAACTTGTCTCTTGTTTATAGTTCCTGGGGAACAGTTCCTACCGGTCCTTTCCTTGATGCTCACCTGGGGCAGGCCTACAACATCCAAGCACTAAGGTGGCCCTAGGAGTCTGGCCTCTCAGATCAGTGGGAACCAAGTTTCCTCATGTGCTCATCAGAACACAATGAGAGTTGTCCTTCTAGCTGACCTAACCATGGAGTAGAGTGAACTACTTTGACTCTAACTGCCTACTCTGAGACTCAACCCAGATTTCAAACTATTTCCAAACTTCTTAACATAGTATACAAACACACATAACTCATCACATCTAAAATGATCAAATTAGGGCTGCGAGATGGCTCAAGGTTGACAACTTGAGTTCCATCCCTGAGACTCACATGTTGAAAAGAGAACCAACTCCTGCTTTTTGTCGTCTCACCACCCTGTGTTTGCTGTGTAACACACACACACACACACACACTATATGAATATACACACAAATAAATGCTAATAAAAATTTTTAAGATGATGCATTGGGCAATTTGGGACAGGGTATCACTATGCAGATCTGACCAACCCAATACTTACAATCAAGTTTTGCCTGCCTCTACCTTATGAGTGCTGGGATTAAAGGTGTATGCCATGTGTGGCTCACAAACATTAACTGGCATTTTATTACCAGGCTCGATTCCAATTCATTGTCATTTTAGGTGCCAAAGTGTCTGATCACTCTCCTATATTAGTTTGACAAGCAACTGCTGAACACCTAATGGGTATGGGGCTTCCTGCACTAGGTAAGAGCCCCTGAGCAAGCTAGGAGGCACCACTGAGCACACTTCTCCTGGCCTTAGGGGCAGTTGTCCTGCTAGGATTCAGGGCAAGAGACAAAAACAATCTGGAATCAAAACAGTTCCACCTGACATCCATGTGACCTTGAGCTAAACAATCACTTGTTCATTCTGGGCCTTTATCTGCCAATGGGTAGAACACTAATATCTGCTCTTCAGAATGATTATGATGTTAGTGACATTGACAATGATAAAGTATTTAAACAGTAGCTGGTAGGGAGAAGGGTCTATGTAGCATTGTGGTGGTTGCTAGAGAGCTCTTGGGATACCTGTAAATGCACCCTGCTCAGTGCAGGCAGGAGAATGCCTTGGAAATGGGAGATGGTTCTCATTTCCTCATTCTGGAGCCTATTTTTCCCAGCAGGTTTCAGGACCCCCCTCCATGTATTAGTCTCC
The DNA here is from genome assembly GCA_026225945.1 of Cricetomys ansorgei. Lineage (NCBI taxonomy): Eukaryota > Metazoa > Chordata > Mammalia > Rodentia > Nesomyidae > Cricetomys > Cricetomys ansorgei. The sequence continues at coordinate 3,118,682 of JAMJFZ010000770.1, forward strand.
AAGACATCATGATATTCAGGCCCTTTGGCTTCTGCCAAAAAAACAAAACTTGTTTTTGTCCTCCCTTGCAACATTGTGCTTCTCTGATGGTGGCTCCCCCAGAAAGGCCCCAGTCCCTTCCAAAGGTACTCACTGGCACCAGAGGGAACAGTAGCTGGAAGCACTTGCCCTGGAGTCTCATGTCCTGTCGCTTTTCTGCTACAAGATACTACGTGGACTGTATCTTAATCTAGAGCTCATTTCCAGTCTATCAGATAGACTGCCTGCTCCACAGGGGAGAGGTGATATATTGTGTCTCCAGGAGAGTGCAAATAAAATCCAGAAAGACAGTGGTGATGGGAATGGGGTGGGAGAGTCAAAGATTCCATAATACATGTCAACTCAAGAAAGGCAGCCCTAGCAACTTAGCATTTACCATGTAACCAGTGGTAGACAAACACTGAAGAACCAGGCCACCACTGTGCGACACCTGGACAAGGTCACAGGGCAGCTGTGAGGATGGTCTGAGTCACCACTCTGAAGTACCGAAGACTGCAGACACATGTCAGTGATTATGTGCTCACCAGATGATGACAGAGCAATGATAAGAAAGGTTCTGGGGCCTTGGTGTGTCTGTCCACTGCTGATCCCAAGGCAGAGCATAGAGACAATGTCTTGGGTGGGTATGAACTCCAGACACTCATGGGAGACATGTGTGGGTAGACCAAGGCCTCAGGGCAGATGATGAACCCATTTGCTCATTCAACACAGGTTCTGCATGTGGCCTATTCTTCCTTTCCTCCCTGAGCTGCCAAGGGGCAGAGGGAGGCCAGCCAATGTCCTGATGTGAGACAGGAGGCAAAGGGCAGTTTCCTATCCAGGTGCAGTTGCGCCTCTTCAGCTGATTCAAAGACATCTGTGGCCCCAGAAGAAAGGTAATTCTGTTCCCCTGTGTCCCTGAGAACATAGCTAGCTTCTTCTACACCAGTAGTATTGGTAAATAAGGTGGCATGCCTATGGACTCCTGGAAGCGAAAGAACACAAGTGAAAAAATAGAAACACAAGAGGTTGATGACTAGGATCTAGGAAGAAGGTCTGAAAGAGTATGGAAGAGCCAGGGTCTCCACATCTGCCCCTTCAAGATCTTTCTAGCTACAATTCTGACAAGCAGGTACCACCAACAATGTCCTTTAGGGCAAAGAAAGGGAAAACAGTGTAGAGGCAAGGCAGGCTGGAATATGGAGCCTTAGGGCACTGAGCTCCTGATGGACCCCAGGTGTGCCTTCCCTGGGGAAAGGCACAGGTCCCATATCTGCTTTTGTATCTGCTCCTCTCAGTAGAGATCAGAGAGGAGGCAGAAGGTAGAAGCAGCAAGGCTCTAAAATTTGGGAACTGCCTGGACACCTGGTATGGGGTGGAGCTTTAGAAACCAGACTTTGGGGTAGAGGGTAGCCGAGACTAGATTCCAGCATCTAAGAGAATGGGCACACAGGGGCACAGGAGAAGCTGCCCTTCACTAGGCTGGGCTGAGTTTAAGCTTGAAATGAACAAGAAACTGGAGGCAGTCAGGGTGGTCACAGGAAACAGGTTTCTGGGCAGCCAGACAGGGAGGTTTGGACACAGGTCTGGGACAGTTAGTGCCTATACGATCCAGGAATTGGGAAGGACCAGATGCAGAGAGGAGCTGGGCCTGGAGGTGTCTGGAGGTGGTCAGAGACCTACCTACAAGTAAGAGATGAACAGAAGGCCTTATCCAACATGCCTCCACCAGGGAATGCAGAGTGAAGCAAAGGCAGTCTGAGGAGCACATAACATTTCCATGGCTAGAAGGCAGCTTGGGAGAAGAGGGTTGTGTGTGTGTGTGTGTGTGTGTGCGTGCATGGGTTAGCAGGGATAGGAGGGGTGGGTTCTGAGACTCAGGACACCCAGGAAGGACTATGGAATGGCCAGAAAGAGGTCCACAAGACACAGGAGACTCCTTCTCCACACATCATACCCTAGGAAGGGGAGGATACAAGGGAAGGGTCATTATTCCAATAAATACCTTAGTCATGCACCTTCAGATTCACAGGGGACCATGACACAGCAACAGGAAAAGTTAGGGCATTTCCTAGTGAATCAGAAGCAGGAGAGCCCCCACCAACATGTCTACTTCAGTCCCAGGAGCACCCCTAACTACTTGAACACATACCACTTCCCTGTGAAGTCAACTGTTCATGGTGTGCTGATTGTCTCAGAAGCCTATTCTCTTTGCACCTTGCCAACTTGAGCTCAGCACTGAGTTACAACAGCACTACCCACCACATGTCTGTCTCCCAACTCGCCTGTCACCAGCCCATTCACTCTGGGTAGTCAGGATGAGCTCAATGGAGGCAGATGGGGCCATGAGTTGGGCTATCCAGGGAACAGACACAGGATTAGAGGGGCTCACTTCCATTGTCCCAGCACTAAGTATAGCACTTGGTAAGAACTACACAGCTAACACCTGACTAACAGATTGACTAACAGTGAGTCACAGACAGAAATAGCTCAGTACATAGGAGTATAGGAGATGGTCAGTCATCAAGCACTCCATCTGAGACCTGGACTACAGAGTAATTGCAAGGACCCTGAATAGATCCAATCTCCATGGCACTGTCACCATATAAAACCTACCACAGAGTTCATTGACACATTACATGGTACACAGGGTAATGAGACTAAATGTAAGCAGCTGATAGGATTGACAGCGTCGGTAGGTGACTTGGGGACAACTGCCACCTTCATGTCATCTGCTCATGCACTAATACTCATGCTTATTGTGTCTACACACCTCCCATGGATAACTGCAAGAAACAAGACAACCTCCTATTCCTCTAGGTGGGACCAGCTCACACTCTCACATCCTCTTCCTTCATCTCCCAAGCTCAAGGTCCTGTTCCTACTCCTGGGTCTTCTGGGAGCCTCCTGTTTGGGCTGTATACTATAGAACCCACCGGGGACACAGAGGCCTATGCTCATCCTTTCATTCTGTGTGTAAAATGGGGAGACAATAAGAATCCCTCTTGTTCACAGGCCTGGTCTAAGGAGCCCTAAGACAATATACCAGACTTCAGAAGCTTGCGTGAGAAGCAGCAAGTCTCCTCCCTCCTGAGATAAGCATTGAACAACCTCACAATATAGACACCGTGCTGGCTGGCCTACCCTGCAGGACAAACTGTCTGACTGGCTTTCCTTGCTGCCCTCCTCTTCAGGCACTCCAATGCTGAGATGCTAACAAATGGAAAACAAACTTGGTCCCTGTGGGTCTGTCTTTCCCAAACTCTAATGTACATAAATGCTAAAAATTGCCTTCTTGGCACCTTTCAGCTTGATGCTCCCTGGGATGGGCAGTATCATCTCTGGTACCCAACAGTGTCAGTATCTCTGCAAGGCTGTTCCAAACTCACAGCTCACCTTGACATCTACCTATACCTGCCTTGGCTCCTGTGCCCAAAGTGCCAGAGGTCAGCCTGGCGAGATCTGCCCTCTTCAGAAGCACTGAGCACAGGGGCTGGGACAGATTTTATAGTCACCCTCTCCACACAGACCAGTTTGGGAAGGTCCTCAGCATTCACCCAAATGTGCTCTGAAGGAGGTGGGAGGGTGACAGGAACCACGGCTCTGCTCTCATGGCTCTGTTCCCAGTACAGTCAGGCAGTTGGACCTGTATCCTGGAGAACAGAAAGGTCCACAAAATTATCACTGTGCTTCCTTGCCACAGAACTGAGTGTTTCCTGTTGGCCCCTGGAGGTCTCCTCTGCCAGGTGCCCCCAAAATGGAGAAATGGCCCCAGTCCCTGCCCTAGGAGGAACCCACAAAGAAAAAGTGTGACCATGAAAGGAGATTCTAGTCTTGGGCTGGGGCAGGTTTTTCTGAGTCACTGACATGGTAATGCAGCCTTAGGGTGCTACAGGCACATCTGTCAGTAGGGCAGGTAGCCATTCTGACCCTGCTTACCCTGCTGTGAATGGTGAAGATCTGCCCATGCACACAAGGGTACACCTCTCCCAATCACTTGCCACCTGTACCTTCATCCTTGCCTCCCAGGCCTCAAGAGCTGCCCAGGACAATACTATATTGGAGGAAGAAGATCGGGGTTGTGGACTCAAACATGATTATTCCACAGGACACTGGCTCTGCCACTGGTGCACAGGTCTTCCCTTTTATGTCCCTGATCTGTGACATCATATCTGAGAGCAGACCTGTCACTAAGAGATACTGAAATACCATCCCAACAACTTCCTGTTTGACCACAAGCAGCTTTTGCTCCTTTCTAAGCTCCACAGAAGAGACCAGGATGTGGGTGGGTAGGAAGTACTCTGCAGCCTTAGCAAAGGAGTCAAGACTTTTCCATGGTCACAGGCACACTGTTGGCCTGAGCTTTGACAGCTTCCAGGTTTCCCCAATCATTCTCACCTTCTGTTCCCTGCTCTGCAATCCCCAGCATGTGTAGTAAGAAGGGCATAACTAGGAGAAGCTGCCTGCTAGCACACTTGTTGGGAACACTTCCATTTAACCCCTCCTTCTTACAGGAGCTTAAGCCCCACAAGCAAGAACTGGCCAGGTCTGGATTGAAGCCTGCCTAGGACATGTACAGGAGTTCTCTGACAGCTCCTCAGGCTGGGAAGGTGTGGGCTTAAAGGATCCTGTGGTCTGGCCCAGCCTAGAGTAGTTTCAGGCCATTCCTCCTAAACCCATCCTTGCCTCCATAATACTCCTGCACACTCCCCCATCTTCCCCAGGGCTCTATGGTTGGCAGAAGCTGGAGTCAAGGCATGCAAACACCCTGGGAACTGAACTCTGGGAGACCTTGGAGCCTTTGGTTGTTCCTTGCCTTGCAGAGGCTGTATGGGTTGAGCAAAAGGGGACCCAAAGTGATTCCAGATGAGCTGAGTCTCTGTGGGCCTCGGAAAAACGCACTCTCAAATGTGCTTTGCCTACCATTGGGGCTAGCCTGTATAATTCAGGTTCAAATGCTAAGACACTCCAGTGCAAGGTCAAGAGTGTGTTTTCATCAAGAAAGAGTGCCCTGCTCTTAAGACAGTCCCACCTCTGAAAAGTGTTCTCTCAAAGTGCTATGCACCTGAGGATGGGCTTGGGCTGAAGCAACTGCTATCAGCCGAAAACAGCTGGCAGGGAACCACCTCTGGAGACTTTCCTCTTCAAGTACTGGTTCACCTGTCCTCCTGTGGGAGGACAATGGCCTCAGGCCATAGCTTAGTGTGTGGCAGATCGTGACCTTTGTCATCTTAGGCTGTAAGGATGGACATTTGCTGGCTAGAGATTGCAGACCATTATAGTGGGAAATGAAAGAGCATTAATAACAAAGCAAGGGGACCAGTGAGAAGGTTTAGTGGGTAAGGGTGCTTGGTGCCAAGCCTAACAACTTGAGTTCGAATCCCAGGACCAAATAGTAGAAGGAGAGAAAGTGTTCCCACAAGTTATATTTTGATCATCACAAACATAAATGTGAAAAATAAGAAAAGATTAACAGGCCAGGCCTTTAGTCTCAACACTCAGGAGGCAGTGGCAGATGTAGGCCAATTCCTGTGAGTTTTTTAGCTTGGTTCCATAGAATTTCCAGGAAAGCCTGGGCTATAATAGTGAGACATCTCAAAAACAAAATAACAACAATGCAAGTGTTGGGAACAGTAGCTCCATGGTAGAACATTTGCCTCACACACCTGAGGCTCTGGACTCAATCCTTAGTACCACAACAAACAAAGCAAGTGTGAAGCAGAGGGGAGGGGACTCTGAGAAGGGTCCATGGTCTGTCTTTCTGAGCCTTGGGCCTAAGCCCATAACAGACCAGGTTACATCGTGCCTGCTCTCCACCTCCTGGGTTCCACCAGGGCAGATCTTGGCACTCAGGGTTCCGAAAGGGCTACCGAGGATTCCCCCTCCTGCTCGCTGCAATTCCTTCTTGCCCTAAGGAGCACCTGAACAAGCCAAGGACAGTCCTGAGGCCCTCAGGTGGCAATGAGGTAGGCAGGGGATGAAGTCAGCTGGCTGGGAGACCATGGTGCCATCCTCACACTGGCCTGGGTCTATGAGGTGAGAAAGGGCATGTCATTGCAGCTGAGACAGCCTCAAGATCCTCTTTCCTTTCGGCATATGCCTTCCCCTGCAGGCTAAACATCACTGCCTCTGCTTCATTTCAGGGAAGGTGTGTGTGTGTGCTGTAGGGAAGAAATCTATTTTCCCTGGATAATCTCCTTCTCTGAAACATCTCCTCAGGACTCATGATCTGGCTCCTCCAGGTAAGAGGCTGGAGTGAGTTTCAACTCTTCCTTAGATAGCATAGACCCCCAGTTCTCAACACACCAGTAGATGGGTGGCAACAGACCACAGGTTTGTGTGCTGAGCAGCTCAAGTGTACACTGTGTCCAATCCTAGGGGAGCCAGAAGCCAATGACCACTCCAGGGTCCCTCAAATGGCAGAGCTCATGACACCAACATAGAGGATATCTTGTGTGATTAAACCTTGGATAGATGGTCACACCACAACAAACTTGTTTCTACAAAAGGAACAATCCAGGCAATTCCCAAAAGGGCGTGGACCATGGTGACAGGTAAGGGTGAGACCAGGGTGACAACATTTCACAGGGTGACCCACACCCTTCACTACTGGCTCTTGGCAGACTCAGGGAACATCTGCTGGCCAGATCCTGTACTCTGCTTTCAGCCCTCAGGCCCCTCACTTCACCCACCATTCCCTGCTTCCCTAGTTGCCCGACAAGATAAGTCTTAGACTTTCAGGATGCTGATGGGGCCTCCTTCCTCCAACTCCGGGCCACGGAGTTAGCTGTGGTCACACTGGAACAGCACGGGTGCTCTGCTTTAGGAGGTATCACAGGCTCTAAACATGGCAAACAGTGGTGGTTAGAGGCTCCTTCCTGTTTGGCCTTCAAGCAGGTTCTCCACCCAGAACTGTGTGGCTGGGGCTGTCTTCCTATTCACCAAATGAGAGCATAGTTTCGTTTCTACACCCTCCCTGACTGGCTAGTCTTTTCTGAGACTGGAAGACTGATGTAGAGATTACTTATGTCTGGCTGTTCCAGAACACCAATACCTGTTTAGTCATAGATACCATCTGAAGCAAACCCAAAAGAGACTATGTATGGGACACTGGAGGTCAGGGCAGGCAGAGACACTTACACCTGGAGCTTCCTGGCTACTCCTATCACTCCATACGCAACACACCAATATGTAACACTCATTACGTCCTGGACAGGGAAGTCCCAGAGCAGGACTGAACCATCTAGATGTCTAAGGCTGGACATTCTTCTTGTCCAAACCTTAGAATCATTTGGAAGGCTGATTATAAGAAAGCGCTGAAGAATCTGCATTTCCACCAGGTTAAGGTGGTGCTGAGGTTAAGAAGTTCTGCCCGGCCAAAGATGTGGCTGAGAGCAGAGCCTGGAATCAGAAATCTGAGCAAGAGATTTTCCTTCAAGTGCTTCGAAAACGGACTTGAGACTTACCCTTCCTCCTCCTTTTCACTGAAGAATGTTCAGGAGCGCTCAGGACTAGGGCTGTGAGCTTAGCAAATTCTCTTGGGTTGCTGCTGATCTCTGCCCTGACCTGGACTCTCTCCCAGAGAAAGAATTCGGGGCTGGAGACAGGAGTGGTGGGGCCCTGGTTTTATCTCAAGAGTTTAGAGCAATGCCCAGGTGGTGTATGCACTTGCCTCAGCTGCAGGTAACCTTTCAGTCTACCCAGGTATTCTAGAGGCATCAAGGAGGTACAGGTGGAGAACTTGATTCAGCTCAGGCCCTATTCAGGTGACTCTGCTTGAATGGTCTGATTGAAACTTTTCTATTTGGAAACCTTGGGTGTGTCCCCAGCAGCTCTCAGTGCCGCCATCAGCATCTGGTGGATTAGGTGAGTGGTGTTGAGTATGGCCAGCATCCCAGGGTGGCCATCAGGGCTGAGTCACCTGTAGGATCTCAGGAACAGCCCCAGGTAAGGCAGGACTTGATGGGGGAGGGCAGGCACAAGACAGACAGCAGCCTGGGCCATCTGCTGTTCAGTCCCAGGCTCCTGGTTTCTCTTTCAGAGCCTCTGGAGGAGACAACTGTCATTTGTTTAGGCCTCTGCAGTGTTTAATCACCACATAACACTCCCTTCACCCCTCCAGCTCCTGCTCTCTCCCTGCAGGAAACAGCTTTTGCCTTCTGCCTCTGATGGAGGCCATGAAAAATTAACAGAGCTGGAGGCAAAAGAAAGACGAAAACACTGTGGCAGGAGGGGCTGGGGCTAGTCAGCCAGCTGGCCAAGCTGAGCAGCACCAGCAGGGCAGGCCTGAGGCCCCAGGGGCTGGCCTGGCCAGACAATTGACAACCCAGCAAGGCCACAGGGTCATGGAGGGTGGTCAGCAGGCTAGAGCAAGTCCAGTTACTCTTGGGGAGCCAGACTTCACAGACTAGACTCTCTTGGGGTCCTGATCCCAGGGAGAATCTGAGGCTGAGAATAGTTTCTTTCCCAGATTTTAAAAGAGCCAGGACATGCAGGCATGTGTCCTCGGAAGGTCAGCTGCATATACCATATAGCAATCAGAATATCCCTTTCTCCTTTTTCCATTTTCCTGATAGTCCTGGGAACTGTTAATTACCATGTTTGTCTGTTCTCCTTCTCCCCCAGAGATATTGAGGGGCTTGCCGAAGAACAACCAGCAAGAGCAAATGACAGAGAGATCTATTCCCTTTGAAGGAGAAAAATAACTTTTTTTTAAAAAAACTAAGTATATAAATCCATGCTCCTTATAGAGCAGACAGAGGCAGAAAGAGGTAGCAAGCTCCAGACCCACAGTTCTCCCAATACCTGATCCCACCACCCTGTTCTCTTTCTCAAGAGGCCATGTATGCACACAATTAGAGTAGTGGAAACAGTGTCATTTGACACCCCCCCAGTTCCTCTTATAGGGGGAGGGTACCGACTGATGCCGGAGGCTGCCCCCCTGCTAGGGTTTTTCTATCATAGACTCACAGCAAAACGTTCAACCTCATCAGACACTCATTTCCGGGTTCTTCACTACTTCAACCTCCCCAGGCAGGACTTCCTCCTGGCCACTGGACTCACCTGCCTGCCTTGCTTTATTGTTCTGCTGAGCTCTGGTTACCGGCTACATAAAAAAAAAATCTTCTTAGCTGAATCTCCAGTCCCCACCTAGAACAGCAGCCTTCCATTGCCAAAGTTTCTCTGTGTGGTTTCTACCACCCACCTGAAGTGACTGCAGACAGCCAAGGGTGTGGCGAGGCAGAAAGGAGTCCTTATAAGCTACATGAATCGCTTTTCAAGAATGGGGATTTCAGGCCAAATACACTGTCAATTCCCAGAGGACAGGTCTCTCTCTCTCTCTCTCTCTCCCCTCTCTCTCTCTCTCTCTCTTGCTCTATACCTGGTCTCTTTCAAGGACCCAGCCTTGGGACTCCAGCTGTAATCCCTACCTCAAACCACAGACCAGAGTGTATGGGTTGGGGGTGGGGTGCACCAGAGGGTGAGACAGGAAGACTCCATGATCTGAGGGTCACAGAAGACTCTCAGGGAGGGTTCCCTGCACTAATGGAAAGTTGAGCAATTATCATACATAGTGGAAAAAAACTATTACTGAAATATACCATTTAGAAAGTGAAAAGGAGCCGGGTGGTGGTGGCACACACCTTTAATCCCAGCACTCCGGGAGGCAGAGGCAGGCGGATCTCTGTGAGTTCAAGGCCAGCCTGGTCTACAGAGTGAGTTCCAGGACAGCCAGGGCTACACAGAGAAACCCTGTCTTGAACCATAGCCCCCACCCCCCCCAAAAAAAAGTGAAAAGGAAGAAAGAGAGCAAGGAAATGAACAGGCCAGCTGGCCAAAAGGAAGTCGAGACAGAAGAGAGAAGCCCAGGTGGAAGAGTTTGGCCTAAGGCCATGCAGCAACTCAGGAAGGTTTCTGAGAAGAGGTGGAAGTGGATTCCATGTCAGCTACTTCTGGTCTCCTCTTCAGCCTCCATGAAAATCCATTAAACTTGAAGATAGAAAGAGCCCAGGTCTCCCTTCCCTGCTCCATACAGAGATGACCAAGCAAGAAGAAACAAATTAAAGAGCCCAGGAGCCTGGTGGGGCTTTGGGAAGTTTGGCTCCACAGGACAACAGCATTTAACAAAGCTCATATCATCCATCACTTGGGCCCAGCCATTGAGATACTGGGCATTTGATTAAACTAATATGGGGCGGCTGGAGCGAAGCATGGCTGGGTGCTTCCTATCCTTGCCTACAAATTAGACCGTCACACACAATCTGATTACCTTGACTGTCACATTTATCTTGAAAGAGAGGGTCATCCATCATTCCTCAGTAGCTGGCTGTACCTGTCCCATGTTAATTCTGTCAGGAGGGGAGTCAAGTTTGTTCCAAAGTTTCATCAGCTAATGTTTACGCATTCATTCTTTCAACTTTGGTTCCCCAGGAAGAAAATGCAAGCATTGCCTTCGATGAGCCTACTGAAGCTTCATGGCTAGGGAAGGACTGATGTCAGAGTGCAACACCCTGCTACCAAGGACTCCCCCACATTGCAGCCAGCAGACCTGCCTAGGTCCCAGCTTGCCTCTATCTGGGACTGCCCAGGGCATGTCAGTCACCTTGTCCTTAAAGTCATACTTGGGAAATGGTTCAACAACATAGCACAGCACTGCCACAGAATTTCCCCAAAGGTGGGAAATGTTCTAGATGTGTGCTGTCCACAACAAAGGCAGGGAGGGCCACAGTGGCTGTGGAACACTTCACCTGAGGCCCTGCAGCAGGAACTGAGCTTAAGCCTCATTTAAGTTTAATTCACTGAACCGAAGTGTGTGGCCACCTGGGGTCCCTGCTTCCTGTTGCCTAGCATGGCTGTAGTGAAAAGTAAGCCCAGTCCTGAGTATACCCAGGGTAGAACATGACCCTGGACAAATGCTCACAAAGCCTGGACCCCCCCATTCTGGATTCCAGCCCAAAGATGACTGACTATTCATTACCCGAAGAGCCTAGAACAGACACACTCACTCTTTGGTCATATAATCCAACAAGGTGGGGACTTCCTTACTTAAAGAAACCAAAGTTGTGGTTCAAAGGTAAAGATGGCACAAGCTGCATTGCTGGGGAGTAGAACCCCAGGCCACCGAAGTCTCTGCGGCTTTGAGCCCTATCTTCCCACTGATTGGACACCTGACGATCCTGAAGACAACAGGAGTAGAGGCTAGGTGCACTGTGCATAGAGGCCATGCAGCCAGACTTTCAAATAAGAGCGAAGCAGGTGGTGGCTGCCCACCTCCAACCAACCCCAGCTTGCTCTAGCCCCTCAGGCCAAGGCCTTGTTGTTCAGGACAGAGATGGAGAAGCCACAATGTTTAGTTGTAACAAATCCAGATGGGACTCCATCCTGAGGTGTTGGAATGAAACTCGCCCACTCAATCCTGCCCATGTCTTTCCTTGTCCTTAAGCAGCCACAGCCAGCCACAAGGCTGGCCGCCCCCAGGCAGGAAGCCTCGGGGGTTGTACACGTGGGCAAGATTCGTTCCAACACTGAGGCTTAGCAAAAACTTATGGAGAACAAGTTGCCTCTAGCTTCTCAGGTACCAGTGAGCCCAGTGCTGATGTCTGGTAGGTAGATGCGGCTCGAAGCAGCTTTGGTTAACCAGGACTGAGGGTGGTTGGGAAGTCTGGGTGACTCTGACCCTCAAGCTGCACCTGGAGAAAGTCTCTATTCCTTCAGAATATTGGAGATGACAGAACTGGTGTGAAAGAGCAAGTTCTCTATTGAGAACTGTGTGAGGTCATGGGCAAAGACTGCCTGTCCAAGGAAGTCCTGGAGAGATGGCAACTGGGGGAAGCTGTAGAGTGTCAGCCTGATGACCCCACTTCACACATAGATGGATTGGATGGCCTGGACAAGCCTACCTCTTGAAGCTTTTAGAATCTCAAATCAGGGGACAGTCACAAGTATACTCGAACCCTCCTGTGAGGATCAGACAAGACACACCAAGTAGTCACTTGGCTCCACCTGGCAGAACCTGAGTCTACCAATCACAGGCAGGCTGTTCTTGGTTCCTGGAGGCTTCAGTGGAATCTGATACCCTAAAGAGCATATGTGTGTGTGTGTTATGTTACACGCGTGCACATGTGCACATGCACGCACGCAACTGGAGATTAACAGTCCAGACACCTAAAGGCATCTCCGTCAGAGACTTCTCACAAACCACAGGCTGGGCAGGAGCAGGCTTTGAGTACGGAGTCTGCCTGCAAGCCACACCTCAGGATGGCTGCCCTAGATGGGATGTGGTAGAGGCCTGGATTGAGTCTACCAATGAGCTACGAGATGGTGAGGGAAGGTTGTGGAGAAGGGACAGGTCAGAAGAGCCTAGAGAGAGGAACTGACCTGGAAGATTCACAGGCACCAAGGATTGCTCTGAGAAAGGGCTATAGCGGAGTAGGTTCCCACACCCCATCCCATGAGCTGCATTTCTCTATACCATCCTCGTTTCAAGGAATACTTAGCCACGCTTAGTTTAGACAAGTTTACAACAAATTGTGCCATTTGAAAGGGGGTAAAACTGGGTATGGAAAAAATGACAGGTAGCTTTTCCTATACTTCTTAATTTTCCAAGAAGGCGCCAGTGGTACACCACAGTGGAGACCTTCTGTTATCAGGACCACCAGAATTCTCTCATCACTCCCCAAAATGCCAACACTCCTTTGTTGCCACTTAAACCAATTTGGGGGTAATTCTGCTTGCAATTGTCTTCCGATTTACAACAGGGCTCTGTGATTGCATTCAGGCTGATGATGGTTCGGCCTTAATTGTATGGTAATCACTTCTGTTTATGATCGATGTGAAAATCACTATTGTTTTCCAGCAGGCTTGTTATAATCCAAGAAGTGGCGATGGGGGTGGTGTTCGTGCTCATTTTTGAGCTGGAGCTTGGGGAGGATGAGATTAAGTGGAGAAGCCCAATGTGGGGGAAGGTGGTTCAAAGACACCCTTGTAGAGACACAAAGTGCCCCTGCTGAACAGTTTGAGAACTGGTCTGAATCTCAGATCCATATAGAGATGTCTGGAGGGACCTCACAGTCATAAAAGGTGAAGATGGGGTCCACTGGGGGCCTCTTTTTTTACACTAATCCCCACACCTGTACATATGAGCCCACAGAGAGGCTGAGGACAATGCAGATGCCACTGGCTGCCCCAACCTAACACCTCTCCATCCTGAGTCTGCATGCTTCCTTCTTGCCCGTGCCCTGAGATCGACTACCTGCTGTCTGAAACAAGGCGGCAGATGGCACCTGAGGCCCAGGTGGCAGGGACAGGGCAGCATTGTGAGCTGAGCTCCTGTTTGGTGGACAAGGAGAGCTGCCCACCTGGTAGGTAGAAACCTGAACCCCCCCAGAGGCTGCAGGGAACAGATCTGGGCCGGATGGGGGTGGGGGGCAATGCCTTCCAAGGCCATGGTAGACACCTTGAGGCACAGAAGAATGAAGCCAGCCCAGCTGCAGGCCAACAGCCCTGCAGGGCCTGAACAGGCACCAGCTGTCAAGTACAACTCAGGCAAACCTGGATGATACAGGATGAGCTGGGATGCAAGGCATATGGTTTTATAAATGCAGCACCCTTCCTCCCAATCGAGAATGGATAGAGAGGCAACTAGGTTCCAAAGCCCTCAGGGTAATATTCCTGGCCTCTGTCTTGCATCCCCTGAGGAGCCTTCCTCACCCACTGGATGCCATGGCACAAGCTGTCATCAGTCTGATTATACCTACATCTAGTTCTAGATGAGGTCCTAGCTCAGGTTGGCTTTGGGTAACTGTGGTAGGCTGTTCCCCTTGGCTCAGCAGTGAACCTCAGTAAGTTCCTAGCTAGAAAGAAGTAGGCTTTCACCAGCTGCCTTACCAGCAGCACTCTGGGCTCAAGGCCATCCCGACTTCATTCTGAGGCTTTTCTAACAGCCCAGTGCTACTCTGCTTCTGTGTCCTGTGCAGCCAGTGCTCTGAGAACATGGGCAATAAGTGAGTTTATGTATATGAAGTGCTGGGGATCAAAAGTCACTTCATCTATCCTGTACCATGCTGGGTCTGGGTGTGTGTGTGTGTGTGTGTGTGTGTGTGTGTGTGTGTCCAACTACCTTTCAGAGAACAGCAGGACATGGAAGAAACCCTAGAGAGAGAATGAGCATTCTCAATTGAACTTTTAAGACTAGTCTTAAGAAAACAGACTACCTCTCGCCCAGGGGCTTTGTTTTCTGAAGTATGTCAAACAAGCTGTAGTTATTTCATAATCAAAACAAAATCAGTTTAAAAACAAGAATTGAGGCTACAATTAAGTTTTATAAACAGAGAGGCAAAACCAAGGAGGGGGAAGCAGTGTATTTTTTGTTTTTGTTTTCTTTTTCTTTGGAGCTTAGGCTGCGTTTGTGCATGAAATTAGTGTGTTTTGTTGTGTGAATGGTGTGTGTGTGTAGGCCCAAGTATCCACATGGGTCATGTTGGATACAGTGTCAGTCCGTATCATCTTTTGGTATCATGGTGTCATCCTCCCTGAGTACAGGAGCTCTTAAGTCCCAGACCCCAGTGAAAATTCTGTTGTTTGGATTTCAGTTCCTTGGGGCACTGCTAGGGAGGGAGGAGGAGTCAGAGCTTACAAGGGTCTCCTGATGGTGGAGGAGACTCAGCATGTGAAGGGATCTGAGAGAGAGCTAGGCTCGGCTCTACCTGCGTTCCATGCTCCCTGGCTCAGCAGGCCCCATTTTTCCACGAGTATACCTCCTTTTCTGGTGAGAGAGGGCAACATGGACAGGAAAGTCCCTTCTGGGCTCTAGAAAACATCTACTATGGCAATTTGCCACTGAAGGTTTGGAGGTAGCCAATGACCTCTGACCTCAACCTGCATTCTGGAGCTTGAGTCAAGTTTAAGATAAGGTTACATGGGTGTTGTCCTGTCTTAAGCCCTGTGGTTTAGGACTCAAGGTGAAATGCTGAATTACTGTGGAGAGACTCCCTACCCCAGGTGGCCACGACGAGAGGGACCTGCCTTCCCAGGGTCCTTTAATTCTGGTGCTGAGCAGGAAGAAGAACTGATAGGCCCATTTTTCAGATGGGGAAAATAAGAGGCCCTGGGGTGAACATCTTCTGTCTGATGCTCACGTGGTCTGCTATAAAAATCTGTAAAGTATCTCTGCACAGGTAGCTATGATAACACCACAATATTTTCCTGCTGTTGGAGACAGGAGAGGAAACAGTGGGTGCCAAGACACAGTTGGAGAAGCCACAGGATACGCTTACCTAAGGCCAGAGAGAATCATAGTGCAGTTAGATTCCCATGGATGAGGAGGGGCTACCTCAGCTGTTCTATTCCTGGAATCACCCTTGCTCCCTAGGCCTCCTGCTCCTATCCTGAGAGCCACCTCTGGGGAGTAGTACCCTTAGAAATAGTCTACTGGAGCCAGACCTGCCTTCCGGCGGGCAGGGCTCAGGGCTTGCTAGCACAGGGTAAGGAGCAGCTGGGGCTCATCCCTCCAGCCCAACACCACAGTATCCACTAACATAACTATACACTGCATCCTTTGTACCAGGCGCACTGACTAGTCACATACAAGTGTGTGTGCACAAATCCACAAGAACACCACCCTATATCCTCACCTAATAATGATTCAACTCGGAACTTACACACATAGTAACCCATGTAATACTTGCAAATGACTCATCTTAGACATCTCTTCTTTAGCACCCCCAAGCCCCCACCCCCTCGTAGGCCGATCCACTTTATCCCCAGATACAGATGCCACCCTGCATACCATGTGCCTTCCAGTCCCGCTGGAGGACTTTAAGCTCCCAGAGGGCAGAGGCAGCACCCAGAACCTGTTCTTTGTTCATTTATATATTAAAAAACAGACTTACTTGCATTTCACCCACTCCAATGTTGAACACACAAACTTGGATGAGTTACAGCTACAAACTTGAAATATATTGTTCCTGTACAAACCCGGGGGGTACTGAACACTAGTAACAGGCAGAGTGCCTGGTAGGGGTCACAGGTATGTATCAGCATAAGTAGGGCAGAAAGGGCACGTATTCAGGGTCCCAGCAGAATGTCAGAGACATATTCTGGGTGGGTTACACTTTTCTGGGGAGGCACAGCTGAGGGCACGCTGTCAAAGTTCTCAAGTTCTAGGTCATCTGGGTGGGACACAGCAAGGTTTTGGTTCACAAGTATCCAGGACCAGGGAGGTATTGAGAGAAGCTTGTCTGAGCAGGCCTTTACAGGGGCTGGGTTCCAATTAGGGAAGAGTCCATAGGGCACTTCTGTAGGTGGGAAATCCTGCAACCTGGGAAGAAACCCCAGAGATCTCTGTCTCAGGGGTTGCCACTGGAGAAGAAGGATTTTTACCTAGGTCATTGAAGACCTATCTGGAGAGAACCCAGCACAAAAAGCTGAGAGGATTACCAGCCCCTGATCAGCCTGACCCAGCAAGTCTTGATTTCTAGGTCAGGTGGGTGGGCTGAAGGGACCTTGTAGTAGAGTTTCTTCTTTCTCTCAAGCAGTATGCCTGCTGCCCACTGGGCCTTTAGGTGGCAGCAGGACCAGGAAGGAGAAGATCTTATGTTATGCCTGCAAGAGAGGCAAATAGAAGGGCCCTTGCTTGCTCTTTTCCATGTACTGATGACCTCTGGGAGCCTCTTCTGCTCCCAGTTACCTCCTGAGTCACTAGAGACCCAGTGGTCATGGCTGTGTGTGGCCCAGTGAGTTGGGCGGGGGTTTTATGTGTTGGGAGCTGACTTCTGCTGGGGCATTCCTGGGACTGCCTAGGAATGCTGGAGGACAGTGGCTGATAAATAAAGCACACATACCCAAACTGTCCTCAACTTCCTGCAGGGAAGCCACAAACCTTTCTCTGCAAACACCAAGGGACACCATGAGCTCATGGTGAAGGCCTGGGGGACCCCAGGGCAAGCAAGGCACCAAGGTTCTCAGGTTCAGTGGAAGGTGGCAATCCTGCATGGCCATAAGTCCATGACAATGCTAAGCAAAGCAACCATCTTAGAGGGGGACAACAGAAGACATGTGGCTAGGCAGTGAGTGCACTGAGTGGCTAAGAGGCCTCCTCTGGGGAGCAGGAGGATGATGTACCCCCTTCCCCTGAGAGGAACAGGCCCTATACAAACACAGAGACTTTTACAGAGCCAGAAACTAATGGTTACTAAGGACTGAGCAGGTCCCCACTCAAATGCCTATCCTCCTTAGGGTATAGGGTATAGTCTCCTCAACACAGCTTGGCTCACAGACCCTCTGCCTAGATATCCAGGGGCTTCTAGACCTTGATGGGCCACAAATGGGTCTCAGAAGGGTGCTTATGTGCAAAGCACCAGAGGGCCTTAGGAGTCCAATGTGCAGACTCCTAACTCATGCCTCAAGAAGGGAATGAACTTGGGGTGAGCCCCAGCACTTGTGTACTTCCTCCACAGCTGAGCTATAAGCTGGGACTTCCCAGGCCTAGCCAGTCAACAGTGTCAGCCCTGTGGCTTTACACCAGGACACTGAGCAACATGGAACACTGACACTCTCTCCCACACCATTTTAGGCTGTCCAGTCATGGTGGCTATTCAGGAGGAAGAGATGGGCACTTCGACAGAGTACAGCCAAGACTCTGCTAACAGTACAGAACAGAAAACTGAGGCCCAGGAAAGGATGTGGGTAAGGCAGGCCAAGAGAGAACCCAATCTCTCAAGCTTGGTAACAGCTACTTTTGGAACTACAGGGAAGATTTGAGTCAACTGGACAGCTGTATACTGGACAACTACTATATTCCAGACACAGAGCTAAGTGCTCCATAGCCCCTTGGCCCACTGCATCCTACAAGGCAGGCTACATAGCTGTTTCATTATTCAGGAAACAAGCTTGAAGTTAACTGACTTACACAAAGTCACCCAGGAAACTACAGATGTGGGTTTCATAATTACTTTCCAACATGGTTTGGGAATACCCCCAGGTGACCCTGGGGAGTGACCGGGCTGGGGCAGGCAGGTTCTGTCTTGTGAGTGTAAGCCCCCCCCACCCCCTGCAGACCCTATCTCCCACAGTCCTTATAAAACATCTTCAAGAGTTTCTGTGACTCTTAGGCATCATACTGCCCAACAGAAGTTCCTGCCTTTATGAGTTGTTGTTGCTAAACCATTCAGTATGGTAATCAACAAGTGGGACTGAGGAACTGAAAGCTCACAATCCTCTAGTTTTAACTAATACATTTTAATAGTTCCATGTGCTGGGCATGGTGGCTCATGCCTGAGGCCAGTCTGGGCTAGATTAAGACAAATAAAAAAATAATCAAAATAAAAAAAACCCCAGATTAAAAAACAAAACACCTCACAAACAGGCACAGGTAGCTACTGATAACCAAATGGGTTTGTTGTGTAATAAATCTCGAAAGGCAAGGGCTCCTTACATTGTAACCACATAGGTATCTTGGCACCCTGAGCTTAAGCCAAGAACCCAGGCACATGCAAATATGTGCTCCGTACAGAGATTCCACTAATTATTTTTGTTTTTAGACAGAGCCTCTGGAACCTAGGCAAGCATCAAACTCATTGCAATCCTCTTGCCTCTGCAGGGTTTCAGAGGCATTCTGAAATCTCCCATTTACTCCCTGGATGACTGATCACTTCTGTCCCAGACTGGTCATGTAATACATTTATGTATTATACAGCATTGACATCCTGTTTCCCCTAACAGTCAAGCAGGGCGACACCCTGTGGGTATGTGATCACTGGCAGGCATATCTAACCTTTTGACATTGTGACATAACACTGTCATCACAAAGCTTACACTTGAAAACTGTATAATCGAATCACACACACATTACCAAAATATCTCTTAATGTTTTAAGTAAGTACAGTTTGTGTTGGGCTGTATTCATTCTAGTGCTAACCTTAGCTGCCTATGCTGCATTTGGCTGTGTCCTGGGGACCAGGGCCTAGACCAGGCAGAACTGAAAGGAGATGAAAGAGGGTTCCAACTCTGGTCTGATCTTTGCATAGTAAGAAGGCGCGAAGATCTATTCCTTTACTTACTATGTGTCAATTGCCAATAAACAGAAGGGCTAGGGGAGACCCAGTGCAGTAGCATCTGCTTAGCTTGTGAGGGGAGGCCACAGGTTCAACCTCCAGCATTGCAAAGAGAACAAAAAGGAAGAAAAGAAGAAAAGGGGAGAGGGAAGGCAGGGGAGAAGGAAGGGAGAAAGGAAGAAAGGGAAGGAGGGAGGAAAATTAGAAATAAATTGAAAGAGGGAAGAAAGGAGGGTAGGAGGAAGGAAGGAAGAGGGGAGGGAAGGAAGGAGGAAGGGAGGAAGAAGAGAAAAACAGGCAGGCTCTGGGGTCCGATTCTTCCTTCCTCTTTAAAAAATGCCCCCTCCCCCCCCAGTTTTCAAAGTCCTCCTAAGGATAAGTAGGGATAGAACCAGATTATTGTAGAATGTTCTCTGTATACAGTGATTTCACTGATCAGACGACAAACTTATGGGAGACAGACAAGGTCCTATAAATCATGAGGTGCCTCAAACTCTGACCCTGGAGACAGGCATTAAATCCTGGGCCACAAAGAGGGTGTGAAATCCAAAAGCCTTGGGAATGTTCTTTTACCTGTCCTCTGAGGAAAATCTTCTCATTGCATTAAAACTTTCCAGACCTGCCTGGAACCCACAGGGGCTGCAACCTGTCCTATCAACCAACAGGACATTGACTCCCCTCCCTCCTCCTCCTCCTCTCTTTCTCTCTCTCCCTCTCTCTCCCAGGAAAGTGCAGAGAGCTGTCTGGGGAGATCTGGACAAGTTCCAGCAAGTTCTCAGAGCTCTGGGGGAGGTGGAATGCTGCTTTTGACCCTCGCCATGAAAGCTGCAAAACAGGAACCAGTGACCAGAGAGGGCTTTCACTTTGTCAGCAGAAGCGAGGGCATCCCACTTTAAGATGCTAACCTTCTCTCTTTCCTGTACAGACTGCTGCCTGCAGTCAGCAGCACCCTTGCTCCTGGGAACTGCAGTTCCAGGGGCCTGCAGAGGCTCCCCACTGCCCCAGGGAATCAAACCTGTGCTCTGGGTGAGAACTTCAGCAATGAACCACTTAGCTTCCACTGGAAGTTCTGGTCCACCTACCTCCCTGCTATTCAAGTGTCACACCTCAAACCACACTCACCCACATGACATTCACTATCCTGCTCACTCATTTCTGGGAAACTTCAGGCTGATCCAGCCCCAAAGTTACCATTTCCTGAGCAGTCCTATCAGAACCCTCAGCCCCACCCCTGCTCCAAGGTGACTTGTCTAAGGTCACACAGTAATGTCGCACCACAATACAGATACTATTACTGGAGGGCTGGGCCTGAGGAATTGTGTTATCCTAAACAGTGTCAGAAATATGTGGGGAGCTCATCCCAGCTAAAAACAATCACAGAGGGGCCCCAGCCTCAGAGGCAGGGCTGCCCTGGACAAGGTCATACCTCCCTCCCCTATTCGTCATACACTGAATACAGGCAGCACCTACTGTTGCCCTAGGCTAGGCCTCACCTCCTGGAGGCAGGACTGTAGGAGAACCCAGAAGGATTGTGCAGGCTCAGAGATGGCTCTGGAGTCAGGGCTGGGCTACTGTGAGAGAAAAATACCTGAACTCCCTGAACTGCTTGGGTGGCCATTGGCAGATAAACCCAGTCCTAGAAACCTCACATGCTGCAGATAGGCAGGGCTTCACTCCATAAATCCCCCGGGAGGGGTCCATAGCCAGAGAGTCTGAATAAAAAGGGCACCATGGCAGCCTGTCATCTTGTTAACAGGGCTGGAGCCTGCGAACAAAGCCCCTCTCACCCTTCACGTTCCCCTAGATGGACTTGCAAAATTCCCTCTCAGGTGTGCAGAAAGTCAGCCCTGAAGCTAACCCAGAGTCTGAGGAGGCAGAGACTGCAGTGAGGTCTACTGCTGCAAGGTGGGGGCCTTGGGACACAGGATACAGGGACCAGGGTGCAGGCGACTAACCTTGCCTGAATGAAGCAGAAAAGAAAGCACTGGCACTCAGTTCAATTGTTAACTTTCAGTTCTTAGTGAAGAAGACTCTTGTTCCATCCCAGGCCTGCCCTGTTATGACCTTGGTCCCTTGTCCCTGGGCAGTGGCTGTTGTCTGTCCTTCCCAGCCTAGAGGTACTGTTGAGGAGCTCCCTGGGAAGCTGGATATGCTTTGAGGGTGGGAGCCTTGTTTTTCCCTGAGCACGCTCCCTTGGGAGGTGGCTGCTGTTTGAAGGCCCTGGAGAGTTTCCCAGGCAGCTGAGGCTTCTGTTGAGTGCTAGGGGAAGGATAGCCCAGTGGGTATGATGTTATATCAGGGGTAGCAGGCTCTGGTGGAGGACAAAAGAGACATGCTGTACTATTTGCCAGGTGTCCTGACGTCTTTCTTCCCCTGTGGCTCTTCTGGTACTTCTTCCCTCCTCTCTCTGGGGTGGTTCCAAGCAACCAGGCTACCTGCTCTGTTATGAGTCCTTTTCTTTGTGGAGGATTTGGCCTCTCCTAAGGGATGAAAGCTGTATCCAGCAAGGCAAACACTTCCTGGGCCCAGAGTACCTTTCTCTCTCCTTCCAGCCCTGCTAGCTCAGAACTGCCTGTTCCAAGGACCACCTGATCGATAGATGACTTCACAGAGCCGGACGCCTTGCCAGCACCATGGCAGTCCTCTGAGGACTGAGGAGGTCTGAGGCTGCTCTTGGAACTGCTGCCCATCTGTGCCCACTGGCTGACCTCTGCTACACAGCACAGTTCTGGTGACCTGGGGCTCAAACCATCAGGCAAAATTTAACCCCAGTGTTAATTAGAAGCACTGGCTAGTCTATGCCTGCCCCAAACTGAGGCTGCCATGACTCACAATGTTAAGAACATAGTAAGTTCTACCAGGTTTGCACTGTCACAGGGTGGTCTCATCTTAAGTTTTCTAAGTCCCCCCGCCCAACCATTGTCCATTGAAACTTTCTGCCACTAGAAATCTGTTTTATAGTCTGAGCTGCTCAGTAAGGTAGCCATTAGCCTATGTGGCTATTGAGCATCTTAAGTGAAGCTAGTGCCAATAAGAAAATGACTTGAGCTAGAGATGTAGCTCAGTTGATATAGTGCTTGTCTTGTATGCACAAAGCACTGGATTAAGTCCTAGTGACAAATCAAACTGGGCCTGGTGACACAAGCTTATAAACCCAACACCCAGGAGGAAAATAAAAACTAAACAAATACCACTTTTATTCTTAAATCAGCCTAAACTTATAAGCAGCCATATGTTGGCAGTCACCATATTGGATGGTAGTTTTCCACTGAGCTCAGCAGCATCCCTCATGGGGGTGACCTAGCAAATGCCACCAAAAGACCCAAGGCAGGGCTCTGGTTAATGGCTCTCAGCCTGACCTCAGCCTAGAGACTCATCTTAGACCTCTTAGGATCCGAATATACCTGGGTACTCAGTAGGTGCTCAACCCGTGCAGAGATATGAGAGTGTTCTTTGAATTCCACTGTGGGCTCTGCATATTCATACAACTGCTCAACAGTCAATGTACTGGCCAACAGTATTGGCTCATTACTAAGCACTGTGGTGGGCAGTGGGGTATAGAGTGGTAAGGGACCTATTTTTCTGTCTCTAAGAAGATTGATTATAAAGTCAAGGCCTTGCTCCAGCAGGAGTTATACTGGGTTTTCTCTGTTCCCTACTGTGTTGGGCTGGGCACAGTATTCTCCCACAGCTGATATTGGGGCTTCTTTCTGGAGTGCATATGGCTGGAAGGGGAAATACTCATGGCTGAGGAAAGCTGTGCAGGGGAGAGCAAAAGCAAGCAGCATTAGGAAGCAAGCCTTAAACTCTGTACAGGCAGTTGCTTCCGGTACAGACTCAGATTCTCACCAAAGCTTTGCCATTTGGTGGTTTCTCACTAAGGAAGTTTGGAGTAAAAATAGCCCTGAAGGGACTCAATTCCAGCTACTTACAGGGTAGTCACTGCCTGGCTAAGATATAAAAAAAGAAAGGAACAAACTTACTATAAGACACATAGACCTAAAATCTCAATACGATGTGCCGTGGAAGATAAGCTTTGGATCCAGAGCCCCTGAAATGAAGGAGTCTTTCAGCACACCATCCAGGTTTCCTGGTGACATGGCCTTGTTCATTCCTTGACCAGATTTCTGGCCCACACTCAAAGATGAGCTGTTGAGAAACACAGGTACCAACACTTTGGCAATTGCCTCTCAAGACTTCCCTCTTAGAAAAACCACTTGCCATGGCCAGGCCCATTGGCAGTTAAGCCTGATGGTCAAGGGCAGGGCACCTCAGTCCCACTGTATGACCTGATGCTCTCCTGAAGCCCATCTAAGGAATACCATCTGCTCTCCTAGTCTGACTGCAGCTGGCTTCCAGGTGAACCAGGAACTGGAACTTATCTATGCCCTGGCACCAATACTAAAGCCATATGCTGGGTACCTCTGGCAGCTATTTCTTAGTTCCTGCAGTGTTCTGAGAAATCTCTCTGCAAGGTCTTGTAGGTCTTGTACAAGATCCTCACAGCTCGATGCCAGCCACCCCCCACCCCCACAGACAGGCTCCTCCTGGGACTTTGGTGCACACTGATCCTCCTCCTCCTCCTCCTCCTCCTTCTCCTCCCTCTCTTCCTCCACCACCACCACCACCACCACCACCACCAGCATCACCACCAGCCTTTTCCAGCTAACACTTGTCGGAAGTCTTCTGTGCACCCATCACCTCTGGTAAGAGAGCCCTGCATGGAGTCCCCGGGTGTCTCTTCAGCATCAAGGATTCATTCTGACAAAGGAGTAGCTTTCAGTTAAAACCCTTAGCCACTGCTTCCACCAAAGGCTCTGAGCTAATTCTTATGTTGGCAAAGAGAACGTACCAGGGATGGAGCCTTGTAAAATGTCTGCTGGAGAACCAACACTTCTTCACCTTTAGAAAGAGGCGTGGGGGGCACTCTGGTTCTCCACCCACCCTCGAATCCAGAGGAGGAATCAAGGTCTCCTCTGTGGGCGCACAAAATGGGCCTGGTGCACGCTGAAGCTACTCTCATGGCCAAGCCTCAGGCTGACACCATGCAGCAAACGGTGCTACCCACAATGCACTGGCTCTTCTCTGTCACACACATGCACGCACACTCACCCCCGCGCCCGGGGGGATCCAGGGCCCGGCCCGCGGGCGCCCCGCGTAGACCCCTCCAACCCCACACTCACCTAGAAGTTGCACAGTCCGCGGTCCCACCCTGGCGCCCCCGGAGGCTGGAGCCTGGCCCGCGGCGGCCGCAGCGAGCGACTCGGGCAGGGATCAGCCGGCGCCGAACAAAGGCTGCGAGCAGGCAGCGGGCGCCGCCTGCATCCCCGCTCCGCGCCGGGGCGGCGGCGGCGGCGGCGGCGGCGCGGGGGCCTCGGGCGGCTCCGGCGCCCGCTTGCTGCGCGCTGCCCGCTCCGAGGGCGCTCAGGCTGCCGCGTTCCCTCTCGCTGCCCCTCGCCACCGCCGCCGCTGTCCGGCTACCGCACCGCACACATCAATTATTCATCGCCCGTCTCCAGCTTCCCGGGCGAAGCCAATCACAGGCGGAGGCTCCGCTAATGGGGCCGCCGCTGAGGAGGCAGCCAGCCGCGCGCCCGGGCGCAAGCGACAGCCTTTGGGGACAGGGACAGGGACCGGGGGCGCGCGGGGAGCGGGAGCGCACGGGGCGCGCGGGAGAAACTTCCCACGGACCGCCGCGCTGCTCCGCGCTCCCGGACCCTGCGGGCGTGACCACCCAGCCTGCGAGCCGCCGCGTGGGGCCGGGGGCTCGGGGGAAGCCGGGCGCGCCGCGGCGGGGGGAGGGGATGGAGGAGGAGCGCGGGAGGAAGATGAAAGGCGAGCGGCCCTGCCTCGCGTCTCGAGGGAGCCCTCCCCGCCCCGCGAGCCTTATGTCCGCACCCCCGCCCCGCAGCCCGCAGCCTACACTCACTCGCGTGCGCAACCCGCCGGCCCAGCCACTTCGCTGAGAGGGAGCGCTAGTGACTGGGAATGGGAGGCAGTTCACGTTTCAAACTTGCACGCAGGGGTGGTGCTGGTGCACGCCGCCGCCGGTGCGAACACAGGACCCGACGAGTGGCTCTCCAGCCTCCGGGCGGGGGCGGCGACCGGGCTCCGGTCCCTCCCCCCGCCTTGGCAATTAATTGGAAGCAACACTTGTGCGAGTGGGGCTCCTGGAGCGCCGTTGCCAAAGGGGGCCTCCGGGAAGGTGCTGGCGGTGGATGACTTTGGATGCCTCCTGCTGCCGCCAGTGAATCTTCCCAAGCGGTCATGCTAATGAGGATCCGCAGTGGAGCCCAGGCGAAGGCCGCCGGGGGAGGGCGGGGCAGGTTGGGAACATCCAGATGCAACCCGGGTTTCAAGGGTTTTCGGAACGGGTTCGTAGGGGTGTGGAGAAGGTCTGCAGCTTGACAGCTCACTCGCCAGGCACCAGGGTCCCTGTCGCCCTGGAATTTCCCCGATCGCGGGGTCCAGGCAGGGTGAATTGAGGAACCGTAGGCTCAGGCTTCCCGACTTCGGGGAGTTCCTTTGCCCCACAGCCGGCGGCTGGAGGCCCCACCCCTGCTCCCGGAGCTGCCGCCTTCTTGACACCGCATCCTGTAGTGGCCCGGCCTCTTCCTTCCAGCTAGTCAGTCGCAAGAGCTCCAGGCTTTGGGCGGAGTTTGCCCCTCCCACTCGTCTGCCCCCGAGGCACCCCTGGAAACCTGTTCGCCGCCCCACCCAAAAGAGGTCTGCTCCTTCCCTTCTATGAGAGCTCTCCCACCTAAACCACTCACTAGGGAGAAACTGTTTTATAGCGCCCCCGCCCCTCCCACTTGCCAGTGAAAGTTGTTTGAATGAGTTCCTAACTACCCCAATTAGGAAAGTAGGAAGGCCGGTCACTCACCACAAGAAAGGTAGCCAAGAGCTGCTTTTAATTCTCTGCATTTGAACACTGATCCCACCAGCACCGGGAATTGATCCCCTTTGTCTTTGAGGGTCATTCTTACGACACACACGCCCCTTTCGGTTATAAGATTTGCCCCTAAGCATTTCTGCTTGTCTTGCTGCCTGTCACGGAAGTGGCTAGACAAATCACGTATCTATATATTACGATCTTGCTCCTTGCTCCTTGTTTGACATAAGTCGTTAGCAAGCTCTAATCCCACCCACTGCCACTTGAAATATCACTTTCGTGATGGCATTTGGAAATGCAGTTGTCATGGGCTTTCTTCCCTCCCAGGAGCTGGTTAAATGGATTAATTCCTACTTCATAACTGGCTTTCTTTTTGCACAAGAACTAGCTTCTGCAAGTGAGATTAATGGGCACCTTCTTCCTAGAGGGCCAACCTAGGGGCAGTGGGGGGTGGGTGGATTTCGCTCTGCTATGCACACATTTCAGGTAGGGCTCACTCTCCTCTTGTTTTATAATGGCTTCTTTGGGGACACTCATTTACTCCCTGGGATATTTACTGATATCCTGCCTCTCTACATAGCCCCACAGAGATTTGGGGTGCCAAGAAGCTAGGTGAAAACTCTCCCATCTTTCCCACTGCCCAGCATAGCCAGTAGATAGAGAAGGTCACTTTGGCCTACATTTCAGAAGCAAGCATGGAGAGACACATCCCTAAGACCTCCTTTCTGGTATCAGGATGAATTAACAATATCAAGGCTCCAAACACTAAAGCCCCTAAATAACCAGAACGCCCCCCCCCCATCCTCCTAATGACAGTTTCCAATTCTCATCTGATACTCAGGGCCTTTTCAACCACCAATGGGCTTACACACACGGCAGAAGAATCTTATGATAACCCTGGGGGAGGGGAGATGACTGTTGCTGCAGAGAGCCTGAATTCTGTTCTCAGCACCCAAACAACAGTAACTCCAATTTTAGGGGATCCAGTGCCATCTTCTTGCCTCCAGGGGACCAGGCACACAAGTGGAACACAAACATACAAGCAGGCAAATACACACCCATACATAATATAAACAAATAGAAATAAAATATAAATATTTTAAAGAGAGTTCATTCCTGAAGGTTGAGTGAGAATTGAGGCTGGAACCAAGCAAAGTTCACACATCGGGGACAGGGACTTGGTGGTAACAATCCTCTAGAAACTACAGTCTCCCATGGCTTTGCCTCTGGGTCCTACTTATCAGTTCTCCTAGGAACCCACTTCAGAAGTACCAGAGTGGGGCCCAGAAAAGAGAATTAGCATGCAAGATTCAGAGTTTTCCAAGGTAACCCAAAAAGTAAATACTCTTTGCTAGCATATTTACATAATTAAGAAAACAAATTGTTTTCAAGCACCGATTTATCAGTCCAAACTGGCCCGTTTCATTTGCTAATTTCTAGACTCTCTGCTGTGGAATCAAGTCCCTTAAGGCCCTCTCAGTTTTCTTTAAAAGGGTTTTCCAGGACTCACTCCACATACCTAACTTCCAAAGATTTGCTCAAAAGATTGGAGCCCACAGTCGCTGCTCCAGTCCCAGGTTTGCCTTGATAAGGATCTAAAGCCAAGAGGCACAGACAAAGGCATCCTGCAACTCCACTCTCTGATGCTCTGCAGCTCTCTGAGTGACCTCGGCAAGGGCCCCCCTCACCCCACCATGGCCCCGGGGTGGGGTGGGGGGATGACTTGGGGATGAAGAAGAAAGGAAGAAAGAAAAGGCGAGCTGTAGTCCCATGCTGTGGCTCCTTGATGAATGTGGGTGTCTGAACTCCTGCCCTGGGCCTTAGTGAGGAGGAGCTGCCAATAAATACAGTGCTGGGGGCATAGTTGGCTGGCTCCGGAGAGGGGATGCTATATCCTCTGGAGAGCCTTGGGGGAGGGGGGCATCTCTGCAGGGCCCACTAGAGAGGGGGGGTGAGAGGGGGGCATCTCTGCAGGACCCACTAGAGGGGGGGGGTGAGAAGGGAGGTAATGAAGCCAGGACACCATATTGTCATCCCAATCTTGGGTCAAAGCGGGGACCTCCTCCAGCTCATCAATGAGAGGTGTGCCTCCCGGAATCAGCTCCAGAAAGGAAAGGTACCATGACACTTACCTGGAGTGTAGGTCACCCAGGGGTCAAAAGTAGTTCCAAGCTGGGTCACCTCCCATATACAGCTAATTTTGTTTACGAGTCCTAGGGGCCCAAAAGCCACTAGAAAGTTAAGAAAAGAAAGGAAAGAAGAAAGATGAAGGAAGGGAGGAAGGAAGGAAGCCAGGCCAGCCTGGCATGCACAAGCTCCCTTGACCAGGAGAGGAAGAACAATGAGGTCTGATATGGCTCAGACTTTGGGCATTGGGTTCTGAGTCCCAGAGATGGAGCAAACCTCTAACTCAGGCAGCTTGCTGATGTAGGACTGAACAAGGATTCTGACGACTGGGAGATGTCACCTTTGTGGGCTCAGGTACTCAGTGGGAAGGTAGAGTGAACAGGGAAGCCCTAGGTGGGTATGTACCTAGTCCTTGCGAAACATGGTGAAGATAAGGGATGTGGACAGAAAGGACTGTTGCTCTGAAGTACCAGTACAAAGACGGGTCACAGGGCACCAGGTACACAGAAGCTAAGTTGCCTAAAGATCAAATGACAGCACTGAGTGTGTGCCACCTCCTGGGCTTTGCCTCCTTTTGCATGATCAGGACACAGAGTCACATCATTGCTAGACACTGTTCCCTCTCCTATCCTTCCTCCTTAGCCCCAGCGAGTCCTTCTTAATCTTGAAGATGGAAGACACAGGTAAGATTTGGCCTGTGAGCAGTGCAGGTGTTGCCTGTGTTGCCATAGGAGTCTAGAAGTTTACCTACACTAGAGACACAGTGCAGTGCCACCAGGCCGGGTTCCCTCTATTCCTACCAACACCTGGACATTGAATGCCTGCTGGTTGATGTGCAAGAGCCAGTGCTTTCTAAGGACTAACACACAGCATCCTTATGTCCTCTTTGCCATATAGAAGGTAATATAGGGATAAAGAAGTCAGGCAGAATTTGAAAAGTTAGCCTTGATACATCCTCTACATGCTACACATTATACTGTCTGACATGGGAAAACTAGACTCAGCTTTGATAGTGGCCATCTGAGCCATACAGCCAGAATAATGAGCAGAACTGTTGTATTATATATACTCTTAGCATATGAAGAAACAAATTGTTGCTTTGCTTCTTTTTAAAATCCAGCCTTTGTACATTTTTACCCACTTGCTGTTGGCAAGGGCAGCTCCATCTGAGATGGAATGGGAAGGAGTCCTCTTTACCTCCCTTTTTCCATCATAGTGTACAATGCTCCTTCCTGGAATCCCAGCATGGCTCCTTATCCCAGGCCCAGGCAACCTTCTCAGAACCCCACATTTGGCTTCTGCCCAAATCCTATAATCATTTCATTTTGAAAACAACACCAGCCCCTGCCTCTCACCTTTACTCAGCATGTCCGAGAAACCCTACAATTTCCAGGTTATTGGAGATCCAGGAAAGCTTTCGGCAGGGCTGACGGTGGTGGGGGAGTGAGGTGGGGACTCATGAGTAGGCTCAGAATGCCCCCTTTAATCCCGAGGAACTGCCTGTCCCCTACCTGCTCAGCTGGCAAGGGTTCAGACCCCAGGATCTGTACTTGTTAGGGCCCCTCAACTGGACTGATGCTGATGAAGAACTTGACAGGCATGTGTGGGAGCTGCTCCCAGGGCTGGAGTGGAAGCGGGAAAAAGTATTGCTGTGTTTCTGGACTCACTGAGGAACTCAAGAGGCAGAGGTTGAAACAGTTGGGCTTTCAGAGTCTACTGCACCCTCTTTTTAAATGACTGAGACCACCCAACAGCAGGTTCTGATGAAGACCGAGTAGACATACAAGATAGGTTGAGAAGCCATGGTGTTGGATGAATTGCATGCCTTCCCAAATGTTGAAGTACTAGCCCCAGGATCTGTAAAAGAGACACTGTTCAGAAACAGAGTCTTTGCACAAAATCAAGTTAAGATGAGGTCATGAGTGTGGGCCCTAGTCCAGCATGACTGATGTCCTTGAGAAAAGGGGACATTTGGATACAACAGGCAGACATGTGTACCCTCTTTAGGGAGGACTGTGTTAGTTTTAGAGACTGCAGAAGCTTCATAGCCACAGTTAGAGAGCTTCTAGCAGCCTGAGGGGGCCCCAGGACTGCTCCTTCCCTGGCACCTTCATAAGAGCTTGGCAGGGCCCACTCCAGTGTTTCAAGTATTTATTTTGTTTAATGCTGTCTCTCTGGTTAAAAGGCGAGCTCTTTGTCAACTAGAACTGTTGCCTGGTACAAGTTGTGTTGATAGTTTCTAAAATATGTCCTACAGCTGCTTAATAAATACTCTCTGCATAAAGGAGACCAAAAACAGTTGCCTGAATTAATGAGAATGAAGAAATGAATGAATGTACAGTGACTAATCAATCACAGGCTCCAGAGATCTGCATGTCCTGGCTACCTGAGCCTGCCTACCCAGGGACTAGGTTGCCAGCCTGCTGTCTGGCAGAACACAAGCTATTTCCTAGGGAGGAAGTCTGTTTGGACAGGAAGCTTAGGCTAGTTAACAAAGGGGCCAGGAAGTGGTGGGTACATGCCACATGAGCCAAGCCTCTAATGAACCTTTCCCCATTGATTTCTACAGTTGCCTTTGAAGGGAGGGAGTACAGAGGCAGCTCAGATATTCATGCCTTGGCAGACCTAGGGATTTTATTGCTTCTCCCAGGACAGAGCTCTAATGGAGGTTTCCAGGTGGCTCTAGGTCTGGACCCACATAAGTTCCTTGGAGCTCAAAATGCAATTTCCTTTCCTGCCAGAGCAGTCCGTCCGTCTGTCTGTCTGTCTACTTGTATTACTGGACACTTCTCCAGGCAGCGTAGGGGGTCAGTGCCCACTTTGCACAGGTCAAAAGTGAGGTTCAGATAGGGAAAGGGCTTGAGGTTACAAGGCACATTTACCAGGGTGGGGAGCAGGTAGGGCTGCAACCCTGGGCACTCAGCAGCTCCTCTTTTTAAACGAGGAAATGGAAGCTCAGAGAAGTGCAGGGGCTGCTTTCTATCACACAGCAAAATTAGCAGCCAGGAAAAGTTCTGCAGCCCTGAGCTGCCTTTCCCAGCCCAGTGCTTTTGCCTATACCTCATGAAAATGGTGGTGACTGACTTGTCACCTAGGTGTGTAAATTGAGGATGGCAGCAAGAAGGGAGGTGTTGGGGGAGGACACAGGAGATTCTGTCCTGGTAGGCTTAGTTTCTGAAGGCCCTGGTGCTTGGGGTACTAGAGAAGGGGAAAGCAGAGGTGAGTTGAGTGGGGGAGCATGCCCTGACACCTCAGTGCTCTGGGCAGAAGTTTCAGAACTCTGCAGGCTCAGGAGGTTTGCCAGGAACTATCACCTGGTGCCATCTTTCCCTCTTCTCCATGCTGTCTAGGGTGAGAAGGGGATCTCCTGGCTGCCTGCTTCTTACCAGCCCCATTTCCCACAGTGGCTCAGGTGAGGTAGCAGCTTCTTCCTTTCCCCAGTGTGGTCCTAGATGCCCCCCACTTCCAGGGGCTCTGAACATGAGCAGACAGGCCACACAGGAATGTCTGTCTGGGGAGAATCTGAAGGTAGCTGCCAGGCCAGGGCAAGAAGTGGGAGGCCTGATGTTGAAATCAGGATCCTCAGAGCTGAGCTCAGCCGAGTAGCACATTCCTGGCAGGGAGAAAACTCCATGGGCCACTGGGGACCAATGGCAGGTCACCGTCTTTCTCTAGGCCCTGGTTTCCTTTCACTACAAGGAAAGACAGCTAGTATGGATTCTGTATCACTCTTTGTGATGAAGGGTACCGACTTCCCTCTGTCTAGTTGGGAAAGCCCCAAGAAGCCGCAACCCCAATGGGGTGACCTTGCTAATCTCCTGGAAAGGTGGCTCTGGGGCAGGCAAGAGACCCGAAAATACCCATCATTTTGTCAAGACCAAGAATCTACTTCTAAAGTAGCAGACACACAGTGACTTTTTGCCTCTCCATTCCTTGGAGCTTATTTATATGGGTCTAATCTATTCAACTAGATACTCCATGAAGGCAGGGGCTCTATCTGCTTTGTTTGCTGCCACATCCCTGATGATTCTACACACAACAGGTGCTCAAAAAATGTTTATTTAATGACTAATGGCAAACCAACTTATTAACTTAGTGGTAGGATTTCAGCTTTACCTTTTCACTGTCTATATTCCATGATTATTCTAGAAATAATATGTATATTATTTTTAGGATTATAAAAAACATAATCAACTTTCTCATTCTAGAATTAGTTAAATCCAAAGTAAAAACCTTTTTCCCTCTGAAAAGTGATGTATACTGTATTCATAACCACCAACTTGGGCATCAAGTATGAAACAACCTCTTAACACCAACCGAGTTTCAGAGGCCTGGAATACTGGTGGCCCAGGCGAGGTGTGGCCGGTGGACATGCTGGAGACTTGTCTTCCTATCCCTTCCAACATGTCTTGCTTCCACCCTCGTAGATCCCTGTTCCATGCTCTGAACTGTGTTTTCTGCCTCTGGTCCCATCTCCCTCTTACCTGCTAAGGCTTCTAAATGGCAAATCTAACCATGCCATTCATCTTGCCTAAAAAGTGCCCTGGCTCCCTACATCTGCCAGGATCAAGTCCAAGGTATAGTTTCTTAGACTGCCATTCATGGCCTCAAATTATGTGATCCTAGGCTTGGATGGCTCTTATCTGATGCTTGCTGTAGTGCTTGTGTGCATGGACCCTGATTTGCTTGCTTTATTTGTGCCACTGTTCTCCCGACCTGCCAGTCAATGTCTAAGCAGCAGCGGGGTGCCAACTTGGAGTTGGGAAGAAACCTGTTGGCCACACAGGAGTGGCAGGGCAGTAGAGCCTCAGCTCCCATCCACCAAGCTCTGGGATGTTCCTGCCAGTAGCCCAGGGTGTCAAAGAGGCCTCATGTCTGGTCCACTATGGTGTGGGGACACTATAGTCTAAATGCTGTGTCCCCAGGTTACAACATTGTGCGTTGAAATCTGCTATCTAATATGAGACCATGAAGAGGGGGGTCCTTTAGGAGGTGAGAACGACATGAGATCTGCACCTTCAGGAGGAGACGATTTCCCAGATGAAGAGGCTTCAGGAAGCCTTGGCACTCCTCCTGCCAGGAAAGGATGGAGGAAGAAGGTGCCAGCAGATACCAAGGGCCCTTCCCAGGGCTGAATCTGCTGGTATTTTTGGTCTTGGACTTCCCAGTCTCTCTGCTGTGAGCTGGAACTTTCTGTTGTCTATAAATAACCAAGGCTGAAGTGTTTGGTTATAGCATGTTGCATGCTGCCTGCTCTCTGCTTCAGCTTACTCAGCTGAGATGTGCAGTGTGGCAGCCCTGGGATCCAAGCCATTGCTGCTGAATGCTCTGGAGCACAGAGAGCCCACACCCACCTTGGGTTCCAGACAGACCTGGGAGCATGGTATGTAATTGAATTCGGCTTAATTAACTCATTGAGCCAAGGAACAGTCATTACTGACAGAGCCCTGGGTGTCAAGAGGTGGCTGGAAGTCAGGAACTAAGAGATAGCACTAGATCCTCTAGGCATCCACACCCTCAGAACCCTTAACTCCTCAGATGCTGGGAGCCCAAAGGTAGGGGGCACTGCTCTTGTCATACATCCTGAGTGATGCAGTAAAGAGATTAGAACCTGCCTCCTTTGTACCCAGAGCTTCTACAATGCTCTTCCCTCTGCCTGGGATGCCCTTCCTCAACCACATTCAGGGCAGCTCTATGGGGCCTCCCAGTAAGGTTAGTTCCTCAGCCAATCCTTCCTAAGTTCTCATCCATGAGGCGCCTTCATTTCCTCTGTAAAGACATCTCCAGAGAACTTACTGTAGGGCGAAGATGATGCTCACCTCACAGTGTTCACTGTGTCTAGCACAGGGTCAGGCACATAGCCCTGTAAAGATGGGAGAGGCCTTGCTTCGAGGCTAAGAGCTAGAGGTGTCAGGTATGAGCCTTCAACTTGAGATGAGAAAGATGGGCTCAGGGCCCTATGCTTGCAAAGAAAGCCAGAGCTACATGATGTCTGCTGTTATGGTCAAGTGAAAGAATAGGCTAATTCAAGCGGAGACAAGCCTCTGCATCTCAAAGAAATTGGCATGTGGATGAAGTTCAGGTCTGGTGAACTGAGTCAGTGTTCCACTGGCCTAGGTCAGGAGGCAGCGCTCCTGCCCACTTCAACCCCTCTGGCTGTCCCCAGATTTCTAGACATCTTCCTTCCTCCTTCAGGGACACAGCCTAAGATGGGACTCAGGTATGCCTGGGTCTGAATTCTAGACCTGCCATTTGCTAGTTGGGAGGTCTCCAGCAAGTCGCTCACCTCCTTGTGCCCCAGTTTAAGATTTTTGTTGAGAGCAAAGGAGAGGGTGAATGTGTCATGTTTGCCCAGGACGATGAAGAGTCAATAAAATCCCACTCCTTAGTCAGTGCATAGAGCTGAGAAGCTTCTGTCTGAAGTGCCTGGCCCCAGAAGTGTCTCAGATTTCTGGGTTCAGTGGGTTGTAAAATATGTGCATATACATATACTGAGAAGGGGACCCAAGTCTAACACTAATTTTCAAGTCACAGACACCTTATGAAAATAGTCTATAGGAAAAAATGTAACAACACAGTGCACTTATTGTTAAAAATTAAAAAATGAGGGCTTATATAGACCAGGTTAATCTCAAGATGTAGCTGAGGAGGACTTTGAATTCCTAACTTTCCTGCCTCTACTGTTAGAGTGCTGGGGTGGCAGGTGTGTGCCACTAAGCTTGGCTTTATGCAGTGCTGGGGTTCAAACCCAGGATTTGTGTGTGACAGGCAAGTACTCTACCAAATGAATCACATGCCCAGCCCTGCACTGTATTTTGCCTGTGACCTGTCTCAAGCAGTTGGGCACGGAATTTTCCATGAGTATTCAACAGCCTGTAATTTAGCACCTGGGAGGTAGGATCAGGAGGACTAGGAAAGTTCAAGGCTAGCCTGAGTTATATGCGATCTTGGCTCAAAAAACTTTAAAAACAAAGAAACAACCCCTTCAAAATACTTAGGATTGTTAGCAGTGGCAGGCAGAGCAACAGTGACAGGTAGTGTGTGGTGTCAGTCTAACCCTGCGAGGGTCAGGGAGACCATGTTCTGGTCTCTGTGCTGGTCTCTTCTCTGATCAGACGGGACGTGGGTCAGTGATCCTCACAAACCCTCTGCACTCCAACAGAAGCAGGAAGCCCAGGGCCAACACTTAGGCTCAATATGTTATCTCCAGCAAGGTACTGCTCTCCTGCCTGACCTATCACCTAGCGCCTCCTCTTTCACAGGGGATTCTTTTTAGTGGGTGGAGGACAATATCCTGTACCTGCTCTGTCTCAGTCAATGGCAAACAAAGTACAGCTCACTTCTACAACATCTCATCCTATCTTCCACAAAAACAAGCCCAGCAGGGAGGGAATCATAGCTCCATTTCTTGATATACCACAGGAAGTGCAGAATGGTAATGCTAATTTTCTAAAGCCACACAGAAGTAAGAGCTGGGGCTCTGCTCTGGTAGAATTTGTGCTTCGTATGTCTGGGGCTCTAGGTTTGAGCTTTAGCACCAGTAATTAAGTAAATGAAGCCATCACTCAAAAGCAGGCAAGGACACGGCAAGCCTAGGGAAGCAGTCGCTGCAATGAGATTTTCCCAAGATGGAACCTCCTTGTCCCATCCTTGTTACTCAAATCATTTAAGTCCAATGCCTGCACTGGTCACTGAAAGCCAACCTTCAACCACACTGGACTGGCCAGGAAATGGACTTAGATAACAAATGGCTGACAACAAGAGAAATGTCTACCTCCTCGCAGAATCTGAAGTCCTGGCCGTTCCAGGTGGTATGCATGGTACCCTGCTGCTCAATGCACAAGGGTGCACTTGCAGGGGCTGGTGTTCTGGGACCTTAGCTGAGATGCCATCTTTGTGCTACTTGATTAGCTAGGTGATAGGAGTCCCACATAGAGGTAAGGGAGCCCTTCCCTCTAAGGGGAGGGGCCTGGGACTGTAAGTTTGAAATCCAACTGTGGTTCAATTTGGGCTCCAATGCCCTGGGGCTCAGCATCCTGCATCCATATTTAAAGGGTAGCCTCTCTTTTATTCTTTTTCTCCAGCTATAGTAGGAAAGGCACACACAAGGTCCAGCCTCAGAAGGGAAGCATTTGAATCTCTCTCCAGGAATCACCAAGTTGCCCTCTTCACACAAAGGCATATAAACAAGTGTCTAGGCATCCTTCACAGCTGCTCATCTGGCTTCCTTATGACTAGAGCCGCACTAACCTCCCATTTCTTCAGGGGATCTGCCTCTTCAGGGGAGGCAGGGTCTCCATTCTTTCTCCCAAACCTGTCTGCACATATATGGATCCTGGCCTCTTGAGAGGGAGTGACTGCAAACATCTGCGGCACATTTGAGAGGGGGATCATGACCACAAAGAAACTCAAGGGAATAGGGCTATATGTTAGCTATGTCACTTCTATGGTTGAGGGAGTTCAGGAGCAGGCAGAACTAAATGGCAGTGGGCATCCTAGAGTTGTGCCTTAGACAGAGGAACATGATGTGATGGTGACTCCAAGGTAGAGCATAGCTGAGCCAGCCAGGCCAGATTTGCAGAGAACTGATATCCCTGGGGGACAGGGAAAGACAAGATGAGGAGAACAGGAAGGAAGAAGGGACAGAAGTAGAAAAGGAAATAGAGAAAAAAGGAAATAGAGGAAGGGCATGGAGAGGAGGGAGAGACAGGGTGTTGCACAGAAAGATGCCTCAGGCCCCTAGGAAGTGGAGCCTACCCTGGCAACCCCAACATGAGTGCAGCACACACTTAGTATGTAGTTGTCCAGTTCTGCTCTTAACCTAGTCCCTCTCCAGCCCTGTAATCCTGAGCATTGGACTTGAGTCCTGTGAGCCTCAATGTCTTCATCCAGAAAAAGAAAGCATTCCATCATGAGCTGCTATGGTGAAAATGGTAGAGGTCTGTGCCCTACTACTGTCTTGATCTCTTTGGCTCCAATCAAGTCTAGGTTAATGGCCAGCAGGAGCATCTACACAGCCCCTACTTTACCCTTACCCAGGCCTTGTGGTTCTTCTGACACTGTATCCCTCCTAAGCATGCTCCTGCTTGGTCCCTGTATGTGAGTTCTTTGAAGGTACAGACAATCTTGGGGCACACCGGTGCTTATGTTGCAGGGGTGAATTCAGCTTATTTTCAGCAGCAAGTTTCTGCTGACTATAATTACGAGGCAGTTTGAAAGGCAGACTCCTAGTAATTCCTGTTTCCTGCCAAAGACAATAGTGTCTCTTCATTCCAAACAGGTGAGACTGGGTCCTCTGGAATCCCCTGCAAAGAGTCCAACCCCTGGGCAGTGTTCCCCAGCTGGCCAGCCTCAACAAGTCTCCATGTTCCTAGGAAGGTAGTGAGGCATCTGTTAATGACAAGCCATTGGCCAGTTTTCCTGTTGTTACTCACAGCCAAAGTGGGCCCTGCTTTCTTCTAGCCACCTGCCTGGCCACCGCCCTGTCCCCAGAGAGGGAATTATCAGTATGCAGAGCTTTCACTGCAAAACACAAACACCTGGTTGCCTGGGCAGCACCTTGCCAGGGTGACAGGATCCAGATGGTCCCTTGAGAGATAGCAGGGTTGCCACGGAAACAGAATTGCTGCTGCTCTAGCTGAAAGACCGGGATTCTAGATGCACTGGACCCCAAGCTGAGAGAATTGAGGTGATTTTCATAAGGCTATACCAATAAGTTTCTAGCATGAACCACAAAACAGAACTTTATAAACTGATCAGTACTCTGGTATCCAGTGTTTTGGGAGATGCCAGCTTCTGTGGCATATTTTGTCCATAAAGTATGGAATGAGGCCAGGATCAGGAGATGGAGGGGCTAAGCTGACACATCAGCCTTACCCTGCATCCTGAGCTGGACCCTGCCCTAGGTTGTCTCCACTTTGGTTTCTCATTCTAAGCTGCAACTATCCTATAAGCAGCTCTGGCCCTGAACCCATTGGAACCAATGGAGGTCACTGGAAATTGGCAGAAGAAGGGCTAGGGTCCTCCGGCCAGCACTGGTTCTAGCACCTGGTCTCCGAGCACCACTGTATGCATGCTGGCCTGGACAGCTCAACTGGGCAATAAGGCAGAGGTGCCATTCCTCCTTGACACAGTGACTGATCCTAGGGAGGTAGAAGAGGTGGGGCCAGGGAACAGGAGAGGGAACACTGTGCCTGGAGTCAGTGACCAAGGCCACACACCCTCTTCCTCATTGGCTTCTTCCTTCTGCTCTTCATCTGCAAGGGATCACCTGTACTGAGCTCCTCCCACTCCATTCTTTACCTTGTTATTGGTGTGTCAGCTTCCTAAGTCCCTGTAATGGGTTGGGTGATTATGATGACCAGCTCCAAGGTTGATAAAACACCCAGGACTGCGCCAGGCAGGAGCTCAATAAATGTTACTGTCTCCTTCCTTCCAATCTTGAGTTCTGAGAATTTTGCTGTTGAGACAAAGCTCTTGTCTAGGGCCCACACTGGGGATTGCTGTCCCTGTCCTGCTTCACTTAATCAAGTCTGCAACTGCCTGCCTCCCAAGCTGGGCTCAGCCCCTTCATGAGGGGAGGAGACACACACTGACTTCTATGGAAACCACAGCCCAGGGCTTCCGGACTTGGAGTCTCAGGGAGTCCACACTCCTGCACCTGGGATTTAGCACCTCCCCGCTGCCCAGGGGGTGCAGCTAGCATTTACCTTGTTTGCAACAGATGCAAATGGGTGCCTTGCTTTTTAGACCCCAGCTTTTGTGCTCCCCAAGGAATGCTAGGTATCCCAGGAGACTGGATGCCAGTGTGCTGAGTAAAATTGCCATCACTAGACACTAGGCTCTGTTCTAAGCACCCTTCATAGTCCAATCAGCTGAATCTTGTAATGCTGAAACTGTCAAAGAGTCCCTTCTCTTAAACACACACAAAGGTTGATGACTTTTCCAAAGCCACACAGCTGGTAAGTAGGGGGCTGGGTGGTACAGAGCCAGGCAGGCTGCTTCTGAGTCTGAATGTTTTAATTTCACTGCTACTTTTCTCTATGATCTAGTTTAATGGTTGCTAGAAAGAGTTCTTGATGTCAATCAGGGCCAGTTCATCTGCTCATCACAACAAATATTGGATGACCCGAAAGATGGGAAGATATTTAACCTATGGCAGAGACAAATCCCTGCCATATATTTAACACTGCCATACGCAAGAATTTCAGGCTGTCTGGATAGCTCTTGACCCATTAGCATTTTATTATTTATAATTCATTTATTTTGTGTAGCCTAGGCTGGCCCTGAACTTGATATCCTCCAGCTATCTCATATTCTTTGTTTGGCTTTTGCCTTTATTGTATTTTCTGTTTATATGTGAGGCGTGTGCATGCATGCCATGGCATGTGGACGTCGGAGAACAACTTGCAGCAGTTAGCTTTCTCCATCTGCCATGTGAGCTGCAGCGACGAGGTCGTCAGGCTTAAAGACAAGTACCTTTACCTGCTCAGCCATCTCGCCATACCACCACTGTTTGTTCCTTTGTCCTTCTCCCCCTCCTGCCCTGTGTGTGTGTGTGTCTGTCTGTCTGTCTGTCTGTTTCTTTAGGGTCTCACTATGTAGCCCTGCTGACCTGGAACTTTCTATGAAGACCAAGACCAGGCTGGCCTCAAACTCATAGAGATCTACCTGCTTCTGCCTCTTGAGTGTTGGATTATGGTTTGTTTGTTTTTTCAAGACAAGGTCTCACTATGTAGCTCTGGCTGTCCTGGAACTCACTCTGTAGACCAGGCAGGAAGCGATCTGCCTGCCTCTGCCTCCTGAGTGCTGGGATTAAAGGTCTGTACCACTACACTTGGCTGCTTTTTTTTTTTTTAAATATCATTGTCTCTCTCGGTGTGTGTGTATGCGCGCGTGCACGTGCGTGTGTATGAGATATAGGGGTATATATGTACACATTCATATGTGAGTTTCCTATGTGAGGTTTGCATGCTATGGCATACATATGGAGTTCAGAGAACACCTTGCACGTCAGTCTTTGCCTTTTACCTTATTTGAGAAGTTGGAATCCCACAAGCTTCCAGGGATTCTCCCGTCTCGGCCTCCCATCTTGCTACAGGAACACTGGGATTATAGTCACATGTTACTGCACTCATCTGTATGTGGGTTCTGGGGATTAGAACTCAGGTTCTCATGCTTTCTTAGAAAGTCTTTTACACTCTGAGCCACCTCCCCAGTCCCCCTTCTTTTTGAGACATGGTCTCATGCACCCCAGGCTTGCCTTAAATCTTTATGCTGCTGAGGCTAGCCTTGAACTCCTGATCTTCCTGCTTCTACATCCCAAGTGCTGGGATTACAAATATGCACCACCACACACAGCAGATATTCTTGCTGGAATTGCAACTCTGGCTCACATTAGTTAACCTTTCTAAACTTCAGCCTGTTCATCTACACAACACAATGGATGTGAGCAGCTGGAAACAAGGGATGAGTGACTGCCACTCATTGATCTAAGGTTTGCTGTGTTATGACTGGAAGAGGATATAAACTAGATTTTATCCTAATCCAGATGCCCTTTTCTGACCTGCCCTGGCTATAAATCTAAACAGGCAAGATAGATAATAACTGCTGATTCTTGTCTGTCTCTCCCAGAAGGTATTTACAAGACTTGCAATACTTGCTAAGAAAGTTTCATACCAACTTGCCCATTTCCTGCCAAGCCTCAGACCCATTTCACCCTCCTGTCCTGGAATCTCCAAGGATCTCTTCTTTCAGGTGAGCATGCTAAGCCCATCTTAAGGTCAAAGTCCTGGTTTATCTAATCCTCTTACCTGCACATTAGCATTAATGGTTGTGGTTGGCTTTGTTAAGCCATACTTCTTGGGGTACCCTGGGCACCAGAGGGAACTTTTGGCAGGACCTCTGTCCTGAGGGCACCTTGGGAAGTGGAAGAAAGTACAGAAAGGAGTGCTTTTCATTCTGCATCTTCCAAGAGGCTTTCTAGCTACTGGGGCCTCTCAAATCCTGCAGAAAAATAAAGATGGCCTGACTAGAGCTCTGGCCCCATTACCTGGATCTGTTACCTGCAGAACTTCAGTTTCTTCCTTAAAGCCTGCCTTGGGTATTCATGGAGTGGGACCTGAAGATTGGTGAAGGGCTGTGGTTGGGGTGTCATCTCTCATCCACAGAACAGAAGCATTCATTTATTTCAAACCACAAGAGCTTATGTGCTCCCCACCTCCCATTTACATGCATCTGCATCCTGGCACTGGAGCCCATCATTCCTTTCTTGTTTGGTAAATGTCATGCTGAAAAGCACTCAACATCCACTGCCTTTTTCTTCAGACTCTTGCATCAATGTCTTAGGTGGTAGGAGAACTTGAGGCTGGGTGGAATAAATGTCCAGTAAAATGTCATCATCCACAGGACATGACCCACAGGATGACTTAAATGACCCCAGGTCCTAATGAGAAAACTATTGTTCAATACAGATTCAGGAAGTGGCTTTCACTATCTGAACAGTTTCTGAATGTGGCAAGGGTGGCTAGTCCACTGTAGGTAGTGATAAATAGTTCTTTAGGTAGCGATATATAGTTTTGTTTGTCTGTTTTTGCAATCCCCATGCAGAAGTAAAAAAAGTAGAGCAAAGCTCTGAGTAATGCAATCATAGTCTGAGTAGCCTGGAGTCTGCCAAGGTGATGAAAGTGGGTGCAGAGGACCGCAGGATGGAAAGGTCACATTGTAGGCACTGTGAGGGCCTTATTTTCTCTCTGCTATACTGTACACAGTGAC
Source organism: Cricetomys ansorgei (assembly GCA_026225945.1). Taxonomy (NCBI): domain Eukaryota; kingdom Metazoa; phylum Chordata; class Mammalia; order Rodentia; family Nesomyidae; genus Cricetomys; species Cricetomys ansorgei. The sequence continues at coordinate 3,160,544 of JAMJFZ010000770.1, forward strand.
CTGGCAAGTGGTTTTGACCCCAGGTAAAACCTGCATGAGTTACCTGCATGTTGGAAGGCTGGTCCACCCCATTCCTCACTCCAAACAGCCCTCAACTAATGATACCAAAGGACAATGGGTAAGTCCTCCTTCCCCAGTGGCTCCTAGTTGGTGAGGCTGAGGGGTGAGTTTTCCTGCCTAACAGAGTTCCAGGCAGGCTGAGCTCCAGGATCCCACAGCAGATAGCATGCCTAACAGCCACATTTTACTGAGGCCTCTCCTTCCTACCTATGCCTCTATTTCTCTATCGTGCTTTCTAGGACCCTCCCCCCAGAAACAAAGTACAGTGGAATCTTGACCACAGGATCTGCATTGGGGAAACTTATGTCAGATGCACACTGTTCAGCAGGAAGCCTTCAGCAGCCTGGCCTCCCCTACCGCATGAATCCTTGATCCCTATTCCTCTGCTCACAGACCACAGCACTTGGGCTCCTAGCTGAGACTGTTGCATCACCTGGTAGGGTCATAGCTGCCAGACACCTCCTACTGTGGGTGGATGCTCTCACCTCCTTATCTCCTTTAGCTTCTCTATTTGGATGGGTCTGGAAATTAGACACCTGGGCAGGCAGTCCTCGCCTTGTACAAATCTCTGTTGCAGGGCGGGGAGCAATGAGCTAATTCTGCAGAGAGGTAGGAAGAATGGCCTCCTGACAAGAAGAGGCCTGTCCTGTTGGGCTCTTGGGGCACCAATGCAGGCTGTCTGCATAGGGAAACAGCTGATCCATCCAGGAGTTGTTTCTGTTCTCACCACCCCTAACAACTCCAATGAGCTCAGAAACTCATGAGAACACACGGGAAATAAAGGAAAGAGGTAAGTCAGGACCGTCCCTATTTGTACTCTGGGCAGCTTCTGTGTACCTGGCAGGTCGTGTGTGTGTGTGTGTGTGTGCATATGTGTTGCTAAATAAATAAATACAATCTGCTCAGTCCATATAATACTACTTGTACAGTTTTCAGGGCTGCCCATTTAGTGTTGGTATGTTCCTTCTTGGTGAAGTTGGTTGTTCTTGAAAAGCTGACCCGATGATGTCCTAGGCATTCCACATAGCCCTTGTCTTTAGTGGTCACTGAAGCCATGGAGAAACTCAACCCTTTCCCTGAGAGGACGTTCTTCCCATATCTACCCACTCTCAATTTCTGACACGGCTCGGCCCCTTCTCCAACATGAGCTTTTAATACCACGGGAGCCATCTGCCTGCCCTTCCCCCCAGTTTCCTAGCCTGGGAATGCTGGGCCCACAAATTTCCTCCTGCTGTCCCTCTTTCTTAAAGAGCAGAGCAAGGTCACCGGATCCCAGGCCACATTCCCCAGAGATCTGGGAGTAGGGGAACCAGGGCCATTGCTCCAGGATAACCTGTCTTCCTGGGTCACTCATGGTCATTCAGAAGGAGGGATAGCTTTCTGGGGCCCAAATGAGACCCTCCTGAAATTTTGTCACTAGCATTGGGAACCATGGAACTGGAGTATGTCTGGTCCTCTCAGAGCCTCAGTTTCATCTTCTGTAATGGGTGAGCTAAAGAGCTCCATCGATCTCTCCCATGGGCAAGAGGTGAGCACATACATATGTTTTGGCCATTATACATCCTGATAGTCACTTCCCAGAGGCTGGCAATAAAATGGCAATGCAGAGCCATGCAGGCTGGAGAGGCGGCTTTTGCACATGACCCAGGTTCAATTCCCAGCACCCACATGGCAACTCACAACTGTCTGCAACCCCTCTATCAGGGGATCTGACATCTTCACACAGACATACATGCAGGCAAAACACGAATGCATGTTTAAAAATAAATCCAGAGCCATTTCCAAGGGGACCTGGCCTAGGAGGGGCAGGAGGAAGGAAGCCAAGTCCTCTCCCACATCCTAGCTCTGCAGAGTCCACGTGAGGGTGGGGGTGGTGTCCAGGAGGAAGTCTGTCCCTGGCCTTGAGAAGGTGCCCCAGCCTGTCAGGAGGCTGGTGTTTCAAGGACAAGGCCTTGCCTTCCTGCTATCTCTGGGGGAGCTGGCAGCTGTTAACAAATCCCCTGCAATTTGCACCCACCAATCCCGCTTGCTCACTGGGCGGCCGGGAGCCGTTTTTCACGCGGAGCTGCACACAGCTTTGTCTTAGAAAGACAGCTCTGGCGGGTGTCCCTGAATGAGGCCATTTGTCCTCCATGCTGAAGGGAAGGCAGCTGAGTGCTCTGTTGGGGTGGGCAGAGGTGGGGGGAAGGTGAAGGTAGAGATAGAAGCCATGACACTATGAGAGACCAGGACTGTTGCTAATCATGGAGGTGTTTCAGAGCCAACCATGCAGCCAGGTGGGAGCAAGAAAGCTTGTTTTCTAAGATACTAGAACATTGTTTTATGACCTGCCTTCTCTGGTGTAAGGAATCCTGGGTGAAGGAAGTTGAAATGATCCCACTGGCTTTGGGTGACTGTGTCTCATCCCAGCCCCATGACAAATGAACTCCAGGGCTGCCACACAAGCTACTGTAGAAGGCACTGTATTCCAGTCCCTGCCCTTGGACTGAGAGCTCAAGTGTGGGACCCAGTGCCTCCTAAGACTCTCATCCACAGATCACAGGCAGAGAGAGGCAAGGCACGACTCAATGCTTCTACTATGACCAACTGACATCTCCCTTGGAGCTGATGGGCCATGCATACATCAAGGACACAGAGCAGGGCTGTATTTGGGGACTTACAGCCAGCAAGCTACATTGTTTGTGTTTCCATTCCTGTCTTGGGATTGGGCTGTTATGCTGGAAGGTGTGAGGGTATGGTTAGAACAGGGGTCAGACATAGTCCACAGTGCCAGGCTGGGGGTGAGATAGTAGGTAGAAGGCTAGGCACAGCACTTGTCCCCAAGGAGGAGCTCATTAGCCTGTATCCATCTTGGGAATGCAGACCCAAGGTTCCCATCCAAAGGAAATGAGACAGTTGTGTGATGGAGCAAATGCAGGCATTTAAAAGGAATTTTCTAAAGCCACATAGTAGTTTGATGGCCACATCCAGCCCTGGGAAGCCTGACTGTTCTTTGATTGACAAATACTCTCTACCCAACCCTAGGAAAGAGAAAATCTCTTCCCACTTTGATCACTCTTCTGCCTTCTATAGTCCCTTCTCCAAAAGTCTTCTGGTGCCTGTCAGAGTGGACCTGGGTATCCTTGATGCCTCCCACAGTAGCTGGGTGCCCACACTTCCATTCTGCCAACAACATCTTCAGAAACCACAGTCTTGGCTATGTCAGGGAGAAAATAGAATGCTAAGAAAGCAGGATCCCCACCCCTGTCCCAGCCCCACTATGACTTGCAGTGTGTCCCCCTTTCCTTTGGTCATTGGGCTGCTTACCTTATGAGTTCTAACATTCTCTATTCTGTTATTTCAACATGTGCTGGCTGCTTAGAGGGTCAGCTGAGGTTACATAGATCTATCTATTCAAGCATGGACACCAGCAAAGGCATGCGGAAGGACTCTTGGGGACCTCAGACATGGTGACTGCCTGGTACTTGCACCCACGTAGCCAGAAGGCTGAACCACTCAGTGCCGAAGAGACTGACATTTCAGTCCAGCCTGCCAAGTGACTCTGGGCCGGTATATGATGGTGGAGGGGGCTGGTGGGCATTGCTACAGTCTGGTAGGAGAGTCTGGGAGGTGTCGGGTGTTGGGAGCTGGGCAGGTGACCTTCTATGCTAGGAAAGGGTAGGGTGTTTGTGTGTGTGGGGGTGCAGCTGGCCCTTTAGGAGCCTCAAGATGAGGATGCCAAGTGCATGGTGCGCACGCATGCTCCTGCTCCCGTGTGTGCAGAGGCTAAAGGCTGCAGCAGAACAAAGAGCTGGGGGCTGGGCATCAGAGGGCCCCGCGTGGAGGCGGCTGCCTGGGCGGCTTGCTGTAGTGTCTGGGCTCTGCTTATGCTCTGCATTCTGTCTCTTTCTCCCTCATGCTCAGGCCATACAGAACTGCCCCCAGACCTGAGCCTGCTTACAGCCACCACCTACTCACTGCCACAGCCACACACAGAGCCCAACTCTCCGCCAGCACTCTTGACAAAGCATCTCTTCTCGTGGCATGATCTCATTTCATGGCCTTCTCCAGCCCCAGCCTGGCCTTCTGACAGGAGAGACAGATGGCAGAAGGGCGGGAGAGGTGCCCACAGATGCAGCCAGTCACACACACACACACACACACACATACACACACACACACACACACACACACACAGAGTGCTCAGCCATTAACAGTCACACAGTCACAGCCCTGCACTACCCCCAGAGCTCGCACACAGCTGTGCACACCCATATGTTTACATGCATTGAGACCCCTCCACATACACAGTATACACAGAAAGACTCATCAGATACATACATGTGTACACACTCAATGCAGTCATACATACCAGGCATGAACATACAGGCAGATGGCCATGCAAACACATAGACCAACATACATACAATGTACATATGCATGACATACAGCCATACACAGAAAGATGTACACACCCACATGTACCATGTACACATCAACACAGAGAGATAGCCTTGAACACACAGCACCATACACACACACACACACAATGTATAAATGCACAATACACAGCCACACCCCACACATACTTCACCGAAAGACACCCATGCATGCACAGCTATACTTATGTACAGCCACATGTATCCAGTATGGGGACAGTCTGAGATGCCAAGGAAACAAACATAGAAAGGCACAAAAAGTCAAAGAGGCTAGATATGGACAAGGACAGTAGGGAATGGACAGTCAGCAGAAGCCCTTGGGGAGGAAGGACAGAGACACTGCATAGGTGAGCTAGACAATGTGGAGCCCAGGCAATGGGGAAGACAGAAGGGAGAGCAACTGAGGTGCCATAGTCTCTGAGCACAAGAGGGCCTCTTGGGAGGCTAGGAGAGCCACATGAATCTGAAGGGTGGGTTACATCCGGTCATGGAGCCACTCATCCTCAGAGCTAAGGGGAGAGAGGTTCCTTTGGGGCAGAAGGGAAAGGTCTGGAGATGTGTTGGAGGCAGACATAGAGAAAGATAGCTGGAAGGCAGCATCTACTGGTGCCCACTATGTCAGGCACCAGCTGAGCCCCTTTCTTAGCCCACTCTAAAGGAGCCCTCCCAGAGGCAGCCTTGCAGAAGGTGAGCAAGCCTCTGACCACAGTTTTGAGGCAGGCAAGGTGGCTGAAAGATTCAGCCTGTGCCCAGCAGGCCCTTCATCCCTTGAAAGAAACCAATTGTTGAGGCCTCCTAAGTCTGGCGTCTACTCTCCCAAGCAGGGGACCTCTCTACTTCTTGGGGGCACACCTAGGAAAGGTGGTGAGTCAGGACTGTCGGCTCTGATAGGTCTGACTCCTAACAAGGGAATTCCACTTCTGCCAAGCCACAGGCATGCTGCATCACCAGCTGCCAGAGGAATTCAGGGACACGTTGCCTTAGGACCAGCACAGAAAGGGGTGCTGTGAACTGTGACCTTGCACTGCTAGTAGGCAGATGGGGGAGAGCAAATCTCTGTTTCAGAAGCAATGCTGAAATGGCATTCAGGAAGTGCAGCAATCAGAGAAGCCTGTGCCAAGTGAAAGGGTGCAAAGGCCTCTGGTCTAGGATCCAACCAGATCTGCGGGCAGCTGGGATGGAGTAAACAAAGCCCTCAGAGGAGGCTGGAGTCCTAGTCCCAGGTGGATCATTTGCTAGCTGTGTGACCTCAGACAAGCTACAAGACCTCTCTGAACTTTAGTGTCCTCGTCTATAAATGTAGGTAATATTCTGTGTCTCACAAGTTGAGTTTTACAGCACTCCGTAGACCACTGTATAAGCCATCAGAAGAGGGACAGGTCTCAGAGCCTGAGCTCTTCCTCTGCACCAAGGAGTAGCCCTGGCTTCCAGAACAGCTTATTCTTCTATTGGCCTTTTCCCTCTCCTACATATTCTTTCTAGATTTTGTTTGCATTCATTAATTCATTCATTCATTCATTTATTTATTTGTATATACGAGGGGGATGGAATTCAGGCTCTCATACATGCTAGGTGTGCTTGTTATTTTTCTGTCAGCTTGACACAACTAGGGTCATCTGGGAAAAGAGAACTTCACTTGAGAAAATGTAGGCAAGTCTGTGGAACATTTTCTTGACTAATGATTTATTTTGGAAGGCCCAGATCACTATGTGTGGAGCCATCCCCAGGAAGATGGTCAGGAACTGTATAAAAAAACAAACTGAGAAGCCATGAGAAGCAAGCCAATAAACAGCACTATTCCATGGCTTTTGCTTCAGTTCCTGCCTTCAGGTTCCTGTCTTGAGTTCCAGCCCTAGTTTTCCTTCCTGATGGCATAGGGTTATCTATAAGTGGAAATGAACCCTTTACTCTCCAAGTTGCTTTGATCATAGTAGTTTACTGCAGCAATAGAAAGCAATTAAGACGCCAGGTGTGGTGGCGCACGCCTTTAACCCAAGCACTCAGGAGGCAGAGACAGGTGGATCTCTTGAGTTCTAGACCAGCCCATTCTTCAAAGCAAGTCCAGAGAACCAGGGTTATAAACAGAAAAACCTTGCAAAGAAAGGAAGGGAGGAAGGAAGGCAAAAGAAAGCAAGGAATAAGACACTAGGGAAGCACTCTACCATTACGCCATGCTCAGTGGTCTCCCTAGAGATCTGCTGCTGTTCCCTGTGTCCACACTGATCCCTGTCACATGCAATTAGTTCCTTGTGCTGGTAGAGATGGCTGTTACAGACTTGAGGTTTTAGCCATGTTCCCACTACCTCCAGGACAGAGAACACAACCTTTAAGACAGGGCCTACTGACTTCACCAGCCTCCCTCTGCTCTTGCCTCTAGGTTTTAGAACCACCATTCTGGTTTTAATTCTGACACAAAGCCCTGTTCCCCTCTCACTCAACGATCTTTGCACAGAGTGTTCCTTTCATCTGTGTAGGTATTGTCCCTTGTTTTGGAAATTTCCCAACCCTCTCCTAGACTCTTCCTTCACAGCACAACTCGAACCTACAGACACTTCAACATGTGTGCACATCTGCATGTGCACATGTGCATTATAGTCATCTGCCCACTTATTCTGCATCAATAAAGAATGTTAGTATCGTCCTGATACTATACCAGGTGACTTACATGTTTTTAGAACTTACCATGACCCTGTAGGGCAATCATTAATATCATTTCAGCCTTCCCAAGGAGGTAAAACTGAGGCCTAGAAATCACACACTCAGCAAGGGCAGACCAGATAGTCAGTTGTTTAAAATGCAAACGTATCACTGCCTAAGCATGTGTATGAGACTGGTGGCAGATGCAAGACGGAATGCAGGTCAGCACCTTTCCTGGTGTCTGTGAAACCAGGGGCTCAGGAGCCCCAAGCTTTGGCCAAGTCTCAATAGTCAAGATTTTGGGGAGGAAAAAAAAAAAAAGGCATTTAGAAATGCTAGATTGACAGGTTCATTCTTGTTTTTCTTTAAGTGGATTTTGAACAAATGAATGAGTGAATGAATGAATGATGTGTAAGAATCACTATGCATGCTAACCTGCACCACAGACCTGGCTATATATAGCTACGTGACAAGAGAAACCTCTTCTGCTTCTCTGAGCCTGGTTTCCTCACCGGTGCGATAACACAAGGCTTATGCCAAGCAGTCAGTGCAGCGATGGGATGAGAAAATGCCTAACCTGTCTTCAGCACAGTGTCTATGTTGGGGTGCAGGATATCTGGGAACCGTCGATAGCTGTGTGGTGCCCCTGTTATGGGCACCTGTGCTGGGAGGCTCACAGGGCTGAGCCCCATCTGTAGGCTCCAGAGTTGGATGGCTCAGCCACTTAAAGAGGTTTGCATCACTCTAGACCAACTGAGGCTCTCCCCGCCTTCCTGTTCCATCCTGTAGATCCTAGACAGGTACTTACCAGCAGACTTAGGGGTGAACTTGTCTCGGTTAGCTGCACACACAGCCAAGAGTCTGTAGCCCAGGTCCAGGTCAAACCCCTGTTGGGCAGCCACCCGACTGACAACCTGACAGCAGGAAAAGAGGGAATTCAGAATGAGTTACCATTCCTTCAGAGCTCTGAGCACAAGTAGGGACACATGCCCACTACATCAAGAAGCAGGTGAAACAGCCAGATTATGGCAGGGGCTAAATGCCAAGTGGAGCTAAGAGTCTAGTGGGTCTCATTCAATAGCTTGGATGATCACCTTCTAGCAAGCCATTAGCTGGAGAGGTAGTACCACTTTCACCAGAGTGGCACCAGCTAGGCACTCTGTATCACCCCAGGGCTCCTCAACTTACCTTCCAAGTCTTGGACCCCAAGATGCTTCTTACTCTTCAGTCCTCCCCCACCATGTCTGGGCTTCTGTTCCTACCTCTGTAGGTGCTCACTATCTTCTCTGCTCCCAGGCAGCAGCACATCCTGGGGTTCTCCTAGATATGCCCTGCATCCTTAACTATCGAGCATCAACACCTATGCCCTGAGAAGAGGTGCTTGGGATTTGCTGCTTTTCCTGGAGTTTATGGGCAGTTGCCTAATATATGTCAAGGACTCCTGTACTAGGTGAACACTTGGTTCTGTAGATCACCACACCTCAGCCTAGAAACATATTCTGGGGCTCAGCCTGGGTTTTGACTCAGCACCAAGCCCTGGAGCACTCTTTATACTAAGCCCCAAAATATTTTCCATCTGGAGAGATGGGGGCCTTGGAGGGTGCTGTGTGGAGCTAGGGTGCCCCAGAACCATACAGAGGTTCCGGAGGCTTCTGCCCATCTGATTCTGTCCCAGGAAGTCCTATCCATGGGTGACCTGCTGCTTCCGGGTCTGCACTCCCATCTCATTAACAGCAGCAAGACAACGCTTCCTTTTTAAGAAGGAAGGAGCTTGGAAAATGAAGTCATGCAGAAGAGCATCAGGGGAGGCCATGACTGACTGGGAAGGAGGATACGGATGCAGTAGCTCCTGCTGCTGAGGAGGGGCGGTTCAGTCCTCAAGTCTCTAGGGCCACCTACTTGGATGCTGTCCAGGGGCCTCAGGCTGCAGTGGGTGTGGCCTGGCACCTAGAGTCATCACCATAGCACCCACTTTTTTTCTGTCCACTTTGGGGGCTTGCCACAGGGCTCTATGCTGCAAGGGAGGAACTTTTCAACCACACCTGTGAGGTCAGCTCTCCTTCCCCTTTCTCCTCTATCCCGCATTTTTTTGGCAGGGTATCACCATGTAGCCCATTCTAGCTTCTGTCTTGTGATCTTCTTGAGTACGGAAGCTGCAGATGCACCGCCACGCCTAGCTCTACCTCCTCATTTAAACTGAAGGGACACAGAAGGTCAGATGGAGTGTCACAGAGAATCAGGGAGGGGTCAACAGAGTTTCTTTTCCCAGGACTACCAGTACCGGCCTGATCAAAGCTCTGGACCCCCTGACCCTTCTCCTGGGAATTCCCTGCAGGGCCAACATCAGCCAGGATTGGGGAAAGCCACTAATTTGGGATATTTGCTTCGTTTCTGATGCAAACAGAATCCTCCATGCTTCCCAGCCTCTTTCCCACCAGCTCTCTGGCTCCATGTTTGTCCCTCATTGCTAGCACTTAGGGCAGAGCTTTCTCACTGCCTATCTCTTCCAGGGTCCCTAACACAATCTGGCCTGTGGAGGTTAAGTCTATAGACAGGTACTCAGGGGGAGTGGGAAAGGTTCTGAACTTTCTGAGCTGAAGTTTAGAGGTTGCCTGTTGTGCCCTTCCCCTCAGGCTCAACAGCCTATGGGGACATGTATGGGGCTCAGCTGTAGTTATTATGTTTGGATTGGTGCAGTACTGAGGTTACCACTGGGGGACTGTTGATGTCATTAGTAGTATCCCAAGAACTTGACTCCCAGGGGACAGGGGTGCAGTATGTGTGTATGATCCAGGTAGTCTGGCCAATAAAGGGTGAAAGCCACAGCTCCCCACCTCCAGGGAGGCCCCTGGGCCTTGGGTCAAAGGCAAAGATTTTGTGCCTGGCCAATACTGGCCAGTCTTGTTGTTCTGGTTTGTTAAAATAATTCTAGCTGAGTTGAGCAAGAAAGTCCTGGGGTCAGGAGCAGGCTGTAAGGACTTCAGGCTAACTTCAGGCCAGCAAGCCAGTGAGTCTCCTGTCGCCAAGTCTGGGTATGCAGAAGAGTCTCTTTGCTCAAGCTGCCTTTTATTCCTGAAGAAACTAAGGTCAAGAAAGGGTTTATCGCACACAAAGGTGTGACAGAGCAAGCAAACTGGAGCCTGTGACACTAAAAAGCCTCACACACTGCCCACCCTGTTGAATCTGAGCCCCCAAGAAAGACTTAGAAGGTAGGGTCCCTTCGCCATCAGTAAGGTAACTAACTGGGCAGCTGTATCTCAGAGAGGCCTGTTGTACTTCAGCGAGAGCCCCAAGGCATGGAGACAAAGGGTTGCCGTAGACCAAATGTATGCTAGAACACAGCTAGTCTGTGCCAGGCCTGGCTGTCAGGTACCTAGACTCTGGGAGGGAAACCTGGCAGAGTATTTAGTGTCAGTATGTCAAAGGGGGAAAGCATTGTCCCAGAGACAAGAGAGAAAGGGGACTTGCCTAGGGGCGTATATATATTGTCCAGGTGTCGCAGCTGCTGTTCTGAATCTGAGGTCTGCATGTGCCCCTTGCTAGTCACCCTACTTCACTCAAGTGACTACCTGCTCCCTGGGCATTAGTTCCTTAACCTGTAAAGTGGGTACAAATGCTCCCATGGCTGATGGATTGGAGTGAGTCTAGTCAGGCCTCCAGGGCTCAATTCAAGTAGCCTGGAGCCCAAGCGTCACACTTGAATTGAGCCTGGGAAACTTAGAAGTTGGTGTCAAAAAAAAATAAAAGCAAAACAAAACAACAAAACCAAAACCAAAAACAAAAATAAAAAAACCAACAAAAATAAAATAAAAAATAAGACAAAACAACTCCAAACCAAACCAAACCAAACCAAAACCCTTCATGTCCATTTGTTGTCTGCCGCTGAGTGGTTTTTAATTTATATCCTAAAAGTAAGTTGGATCTGGGGGAGTTTGGAACCGGCCCTCAGAGGTCACTGTGGGGACACAGAAAGAAGTGTGTCAACCTTCAGGCTTAGTTGCTTCTGGTTAGCGAGGGATCCAAGCCTGCATCCGTGTGTGTGTTGGGGAGGGCTTAGCCTCCTTGCCCTGCATTCATCTCTTGCAGGCAGCACTGGGGTGAGGGTGGTGACCCTGTTCCCTGCCTACCTAGAAGATGGAGCCCCGGAAAACAGATTAAGTGCCAAGGTTGACTTCTGTGCCCTTCCTCTCTCCAATTTCCTCCTGCAGCAGGCTCTCCAGAGCTTACAGGCCTGTGCAGTTGGGGCCATGTTTGGTGTGGGGGGGGGACGACAGCAGTGGGACTTCCAAGGGCTCCCTTTGGTTGTGAGGCAGGCTGGAGCACAGGAGCAAGCACATCGTGGGGACGCAGTGAGGGGGGCCAGGGAACTAATACAGGTCTTTCCCTAGTATTCTCTGCCTATTCAGACACATCTTCTCTGCCCAGGCAGATATCAAGGGGTCCGCCTGGAGGAGTCTCTCCTCTGGGAAGCTCTGCACCACTGTTCACTCCCAACCCCCACCTGGCATTGAATCCTGCATTGCTGCTCACTACCAGAACAGACCCCATAGCTACTGTCCTTACTTGAGCACAGCTCTCGATCTCCTGCTTCTTTGTCAGCAGAAGCTCTGTTCTCCTGGTCTGTGGGCTGGGAGCCTGGGAGCATGAGCTTCTGAGTTCCTACAGTGTTTCATGACTACTGTGGTTACCCACAACAGGGACTTGCTAAATGTCTGCTGAATGAATGGATGAATGACAAAGCCAAGGCAGGGCTGGTCTCTGGTCCATCCAGGCTGGATGTCAAGGTCTCACTGAGGTCTATAATCTAGGTAGAACCAAACATGCGGCAGTATGTGGGGAAGCATATTAGTTTGTTTGATGATTTACTGTGCTACCGCTACAGGAAACTGGCGTGGAAACTGTGGGCTGGGCAACATCTGGCCCTCTCTATGGGGCTTAGGCCAGACCCAGATCCCACAAAGAGGATTAGGCAGTTGGGAGGAGAGGGAAGCTTGGGGGCTGAAAGAAGGTCAAGGAAGACAGGGCCATGCTGGTGGCTTGAGTGAGGCAGGTGGGACCAGCTTCCAATAGAAGAGCCCTGGGAGGGTCTGTGACTCCTTTCAGGTTCAGATGGGCCTCAGCTAGAGACTAAGCAGCTTTTGAGTTTGGGTGTCATGGTAGTCAGTTTTGAGTGTTAGTGTCCTCCTCTATAAAATGGGCAGCTCAAAGGACGGGTGGATTCTGGGAGGTGGAACATGGCACAGGCAGCTCAGCTTTTCTCAGAACAAGAGAGTCCAATGTGGTTACCATGTCTCTTCTTCTAAGCCAGATAAAGCTGGGATCTGCCTCCTTCCTGCCTGGAGCTTCTAGAGAGACATCATTCCTGGCTGGCCATTCACCTCCAGACTCCATTACACACCCAGGACAAGCAGACTCCCCACAGTGTCATCCATACACCCTTCCAGGGCCACTAACGGCCGTCTGAGGGACTGTCCTTGCCAGTTTCATATTTCTAAATGCAGGCCACATGGTTGAGGGACACTGAAAAGCTACAAAAGACTCAAGTTCTGGGCCTCAGGTTCCAGATCCTGCCCAGTCTGGATCCCAGAACCCTACCCAGGTCTCTGGACACCAGGGGCCTTTGCTTAGGCTGCTTTGTGGCCCAGGGATAGTCTGGATGTGGCCAGCAGCTTGGCAAACTGGCATATACATGCATGGTTTTGCATGACTTAGCAGTGTCTCCTAGCTGGCAAAGATCCATGCTACTCTTGCTGCCTACACTGTAAGCTTAAGAAAGTTTTATTTATCATGGGGTTTAAAGGCCTTGGCAGAGGAGGCCACACATGACAAAGGAAGGATCAATTAAGATTTTTTTTGTCAGATGGATGAATGTAACAGGGCTCAATACATGCTCTTGAGTGAGCAGATAGATGACCACAGGTGAGCACAATAAATGCTCATCAACTGAAGGAATAAACAGCTGTGGAAAAGGAAAGCCTAGTCCTTCCAAAGTCAAGCTGCCTGCTGCTGATGTAGCACTGGTCCCCACAGCATGCTTCTCATCAAGTATGAGGAAGGCATACAACCCATGGAGACTGTCTCCCATGTCAGACCCAAGGTGGAGGCACCTGCAGGGCCAGCTTGCAGCATGGGCAGCTGTGCCCTCAGCATTTGGGACCCATAGATAGACACATGGACAAAACTCTGGTTCCACATCCACACTTCCCAGTGTGCTAGGTGGGGCAAGGGAGACTCACCGTCAGGCAGCCCATGAGGCTCTGCTCAAAGGGCCGCTGGAAGGCACGGGGGTCTCCACACCAATCCAGCAGCTCTGTAGCAGCATTGTGGAAGTTGGCAGGGTTCTGTAAGTGCTGTGGAGAAAAAGAGAAAGGCTTGAGACTGCAAGAGGAGTTCAGGGAATGAAGGACCCCAGGCGTGACCAGAAAGGAGACACAGAAAGGGGCAGAAGGCAGGCTAGATTCTCCAGCTTTCTCAACTACCTTCTATGCAAGGACTAGCCACACTGCAGCAGGATGAGGCCAGGGACCCACTTCAGAGATGAGATACAGGGCTAGTAAAGGGCAGAGCCATCAGACATTTAAGTGCTCTATGGATGTAGGTAACTGGGGAGGGGTCCCAGAGGGTGTTTGGAAGGTAGTACCCAGTCTTGATACTTGAAACCTGCTGGCTCTGGGGTGCCATTCTAACCACCCACCACCTCCTACCGTCTGCACTTCAGCCTAGGTCCTCCCTGTGTGTGTCAGGAGAGGGGACCCACACAACTGGGAAGGAGGACTTGATGCATGGTGTCTGGATCATCATGCTCTCTATAGTCTATATACCAGATGTCTATACACCAGGCGTCTATAGCCTGGTGTATGTAGCTTAGTGTTCCTAATTCCAGAGCACCTCCAGCTCCCCAGGCCCAGATTTTCTGAGCACTGTTGAAGCGATTCCCTCCTGCCTCACTATAGGAAGTCAGCATCCTTGGGTCTTCAGACTTACTTCAGGCCTGTAGGCTGGCAGCATGGAGAAGATGAAAAGATGTCACTTCATCCTTAACGCTGACTCACAGCTTCCTGGGTCCTTTTCATTTGGCACTGAGACCAGGAGGCAGAGGACCAGGCCACAGGGCAAGTTCAAGGTACATGATTTACAACTGGCACTTGTCTCTAGTGGTAGGTGAGGCCCTGCAGGGTATCGCCGAGGTTCCATAGAAACCTGGTGCACACATACAGGATGCTAGCAGGTCTAGACCCCTTGGTGCTGGTAGGGACAGCAGGACTGCACTGGTCTAGATGGCCTCTGTAACCCACCTGTGGCGTGAGTCAACTCACAGCCAAGGCAGAGCGGATAGTGAAGCCCATCCCAGAATGGGCTGTGGGAGCCCCTCATGGTTCAGGGCTCTGGGATCACTCTGCACGTGCCTCTTATTAATCTAGGACAGTCCCTTCCCCTATCCCAGCTTTAGTCACCCACTGTAAGATGTGGTGACAGACTGGCAAGTGGCCATGGGAGTTTTGGTTCCTTGTGCCTGTCATATAAGGAAAGACTTACAATGAAGAGAGTGAACTCTACAAGAACATCCCTCTTGATGGAGAAAAAGGAAGAGAAATAGAGGGGAGGAAAAGGACAAGAGAGCAGTAACAGAGATTGTATCATGGGGGCTGGCTGAGGATTAAATAAAACTGGGCGTCTGGCAAGTGGGGCTGTTCCATATGGGGCTGCCCTCCCCCCCCCCCCCCCCGTTTAGTCTCCAGAGATTCCCTGCCTCCCCTGTAGGAGCCCAGCTGTGTGAGGCTCTCAGGTTTTGCTCTCTAAAGCTGCAGCTCCTTAGACAAGATCACCAAGATGGGGGTGGGGAGGGGAGCATACACAGCCATGCCCTGCGGAAGGATGACTGCATGGCCTTGCTTCTGCGTGTGTTGGCTCCTAAATGCGCCTTTCAGAAATCTCGGGGTTGCCAAACCAGTGATTTCGGAAACCACTGGGGCTCTGATGGAGCATTACGGCCCAGCAGCTCTTTCTGGCTGGCATTTCCCCTGACAACCAAGTGTTTCATTTATTTATGTGATGTCATAAGCAATCAGCAGTGTCAGCAACCTCTTCACACCACTCTCAAGTGGCCATACCAATGCCCTTTAGAGCTCTGACCTCCCAAATGGCCTTTGAGGCCAATCCCCAAGCTTGCTCCTGTTCAGACCCTGTTTGAGCACCAGCTTTTCTGTATCTTGTCAGCCTGAGGTCTCTCCTCCTCTCCATTCACAGCTGGCTCATTATGGGGTGCATCTCACAAAACAGTAGCACCTCCTTAGCTTGCTGCTGCCTGGAGCTCTGTAGCCTCAGCTGAGGCCTTTCTCTCTGCTCTAGTTGCTGGTTTCAGCCTCATTACGTACATAGAAAGACTATGTCTTAATGACACACAAAGTACACACCTGGCCCAAACTCCACCTCGGTCAGCCATGGAGTCACGCAGCCCTGAGGACATCGCTGCATCTCAGAGCTCTCATTTGTGAAATGTGGGGTGGAGACAGGGGTAGTGGCAGCTTGTAGGCTGTGACCAAGTATAGAAGTGTGGGAGAAGCCTGTTATAGAGTGGGGCCAGGTATAGCAGGTGGCAAGTGGTGCTTCCCTCTCTTCTCTTATGAGCCCCTAGACTCTAGGGGATAAAGCAACTTCCTAGGCACTCCTGGCCTCTTGACTGCCACAAGGTAAGGTCTGAATGGAGTGATGGGTGGGTATCCAACTATTCTATGACAGCTTCTCTACTGAAGCCAGCCACCTGGCCACTTCACAAGGGACTCCGGTGGCCCAAGGAAGAAAAGGGGCTAGGCTGCAGTAAGGATGAACAGTCTATAACAGGAACACATTTGAATCACTGGCAGTGGCTTCAAGCAGTGGCTGGTTCTAGACACCAATGCA
Source organism: Cricetomys ansorgei (assembly GCA_026225945.1). Lineage (NCBI taxonomy): Eukaryota > Metazoa > Chordata > Mammalia > Rodentia > Nesomyidae > Cricetomys > Cricetomys ansorgei. Next base: position 3,176,560 of record JAMJFZ010000770.1, read on the forward strand.
CTGCTTCCCAATAGAAAGCTTGCCCTTCTCCACAATTCTTCAGGGGACTAGAGCTATATCCATGGTTGATGACTATGTGGGCAGGCACTGGGCACACCAATGCTCCAAATGAGGCTGTTTCCCCAGGAGGTGATAAATTCAGCTTCTTATCAATCCAGCTGCTCACTGGTCCCTCTGTGAGTCACACAATTCATCCATGTGTTTATCCATCCATCCAGAACAAATCTATCCATATATCTACCTGCCCCTCTATCCATCCATCCTTCCATCCATCCTTCCATCCATCCATCACTTTATCTATCTCTTATCCATCTACTCATTCATCTGCCCATTTGTCTAGAAGCCAATTTATCCATCCAGTCACCCATTCATCCATCTATCCACCTATCATCTATACCTACCCACTCATCTAACTCCCCACCCATATGTCCATCTACCCACTCACTCATCATCTTCTTATATAACCACCTATTGGTCCACTCTCATCTATACTCACCCAAAATACTATGGCCCCACCCTGGATTCACTGAGCATCAGGTAGGACACTGTAGACTTTGAGACCTCAGCTCAAGAGGGGAGCAGGATAGGTGATGTAACTGGATGATCAAGAAAGCCCTGAGCTCAGGCAAAGGGTGTGCAGATGCTCAGAAGGCTGCCTAGGGCCTGGGGAGGTTGCTAGGCACAATGAGCTGATTCACAGTGCAGGATTCTCCCCTGTGGCATTGAGATGACCAGAAGCCCTGAGAAGGGAACCCTGTGAAGTGGAAGCCTTGGTTTTCCCAGCACTGACAGGCTAAAGAAGAGGGACAGCCAACCAAAAGGGCTGCAGAGAAGGGTTGCACAATACTAGGGTGTTCTATAACCCCAGAGACTGCTGGAGGCAGGAGTATGGTCAGGAAGGCTGTACTGGAAGGGTTAGGTGCCAAGAATCCAACACTGTGAGGCCCAGGGTAGGAGCAACAGCCTGCACCAGCCAGGGTCCACTCAGAAGACATATTTGTCATCCATGCATGCAAAGACTCTTCTTTCTATTCTGATTAAGTTGTGATGCCTGAGATTCAACAGTCCTTGGCTGGAAGTTGGGCCCAAAGGTAGAGCATCATTCTTAGTCATCTCTGTGGGGTGTATAGTGAGGGGCTCCCAGCTTCCCAACAACCCATGCCAAGGATGCTGGGGGTAGATTGCCACTGGAGCACAGTCAGAATGTGGGTAGGAGGGAGAATCCCCCACATTATAGAATGAAGTCATAACACCGCTGAAAAAGTTTTCCCTTTCTGTGTCTCAGTTTTATTTTCCATAAAATGATTTAGTTTCCCAGAACCTTTTCTTCTCATAACTTTTTGACATAGGGTCTCATGTAGCTCCTGCTGGCCTCAAACTCGCTATGTAGCTGAAGTTGATCTTGCACTCCTGATCTTCCTGCTGCCACCTACCTAGTGCTTGGATTCACAGGAGTCTGTCACTATACCAGGTTTTTCCTCTTTACTGTGAGCAAACAGCTGGAGCAGGGGGCCAGAGAGCATAGGTCTGAGAAGGGAGGAGGCAGGAGGACCATGGTGTTAGGTACCTTACTGGGGCTTATCAAGCTCAAAGTATAGAAGTGAAGTCCAGGGAAGGCAGGACACTGGCCCAAAGTGGCAGAGCTGGTGGGAGAGAGGCAGTGCTGGTGTGTGTCTGTGTCAGGCTGGCACCCAGGGACCGTCCTGCTGCAGCTCAGACCTACTCCAGGCCCGCCCACCCACTCTGCCAACCAACCACACCCACCTGCTTGATGCATTGCAGACGGTCATTGGTCTGCTGGATGTGCCTGTCCATAGAATTCATTCTGGCCGTTTTTCTGGGTTCTACCCGAGAGCCATGAACGTGGTCCAGTCTGAGGAGAGAGGAGAGAGGGTGTCACTAGATGAGGCTATGTTTGACAACCTGGCACAGCCTTCCAGCTACCCACCCACTTCAACATCAGCAGTCCTGTCCTAGAGGGGCCCTGGGTGCCCGGCTTTATCTTAGAGTTTTCCAGCAAGGGGGGTTGTGCTTTTTCTATCTCCCACCCTCACCCGTCCCTCCTTTCATTGTCCTGGTACCTGTCTAATGTTTGTATTCCTTGATACCCAACATCTTGTCCATCATTATTTCTTAAATCATTTCAATGACTGTCTGTTTGTTGATGTGCTGGATAGTTTTATGTCAACCTGACACAAGCTAAAGTCATTTGAGAGAAGGGAACCTCAACTATGAAAATGCCTCCATAAGATCAGGCTTTAGGCATGAAAGCCCATGGGGCATTTTATCAATTGGTGATTGATGAGGGAGAACCCACCATCAACCCAGAGGGGCCACCCCTGGGCTTGTGGTCCTGGGTTCTATAAGAAAGCAGGCTGCGCAAGCTGTGCAGAGTAAGTAATTCTGTCCATCGTAGGAAGCTTCTAGCAAGTACAAGGAGCTTGCACCTCCTCATCCAGCAACCTCTGGGCCCCAAGGCTGCTTTTCTCTTATGAGTGTTGGCAGGACCCTAGGTCTCACTTCAGGAGGCGAAGAGACAGGACCATTCTAGATCAAGCTAGCCCCCACAAGGTCTCTGGATTCAAAGATCCACAGGATATCAGTAGCAAAATTATCCCCAACCTGTCAGTCCAGTCTGTTTTGTTTTGGAGAACCAAAGCAGAATCCTGGCTTTCCTGTTTCAACCTACAGAATAGGTTCTGGGGAGTACCTGGGGATCCTTGCTCCAGTGTCTGTATCAGCTCCCGATCCTCCAGGCCCTCCTCTCCCCCATTTGATTTCCTGCTTTGGCTTCCCTCAATGGGCTATAATTCAGTGTATGTAAGTTAAATAACACCCCCCTGCCCCCAAATTGCTTTTGGTCATGGTGTTTCATCACAACAATAGTAACCTGACTGAGACAAGTGGTCCATCCATCCCACATTTCCTATACCCACCCCCACATGGTCGGTTTCCATCAGCACAGGGCCCAGAAACGCTGCAAGATTTCCAGTGCTGGGGCCAGTGCCAGACCCATGAAAATGACATGTTCTAGGAACTCTTGGCACACATGTACATAAGTGAAGCATTTGGAAAGCTGAGGCAGGAGGATCATTAGTTTTGCTGAGACTCTTCCTCAAAAGAAAAAAGCCTGCATTTATCCTAGGTCACACACTAGGTGACAACTGGTTGAGATTCTCCTGTGAATGGTCAGGTGCAGGTCCAGGCCCTGGATACTGGCAGATACTGCAATAGTCTCACTTTGTAGATGAGGAAACTATGATTCAGTTTACAGTTGATCCTATAAGAGCCAAAGCAGAATCCTGGCTTTCCTGTTCCAACCTACAGAACAGGTTCTGGGGAGTATCTGGGGATCCTTGCTGGAGGCTGGTTGGGGTGCAGAGCCCCTTGGCACCTCCAAGGTCCTTGAAGCAGAGGTTGTCTCCTTCTCCTAAGTGTACTTGTATAGAGTCTCAGCCAGCATTCAGACAACAAAGGAAGGCTCTTGGGGCCAAGGACCCATAGGGGAGACAGGGACAAGGGAAGACCCAGAGCAGAAGTAGGTATACCATCTGCCAGGTTATCTTGGTTCTTGGTACTATTTGAGGGCCTGAAATAATGGCAGCCAGGTCCCTGTAAAGTATGTGATTTCTGAGGCTGGAGAGATGGCTCAATGGTTAAGAGCATTTGCTGTTCTTGGGAAGGACCTGGGTTTGTTTCCCAACACCCATAGGATGGTTCACAACCATCTGTAACTCCAGTTTCTTGGGATCTGACACCCTGCTCTGGCTTCCTCGGGTACCAGGCATGCATGTTGTCATATATATTTAATCATTTAGGCAAACACTCATACACATATGGGAGTGGGTGGGTTGGGTGGCTTTTGAAGCAGGCTAGGACGAGGATATTGTGCCAAAGGAACCCAGAAAATCAAGGCCAAGTCAGCTCAATGACTGGCTGGGGACAAGAAAGGAAGTACAAAGAAACCTCAGGTCTGCAATAACCTGTACCCCAGTTCAGAGGCTATAGCAATCCAGGAAAAGACCTTTATGGCCCAAGCTGCTGGCAGGAGGCACTGTAAAAAAACTCCACCGTACTCAGAAACTGGCACTATGGATACTCCAAAGTCCTCTGGGCACCTCTTCCCATTACTTCACAAGCACAGAGGTGTCCTTTGTCAGGATGTCTCTGTGCAGTCCTCTCTGGCTTTGAAGCTTTGGTTTCCCCAGACAGAAGACAAGCAGATGACAAGAGGATCTGGAGACCCCATCAAGTTCTGCCTCCAAGGAGAATCTTTCAGGATGGCCATGCCATTTTGGATCAGGAATACAGAGAAGCCTTGACACATGCTTGTACATACTGTAGCCTAAAGGTGTTCTGTCCATCATAGGAAGCTTCTAGCAAGTACAAGGAGCTTGCACCTCCTCATCCAGCAACCTCTGGGCCCCAAGGCTGCTTTTCTCTTATGAGTGCCGGCAGGACCCTAGGTCTCACTTCAGGAGGCGAAGAGACAGGACCATTCTAGATCAAGCTAGCCCCCACAAGGTCTCTGGATTCAAAGATCCACAGGATATCAGTAGCAAAATTATCCCCAACCTGTCAGTCCAGTCTGTTTTATTTTGGAGAACCCAAAACCCACAATGATTTTGTCCAAGATGACATGGTCTATTTCTACTCAGGTCTGGGTTTCAGGCTAGCTTCTGTCTTATGGAATGAAGATGTGACCAGCTGGGCTTCTAACACCTGTGAGACTCTTAGGGTATCAGACAGATTGATGTCAGGAAACATTATAGATCACAGAGACCAGTGGGGTACCCTCTAATACACACAGTCTCACTGTAGCTCAGACTCATAGGCGATCCTTCTGCCTCAGCCTCCCCAGTGCTAGGATTACAGATGCCTAGTTATCACATGTATGTATTTATAAAATAAAATATCCAGCTGAAGAAAGAGGCCCATACAAGGCAGGGTGACATGCAATACACTTAAAACTGTTTTTTTTTTTTCTACACAGAGGCTTTCTGTATAGCGCAGGCTGGCCTTGAACCCATGATGTTCCTGTTTCAGCTTCTTGAGCCATTACACTTAGCTGAGGTGTCATTTTAAAACTGATGCCATCAATGGTGAAGAATGGGATCATTAATATCAGGAATGAATGGAAACGATGGGCCTGAATTCCACACCACAAGGGCAAAAGGGTCCAGGGCTTGAGGAGAAGTTAGCACTAGGCATGAGAAATTGGTCATGGAGGGGGCAGTCTGGCTTCAGTACCTGCTGTTTTTGTTGGTGGCCCAGTTCTGAGGCATGGCTGACTTTCTCCATTCTTAAAGCCTTCAAAAGGTAAAATGCAAGGAAGCTGCTGGTTGGGCTAAGATGTAAGCCTCTGCCTTTCCTGTATATTCCTATCTCAAGCCATGACTGGGCTCCCAAAGATGTCATTGTTCCACTCAACCTGTCCAAAGCCAGGTGTTTCCAAGGCCACCCAGAATCTGAGCTCAGCACTCTGCTGTAGTGAAGTGGTGAGAGCCTGGAAGCCAGCAGAGGGCGCCCCGCTGCCGCAGACGCACTATTTATCTGTATTTGCCTCCAGACACCTTTAGAAGTTCTTACAGACCCTTAGTGGCTACAGCTCCAGCGCCCTCTCCCACTCCACTGCCTTCTGAGTAGGTGTGCGCTCAATCGGGGACCTTGATTGGGATCTGGCTATCTCTGTCCGTGCAAAGACTTTCTTAGCCTGGGGATCTGCAATGGGTGCTTGCTCTGCTGCTCTCCCACTGTGTGAACAGGGCAAGAAGCTGGGCCTCAGTTTCTCTATTTGTAAAATGGAGGGCTGGGCTAGTCATCTTCTGGCAGCCTACTAAACTCCAGCATCTAAGGGCTTTGGCTGCCTGGAAACTCCACCTCAATAGGAGTAGACTATTCAACTTTAAAACTCAAAGGTTCTTCCCAAGCTGGGGAGAGGCTGCAGCCTGGAAAACTCCAGGAGAGCCATTCCTCCACCCCCACCAGTTGGCCCAATGCCCCAGACACCTCTTCTCTTGAAGATATGCATGGAAGTTTTTAGGTGATGACATGGTAATCAGACTGAGCTTCCCAATTTTCAGGGAAGAAGCTTCAGGTTTTCAGAGTTTTCCCTGTGTACTTAAAGCCTCTAAGAGAAGGAACTGACAGAGGTGAAGGGACTAAGAAGACACCTCTTCAACTCTACCAGGGGCAGAATAGAGCAGACAGAAGCCTCAAACAGGCAAGAACCCTCTGGCTGTCTTACATATAGGGTCCTGCCCTGGATTCCTCCCTGGGCACAGACAGGGACAGGGCATTTTTACTGTACTGTAGGCAGTTGGTGCCCTTATAGTGTCCCAGATGGCTGAACCACCGCACAACCATCTTGTAAACACTGTGTTTTCATTTCTTACTGCTCAGGTCTAGCTAGTAAACCTGAGCAACCTTCAGGTAGAGGTGCTTTTGCACTGCACATGCACCTACATATCCCTCTGCATACTCCAGAGCAGGTTTGTACACACATGGGCTGCTGGCCCAGATGCACTTGAGCATACACATCTCCTGACAGCTTGCACAGGCAAGTAGCACATCTCCAGGGAGCCATGTGAGCAACGGTGTGCAGAAATGATTCAATCACCACGCACATCTGCAGCTTGAGTCTGCAGGATGGGGGTGGGGAGGGCTGGCAGCAGGGGTGGCTGACTCTACCCACAGCCTGAACAGAGACTTTGCTCTGAAACAGGACCAAGGCTAGTCAGCTAGTGACAGTCTTGGGTAACTTCCCAATCTGTCTCTGAGCTTGGCCATGTGGCAACATCATCCACGGCACCTAGCCTGGCCTCCACCTCCCACCATACTTCTTAGCCCACATCCCAAGTCCCTCACTTGGGCAGCTGGCTGACTCCTACAGCTTTGACTTGGCCTGCCCCTCATCAAGGTCTAACAAACTGTAACCCCCAAGTAACCCCAACTCCCTCACTCTACTCCCATCCCCTCAGCGTCCTTGCCACACACCTGTCTCCATTTAGCTGAGATGTCTGGCAGTTAGGCATCTTGAAGCCCAAACCCAGAATGTGCTCATTCAATGTACAGCTGAGGATGGACACAGGGCCACTGCTAAGGTACTGAGAACTGAAGTCTTAGTTCTACCCAGGGGATCTTGGGACTGGGAGGACCAGTCCTTTAGGACAGTGTTCTTAAGAAGTGATTCGTGTCCCATGGATGCAAAGGATGACTTCAGATAGTCCATGGGCAAATCTTTTTCATTTTCACAGTGGGGTCTAGAAATGACCAAGTGGGGTCTAGAGAAATGACCAAGAATGATTTTATGGGTCTTATTTAACAGAGTTAAGTTACTTAGCCAATGGCTGACCCAAGTGAGCTCAAAGGTCATTTTGAATGTAGTCTGAGTAGAGAGTGGGGTGGAGTGGAGTGGGGTGGGGTGGGCTGGGGTGGGGTTGAAGGGACTGAGGTAAGGGAAGCTCTGATGTAGACTTCCACCCACCTCATCTTAAGGGGGAAGTGATGAGAGCTCAGAGAAGTGCCTGAGAAGCAAAGGCAGGTGGAGGGAATGACTGCCTTTGGTGCTCTACTCTAGGGGAGTCTGGAAGAAGGGCAGGTGGCAGGAGCCAGAGGAGCCAGGACGCTCCGGGCAGCTGCTGGGGACCAGCTGTCCTTCTCGAGGACAGGCAGTGAGGACAGGCCCTGGGCAGGCAGAAGGCCTGCATTGGGCAGGTTTCCAGTGGCGGTAGGCCAAGAGCCAGGCCTTCCTGGCTGTGGGCTTTGGGAAGGCCCTTTTACCTCTCAAGCCTGTGTTTTCTATGGAAGGATAGGAAGTCTCCTCCCTTCCCTGCTGGGCTGAGAAGCTGAGTGAGCAAAGACTTCTAGGAGAGAGGATTCTGAAAGACCCATACCTGTTTCCTCTACACGAGTATCAAGGACCCTGTGGCCAGGCTCCATAAAGCCCACACCATCTGGCCAGTGACTCCAGATGCTTTGGCTCCATGTTGGAGGTTTCTGGAAGGGAGGACCCTCTTTCTCTCAGTGACCTAATTTCCCAGCATCCACCCTAGTCCACAGAAACATCCACTGTGGATGTTGGTTAACGAAAAACAGTATAGCTTTAGCCTTTCAGAGTTGGGGTACTAAAGTGCAGCCCCATCTAGCTATGCCTGACATTGTGCCCTGGATTGAATGCTAATCTAGAGGAGTGACACACACCGGAACATGGTCCTGAGAAAGGTTGCCCACTATCCCCACCCACGCTAGGCTGGAGACTGCAGCTACATCTGTGCTGTTTGTCCTTTGGGCACAAGACTCCTTAGTAGCTTTGCTGTGCCCTCAAGTCAAGTCCTCCTGTCCCCTCTGGCCACACTCTAGGTCCCTGACACCCCCACCCTACACACACAGCACCAATAGGCAAAGAAGCCTTGGACAAGGCCTCTGGGGCTCCTCTTTTCCCCAAAGCCAATCTCCTCAATGAAGAGCTACCGAACCTGTAAGGAGCAGACATTAGGTTCTGTGCATCACCTCACTCAGTGTCAGCTCTACTGTGATTCACGTTCTAGTTATCATGGTCTGGCGACAGAGAGACAACCTAGGCCCAGTGACTTGCTTAAGGCCACAGTGCTGAGAAGTGGCGCCGGGATTCTGCCCCTGTTCTGACCACAAGAGCCTCTGTTGTACATCCAATTCTGCACAGGAACATGGCAGATCTTCATCAACTGGACACTTCCTTCCCATCCCCACTGCCCAGAGCAAGGAAGTGACCATCACTGCTGTGTAGTGCTGAGATGACTGACACTGTCCAGGCCACAGAGTCTCTCAGGATGGCAGCACTCACAGAAGCTCTGACCTGGCTTTGCCTCAGGCTCTTGTGGCTATTCCAAAGTCTCAGATGCCAGGAAGTGGAGAGGGATTAGGGAGGCCAGAAGTTACTCAAGAGCCCTGGGGGAGAGGGAAGGAGAGAAGCTGGAATCTTCTAGAAAGCAGTGAACACAGGCAGATGTTCCTACAGCTCCAACTCTGGGCACAGAAGGTGTTTTCACTGTCTCCTACCTCTAACTCCCAACACCTTAAAAAAATATCTACTTACTTGGTATTCTGGGGACAGAACAGAGTCAACAGAATTTCCCAGAGAGAGCCTGAGCGCTGGACAGGCCTGTAAAGTGACCACCTAGTCTAGGGATGGTGGGGCTGAGAGCAAGACTGAGAATAGAACCACCCCCAATGCCTCACCTTGGACAGACATGACTAATCGATCACAGCACTCTTGCTTAGTCCAGGCATTGACAGATGACTGCCTACCCACCCATTTGCGTAGCCACTCTTTGCTAATCCAGGAAATGAAGACTTTGAAGTGAGCATCTTCGTGTGTCTGCTGTGTTGTATATGCGTGGTGCATGCTGGTGCTCGTGCATGTGTGTGAGTGTGTGAGTGGAGGTCCAAGGTTGACATGGGTTGGTTTTCTTTCCACCTTTTTCTTCCCTGAGGCAGAATCTCTCACTGAACCTGAGCTTGTTGATTCTGACAGGCTGTGTGGTCAGTGAGCTTCGAGGATTTGCCTGTCTCCCTCACCGCCACATATACCAATGCTGGGGTTACAGGTTTGCTCTGCTGTGTGTGGCTTCTGGGTAGGTTTTAGGGATCTGAGCTCAGGTCCTTGTGCTTGTGCGGCAGGCATGTTACCGACTGAGCCATCTCCTCAGCTGTGAGTGACTCATCTCTGAAAAGAGATGAACATCAGGAGGCCACCAGGTAGACCACACCTACTTCCAGACTCCTGACTTGGTGTTCTTTCCTGAAACCCAGAGTGTGAGCAAGGCTCTTTTCAAGCCCGGAGCCCCCTGGATGGAGGGACCACACAGCCCAAGCAGTCTCAAGGCATAGTTGCACATCTGATTCCCATTTTGCAGATAAGAAAACTGAGGCTTGGTGTGAGTATGCAATTTCTCTCAGCCAGACAGAGATGTAGTTGTCTGTGGGCAGAGGGGAATGATGAAAACCTGAGTAGGTCCTCCCGAGGCCTGTGAGCCCATCTGCCCCGGGCATCTCAGCTTTCCCTAGCTGCTCACCATCCCACTTAGGCCTTGCAGATGCCCGTTTACGCTAGGCTGCAGTCACTGCACAGACAGCTGCTGCAAGGGCTGCCTGGAGCTGCCAGCCCCTCGGGTGCAGGAGTTGAACTCAGTGGTCTAGTACCCTTACCCGTGCCAAGAGTGACAGGAGTGAAGTTCTTGCACTCTGTGAGACAGCCATATTTTCCCTGCAGAGCTGTGACCCCAGGGTTCTGGACAGAAGTCTCCTTCCTCTGCAGCTGGCTCTAGCCCCCATCATACTGTCTAGCATCTTGTTTGAACTCAGGGAGTCTGTGAGTATGAGGGTCTCAGGGGTCCAAGCCAGTGCTGTCTCAGATCGGAGGCCCTCCAGGGGTAAGTGGGACCTGACTTCCTGCCTGGTGACAGTGACCAGAAGTCCCACTAGATGCACTCTGTGGTTCATAGAGCACTCGGGTGTCCTGACCTTGTCATCACCCAGTCTTAGATAAGCAGAGTGGCTTCATGCTAAGGGTACTAGACCACTGAGTTCAAATCCTGTGCCTATTATTTGCTGGCCTCTGAGTCCCAGGCTCTTCTGCAAGCATGAAGTAGTGATGTCAGCAGCCACCCAGGCTGCTGAGCTCACGCAGTAAATTACAGCATGAGTCTGCACCCAGCTCCACTACCAACTCCGTACAGGGCCCCTGGGCCTTCTGGACAATATCCATGGAGGGAAGAAACAGCAGACATCGGGTACCTGCTGGAGAAGACTTACATGTTATTACTCTGAATGCTGAAAACTTTCAGTCTGAAAAACCCGGCAACCTAGGTTTTAAGCCTATTTACCGAACTTTCCTGTAGTGTCATATAGAGAGGCTCAGCTTACAAATTGAGGATGCTGACGGTGGAAGGTGGATTGAGGCCTACCCCTCAGCATCCCTCTTTTTTTTTTTTTTTTAAAGATTTATCTTAATTATGTGTACATATGCGTGGAGGTATATGCACACGAATACAAGTGCCCACAGAGTTCAGAGGTGGCAGATTCTCCTGGAGCTGAGGCGACAAGCAGTTGTAAGCCACCTGATATGGGTGTTGGGAATCGAACTCAGGCCGTCAGGAAGAGCAGTATATGCTACTAACCACTGAAATTTCTCTCCAGCACCCCACCTCAACATCCTTCTTGAGAGAGCTTCCACAGGGGCTTGGAGGACTGAGCAACTGGAATGTGGGGCAAGACTAAGCCCATCAGCTGGGATACTCAGCAGAGATACTGGGTGGGAAAGGCCAGATCTATAAAGTTTCAGCATGGATGAGAAGTAGGGCAGCAGCTTTGAGACTTGTGAGTTGTTCATACAAGGTCTAAGCAGGCAGTGTCTGCGGTGGGGACAGGAGGCCAGAGCAGGTCCACTGAAGGGTTCAGTTAAGAGAAGGTTGGTCAATGGTTGTGTTCTGTCCACTGGAACACACCCTAAGGTCACCCTGAAGAACTGAGGTCCTGGTCAGATAAGACAAATTCTGTATGTTCTGTCCTCTTGGGGAGATGGCCTCTACACGTTCCCACATGGCTTTGAACACTGGATATTTCCATAGGTATCTGATCATAACACAGATGCCCCTTTCGCTGAACACATCTGAAAATTCCATAGACGTGAATGTCCACAGAATTTTCTTTGAAAAATGTTGACATCATAGGCATACCAGTGGAGGACAAAGGAAGGAGAGAGGCAGAGGGGACACGGGGAAGCTGGCGGCTGTCAGAGATGGCAGAGCCATCAGAGTGAGGCTTCAAACAAAGAGGTGACTCCCAAAGCATCTCTGGGAGAGAAGCTCCGGGAAAAGCTGAACCCTGGGTCCTGGAATCAAGACCATGGGAAGCTTCATGAGTGTCTGCTCCTCGTGGAAATCCAGACAGCTCCCCTTTCCAGCAATGCTGGCCTAGGCTGGGGGCTGAGGCTTCCTGGATGGGCAAAGGTCATATGAGCTGGCTGAGGGGAAGAATAGATCTGCTGAGGCTAATACCTCTTCCTCCCCCATCCAGGCAAAGGACACAGGAGCCAGGTGTGTGAAGTCCAATGGCCCAAACAGCAGGGGTTTTCTCCCCAAGACTGTGGAGGTGGCCACTGTGCAGCCTTTACTAACTGTGAATAATAATGAGAACAGGTGCATCTTAGCTACCACTCACAAGGCTTATATCTGACATTTCCTATGAATCATAACAACACAGCCAAAGGCAGGATGATTAGTGCCATCTACTGATGGGAATGCTCAGGCAAGAAAGAATAAAGGAGATTAAAAATGTGCCCGAGATCAGGAAACAAAAATGCTAGGATCTGAACCCAGGTCTCTCACATTTGGCTATTCAGCAGACATTCTTAAGTCCAATGATCTGGGGTCAGGGGCTAGGACAACTCAGTCACAAGGACCCAGCTCAGGTAGGACACATGGACAGGGGTCCATTGTTGGGTTGATCCTGTTTTGGGAGAGGGGATCTCAAGCACACCAGCCCATGTGCAGCACTATGGACATAATTTGACCTCTCTAGACCTGTTCCCTTAGCCTCAGAAATAGATAGGTCTACATACAGTTTTCACTCAACAAGCTCCTTCAGGCACATCTTCCTGCCTAATTTTCACTCCAGCCCTTTGGGGTGGGTCTTACTGCCGTACCTCGTAGTAACCAAGGTCCAGACGGGTTATAAAACCTTACCAAGGGCACCTAGCTGGTATGTGTGTGTGTGTGTGTCTGCCTGCCTGCCTGCCTGCCTGACTTTAAGGGCTCTGGCTTAATCCCACAGCCATAATAACTGTAACTACTTGTCTGGCAGCAGCCTGCAGCAAAGTGGAGGTGTTTGGGAGCTTTCTGCTTAGTCCAAGCCCATATTAACAGGTGACTAAGGTGCTTAGCTCCTTGACTCTGGCCTTGGTATGAGGAGGGGGTGGGTAGGATGATTTCTAAGAAAGCCTCTAGATTTAAAACTTTAGGATAGGCTGGAGAATAAGATTGGATAAAAATGAATATGGAACCTCTAGAATATGAATTCTAGAAGTCTAAAATGCAGATGAGGCAGGTGAGCTGCCCAGACACCTGCTGGTTATGCCCAGCACAAAGCTGAACCACGGAAGCAGGGTACAACACAGGCTTTCTGGATGAGAAAGGAGTATAGCCAGGCCCCATATCGGGTGGGCAGGATGGTAAGGCCTGCCCTATTTTTGAAAATTCAAAGCCCAGGGGCTGTTTGGGCTAATCCTTGCTGATCAACCTGCCTAGTGCTATGGGTTCTTTGTTAAAGAAGAAGGTGGAGAATGAAAACAGGGCTCTCCTATTCACCATCTTTTAATTAACACGCCCTGTGGCTTTGCATGATCTTCTGCTTCTGCTCAGTCTTCTAAAAATCCCGAAGCCTATTTCTGACCTGTGATTTCCTCTTGCCGTACATCTCTATAAGCAGTGTTTTAGCTTAAGTGGCAGTTGCATATTAATTACAAAGTTAATTATGTGCTGTGTAATCATGCTGTAATTCATTAGTTTACTCTACATTCTGAGAGCCTTGTGCTAACAGCAAGAGCTGACAGAGCTTCAGGAAGATCCATGCAAACATAGAATGAAGCTGCAAAGGCCTGGAGACCCCAAGACACTTCCTCAGCTTTCCTGCTGTGGGTCCTATAACGGGTTTAGTAGCTCACATGGCTGGAGCTTTGGGGCCCTTGCTGCCCAACTGGACAGGCACACTTCCTGGAAAGCATGCTCTCTACAAGTCTGCTCCTGACACAGGAAAACCCAGCTGGGGCATGTTTGCTTCCCATGGAAGTTCAGGGACAGGAAAGGATTTGTTAAAACTACTTAACTGAACAGGGAGTCACTGGTTGGTGACAAATTAATTCCTCAAATCACCAAAACAAAGTGGTCCTCGGAGCTCAGGTCACAGGACAGGCAAAGGGTGGAGCAGAACAGGCTTTAAGGGAGAAGGGTCTGCCTGCTTTTGGATTAGGGGCTCTTCATATCTTCACTCTCTTCTACTGAACCCTAAAAGCCTCTGGCAATCCTCAAACTAATCTGGTTCTCTCTTTCTTGCTCCCCTGCTTTGTGTAGTGCCCTCCCTGCAGTGCACAAGGAGGACAATGGGTCCTGCATCAATTCTCCTTAGAGGCCTAGGTCTATCTGTGACCTGAGAGGGTGGACTACAGGGTAGATAGGAATGAGGCACTTCTGCTCATAGCTTGCCAGCTCCGGAATTGTTTCTGGCTATTCTTTCTCATATCTGCTCTTCCAAGGCCCAGTGCTGCCAGCCACTGGAGAATCACAGTGACCCTCCAATGGCTTGTAAATCTATGTGAGTAAAGACAGCGTGCCCTCCCTCTCCAGTTCTGCAAATCTGCAGGTCAGATTTCAACCCTTGGTTGCAGGAGGGGGACAACCAAGGCTGTGACCTGCCCCAGACATAGCAATCTGGTGGCCAAGACCCTCTGCTGCCCAAATATAAAGCTGCTTGTTTATTTCTGCTGACAGCTGAACAGGGTGGGGGGAAGAGGTGGACGGCCTTTTCCTTCTGGCTCCAGTCAACAGGAGCAGAGAAAGACTTGGAACCCCAGCTGGCACGAGAGGAAGATAAAGAAGGAAAAACAAACATGTCCTTGCACTACAATGGAATGTTTTACAGAGAGGTGGGAACGCAAGGTCAGGGCAGATCTCATTTTCTGTCCTCTCAGTGAGCTCAGGGAAGAGGCTGATGTTGCTGCCTGGATGCTTTCAGGGGCAATCAGTTTTGGAAGGAACTCATTTGAGGGGAGTGCAGGGAGGGGATCATCTTAACAGCCAAAGTACCGGTGTTGATTTCCTTTCCAGGGAATACTGGTTTCCCTGGCAACAGAAAAGTCCAGCCTCCTAAGTTCTGACAGGGAGACTAGGCTTTGGCCTGGGATGCTCAGACAATTACCCAAGGCCAAGGCTCCACTGTCCTGCTTGCCCCAGCAGTGAGCTGGGAAAGAGAGGTGTAAAAATGCCAGCTCTGCGAAAGTATAGGCACTGCTCCCCATCTCACTACCCCCTCCCCAACCCCGGCACTTGTGCAAGCGGCTATTCATCCCCAGATTCATTGCTTTCCAGAGCTTTATGGCTGAAATGCCAGGTAAAAAATGCCAAGAAGCAGCTTGGAAGCAAGCCCATGTTGACAGCCCCTGTGGACCCCAGGAGGCAGTAAAAGTGCAGGAGTGAAAGGCAGCAGCGGGCCACTAGGGGCTGCGTTTCGTGCATGGCACTCTCAAGCACTAACACAGTGATGAAAAGGACCTGCACAGGGGCAGGCAGGTCTGATTTTTCCTCTATCCATGCTTGCCTACAGTTGCTCCTAGATGTCCCTGATTTAAAGCTCATTTTCCTATAGAGAAATATTACAAGGTCTGGTGTGCCATCCGTGCATCAGGTGCTGGAGGAAGGAGGGGAGCCCTGATGGTATTTGCAAAGCACTCATCCCTAGGCCACCACTGGGTGCTGGGTTAAGTGCTTGACATGCATTATCTCATTTAACATGGTCTTGCGTGCTGCTCCACAAGGCAGGCACAATTGTCCCTCACTGGAGGGAGTGGAAGGATTATATGACCTGCCCAAGACCACCTGGTAAGTGGTAAAGCCTGGGACTCACCTGCCACTCTCCAAAGCCCATTCTCACCAGAAAGGGAAGGAGGACTGGGACAGGAAAGACAATATGGCTAGTGGTTTCTTCCCCCTTGGTGAAAAGGAGACAGATGTTCTTAGAATTTCCCCTTTGGCTTCCCTCCCCAGCATCTTCCCCGGTCTTCTAAACATTCTGTACACTGTCCTCTGCTAGGAAGACAGGCCACAGAGCAGAGCCACCTGGAGGCTTCAAAGCAAGGCCCCAGTCCCTGAACCTACCTCCAACAGACACAGCCATGTTCAAAGGACCTCCTATTGCATCTTTCATGGTCACAATCCAGCAAATGGAGTAGTAGGCAGCTCACGGTGGAAGGGCTGGAGGCTCAGACAGGGCCAACTGATGGTGACAGTCAAGCCTTCCCAAGCTCCCACTGTGTATTCTGAGCCGTTTTAAGCATTCTGTACATCATATTTTATTTTATTGTATTCTTTCAACTATGCCATGAAGTAATAACCATAAGTAGCCTCATTTCAGAAATGGGGAAACTGAGGTAGGAAGCTGAAAAGCCACATAGCCAAGGGCACACAGCTAGTAAGTTGCAGAGTCAAGAGTTGAACAATAGTTCACACAGCACCTCAGTCTGCATCTTTGGCTCTGGGGTCCTCTTAGGATAGGTGGCTCTGGGTTTTCCCTCCACAATATTCCACTCCCTTAAGAAGTCTCTGTCATGCTCCAGGGAACATCAAATAAGGATAGTACTCATGTGTGTTCCCATGTACATGTGCCCATGTGTGTGGCTAGTGGTTTCTTCCCCCTTGAAAAGGAGACAGATGTTCTTAGAATTTCCCCTTTGGCTTCCCTTCCCAGCATCTTCCGTGGTCTTCTAAACATTCTGTACACTGCTCTCCCCTAGGAAGACAGGCCATAGAGCAGAGCCACCTGGAGGCTTCAAAGCAAGGCCCCAGTCACTGAACCCCCCTCCAAATGACATAGCAATGGTAGCCACATTCAAAGGGCCTCCAGCCTGTGCTACGTGGAAGATGTATAACCATCAGAGCGAACAGACTTGCAAATATCACTCACTTAATAAGTCTTCCTTATCAAGATGCTCGAAGCAAGCAGACATGTTGTAAATTCCCAAGAACAGGCAGGTCTCCTCCTAGCCTTGATTTCCTCCAGCTCCCTGCTCCCCTGAGCAGGCTCTGTGAAGGTTCTGTGAAGTCCCTCTGGTTGCCAGCAGAAGGCCAGCTCACACAGGAAGTGGTGGTCTATCATAAATACTGGCTTCTAGTGGTGTAGTCTGGGAGGGCTCCAAGAGCTCCTCCTGGCTGCTTGAAACATGCTGGCTGCCCTGCTCCAGCTGTCACTGCTCAGATGAGAACAGGGCCATAAGTACCAACAACCAGAAGTGCAAAGACCACTGAACAAGCATCACAGTTAGCCAGGTGTGGCTCCATCAGCTCTTCTCATATGACCCAGGTTTGAGGCTTCAGGATCTCTTATATGACTTTGGTCCCAGATTTGAGCGCAGAGGTCTATCTGACTTGAAAGATTCAGTGCTCAGAACCATTTTACCATATTCCTTGAGTCAGGGGTTCTTCAAGTCTCAAGCCCCTATGGGTTCTTAGCCCCTTCCACTGGCATATATATTTTACCTGTACCCTTTAGAGGGACCTGGTCACCTCACAGATGTGTAGTATCACTCCAATCTGTACATGATGGACTACCGCAAGATTTTTCTGATTACACTGAGTGCAGTTCACACTGTCTCTTCCAAGCTTACCCTAGGTCCCCGAGACTGGAGAGTAGAAGCAGACACACAATCCGAGTGAGGTAAACCAGACTGGCCCAGGCTTCCCCAGTGTCTTGGGATACTGAGTGGATAGCATGAGGCTGCCCACTGGGCACCAATAGGTAGCAGGAATATCCCAATCTTGGCTCTGCCCTAACCTGCTGTGTGTCTGATTGGTGTGATGCCCTTTGTAAATTCCCCACCCCTCTCTTTCTCCCTCTGTGTGTGTGTGTATGTGTGTGATGTGTAGATGTGCGTGCAATGGTGTGATGCCCTTTGTAAGTTCTCTCTCTCTCTGTGTTTGTGTGTGTGTATAGATGTGTAAATGTGTGTGCATTGGTGTGATGCCCTTTTAAGTTCTCTCTTTCTTTTCTCTCCTTCTTTCTCTGTGTTTGTGTACAGATGTGTAGATGTGCATGCATTGGTGTGATACTCTTTGTAAATTCTCTCTCTCTCTCTCTTTCTGTGTGTGTGTGTGTGTGTGTGTGTGTGTGTGTACATATGTGTAGATGTCTATGCATTTGTATGTGCAGGTCAAAGGGCAATCTTAGGTGTTATTCCTCAGGCACCTCCTATCTTTTGTTTGAAACAGGGTCCTCATTAGCCTGGAACTTTGTCAAGTAATTAGTGAGCTTCAGAGATCTGCCTATCTCTGCTTCTCCTCTCCCCACAACTGGAATTACAAATACCACTGTGTCCAGATTTTATGTGGGTTCCTGGGATCTGAACTTAGGCTCCCAGGCTTCCAAGGCTTTATTGGCAGAATCACTTTCCAGTCAGAGTTCTATCTTTTTTGAGTCTGGAAAATCTGAAACTAGTTCCAACTCACTGAGAAGATAAAATCCCAAGAATAAAAGAGAGGCTCTGATCTTCAGGAAAGGCGTGACACACACACACACACACACACACACACACACACACACACGGGGGGGGGTGGCTGGGGGGGTGTCCCAGTCAAGCTCAAACAGCAGCACTCTCCACCCCTCTTCCTGGGAGGTGTCTCTCTGGCATTGCACCAGGGTCCAGGCTCCTCCTCCCCAAGAGGCCTAAGTCCCAAACATATAATCCTCAGCTGGGAAAATGATAGGCTTGCCCAGCAGCCACCCTCCAAAGGCCTGTGGGTAAGGAGCCAGGCTGTAGCCCTGGTGGTGATTAGGAGGGACCAGAATACACAGCCATAGAGTCATGGGAGGTCAACAGCAGGGGAAGATGCCATGGGGATTGTGAGGTGAAGAAAGATGATAGACAAGACCTTGGTACGGTCAGCAAAAGTTTACTCATCCTTGATCTGAGACTAAGGGAAGGAGTTCAGTCAGTAAGGCTCAAGGCATAGGCCTCAGACTTAGCCCTTGGGGCAACGTCAAGTGTACTGACTTCTGAGCTGTCTCAGGGTCCCTAGATGGGCCCCAGAGTATTTGAGAACAGCCTCTGGGATGGGTCTGCAGCTTGCCTGGGAATCCCAAGTGGCCTCTCTGTAACCTTTCCCTTTCACATACCTCACTTAGCAGAAGGGTGGGGCAGCTATAGGCCATCCACTCTGACTCTGACATCAACCCCCCTTGTCTCTTTAGAAGTAAGATGCTCATTTGTGGGTGGGGTCACAGGACTTGCTAGGGCACAGAGAAAACAATTCAGGCCTGGATCACTCACAGTGATTACTCTCCACCAGGAAAGGCCACCAAAGAATTCTCAAAGCTGGCACACACAATCAGCCCTGGTAGGGAAGCTGTCAGCAGCCCTAGAGGACATTAGCTCTATATCCAAGACCATGGTGTTTCTTGGCCCATCACAATGGGTACCAAGGGCCTGGCTTGGAAAAGTGAGGTCCCAGATCAGACTGTGCTGCTCTGATCTCCCATCTGCTCCCCATCCCCCAGTGGCCCTAGACAAGTCATTTCCCTTCCAACCCTCAAGTTCTCATTAAAATTAACATAGTAAGAGGCAAGATATAGAGGTGAGGGGTGGGAGTTAATCTATGGAGGGAAAGGAGTAGAAGCTGGGCTGTGAAAGCAGTGGTATGTGTGGAAGGGGGCCTGGCCAGGGTGTTGCATCTGCTCTGGGACTAGCACTGGGGTTCTGAGTGGTTCTATCTGACAGTACTGCCCTTCGGGCACAGTACCTGGAAGCAAGGTACTTTGGTGGTGACCCCAGTATCTGGATCACATGGAGGGACCGCTAAGTCTTCCTGATAAGATGAAATGGCACTGATTGCTTGGAGTTCCTTCAGATAACAGCTGTAGTTTTTCAGAGGGGGAAGGGCTTCAGCGGGCTACCTTTGAACTCTGGGATGGCAGGACAGGGCTTCTCTAGGTGAGACTATTTGTGGGGTGGAAGGACCAGTGCAGCCAGGCCCTGGGCAGGAAAGGCCCTTATGGGGATCAGCATACCTAGCTCTGGTAAGGTCTGAGTTACTGGATGAACCGTCTCAGGGGTGGACCCGAGAAGCCTCCTCACAGCCAGTATCACCTGCCATGTCCTATTTGTACCCGGGGAGCTAGCCTCTCAGGACAGCTATTCTGTAGACTTTCTGAGCTTTCATAATCTATCACTGGAGCCCCTAGGCTGGTCTCTGCTGACGAGTGGACCCACTGAATGACTCTGGGTATGAGCCTGCCACTACCCTGGCATCCATCCATGAGAGGGACAGGAATATGAAGGGTAAGTTAGGGAAGGATGCTGCTGCCGTCTTGGTCCCTGCTGCCTCTCCCCATGCAAGATTTGTTGATTGGAAGCCAGAGGCCTCAAATGAGGATGGGTGGCATAAATGACAATTGTTCCCATGGCCTGCCCACCTGATGTGCCTGCTCACCCGCTGCCCAGTCCCCACTTGCTTCAGTCTCACCAGCACCTTCCCTGCCCCCTTGTCGGCCTGAGATGGCTGTTGCCATAGCAACCCTGCTCATTCAATCCGAGGATAATGAAGCCAATGTGTTTTTCATTCCCATGAGCTAAAGTGCAGGAGCAGTGTGTGTGTGTGTGTGTGTGTGTGTGTGTGTGTGTGTGTGTGTGTGTGGAGGGGAGTCCCCTCCCATTCCTCCTTCCTGGGGGAGTAGACAGCAGGTGGAGCCTGACAAGCAGAGGGTCAGACACTGGCTTGTGAGAAAGGGACAAACCTTGAAGTCACTAAGCTCTCAGTCCACCATAGGAAGCCTGGGCTGGGCAATACCAGCAGGAACAGGAAGCCTTGTCCACACAGACGAGAGGTGGCTCGATGCCACACAGACCAAGTAGGGTGCAGGAGTCAGGCAGGACACGGCTCTACTTCTAGCTCTGTGACCTCAGGTTGCTTTGTTCACTTCTCTGATCTCTATTTGGTACAATCAAGTCCCCCAAGCTCTTTCTGGGTTCCACCTCACTGTCCAACCTTCTGTAGTCCCCAGGGATTCAGAATCTCTGTCTTCTAGAGGCCTGAGATCCATGGCTGGCCACACATGGTGACACAAGCCTGTAATCCAAGAACACAGGAGCTGAGACAGTAGGACTGCTAAGAGTTGGGGGAATATCCTGGGCTACATACTGACTCTGACTCCAACTTGAATTACATTACAAGACTGTCTTTTGAGAAGACCTAACAACAAACAAACAAGCAAACACAACCTACTAATCTGTCAGAACAGTTCTCACCTGTTACTACCAGGAACTATCTCTTTAGGTTGCTGCTGGGGCTAGAGGCTGCAAATAGTAGGCTCCTTATAAATATGTACCTCCCTTCTCTTCTCTCTGCATATATCTCTGATTCTTCAGCTCAGAGACAGCAATATTTAGGAAGTGTTCCTTTATGAGTCAGTAGTCAGCTGTCCTGATACCTTGCCTTCCTCTGACTCTGAACCTGCCCATTCCTCAGGAAGGGAAATTGAGGCGTGAATGGGGATGGCCTGGTCAGCAGGCAGGGCTGTCTCTAAACAGTGGAGCCATATTGGTGATCCATGGCCTACAGTTGCCACCTTTCCAGTCTCTCCAGTCTTCTGCAAGGCAGGAAGCCAAAAGTCCTCCTGCAGAGCTTGGCCTGTCTCTCTCATAACTCAATCACCTGGGAGGCCAGTGGCCCTCTGCCTGGCCAGGCTGACAGATGAGGGGAAGGGAGAGGAAGCTTGCCAGGAAGACAGTGGGGGTAGGGAGGCTAAGGTGGAAACATCAGAGCAAGGTTTGAAAAACAAAGAAATAAACCTGCCAGGAGAAAGACAGCCTCAATCTGTCCTCCATAAAACTGTCTTTGGACCACCAAAGACATCTGTGGGTGGAGTGGACCAGAGATAGCTCCTCCTGGGACTTCTGCTGCACCCCAGCCCAGCTGGCTTCCAGATCTGGCTTGGTGAAGATCTCAAAGAGGGGGCTGGCTGGGCTTCTTGGTAGAACGGTGACAGGAGGAGCAGGTGTAGGGGGCTAGCAGCCATGCTTGGCTTTTCTAACATTTACACACTCTAGGCACTCAGTCTGGACCAAGTGAGTGAAGGAAGCCATGGTCGTGTCTGTAGTCAGCTAACAGAGCTTGAGCACAGTCTAGTGGGCTCCAGGGTGACCTGCAGGGACCCAGTTCTCCCTGCACAGACAACCTGGAGTCAAACTACAAGGCAGAACCTCTTAATCCATGGCACTTGGACCCAGATAAATCCACCTTCTCTGGAAGCTTCTCTGCAGTATAGGATACCTCCTCTGTCAAATAAGGGGGAGTGCCTTGGCCTGCCCTCATCCCCTTCATGGGGCTGTGAAGAATCCTGCTTCCTAGAAATAGCAAGTGACCCCTCAAAATCTGCTCATGACATAAGACCAAAAGATGAAAGAATCTTAGAAAATGATCAGAGACAGCAGAGTGCTGGGCAGGATGCTTTCCAAGAGCAGGGTTGGGCAGTTCTGTATTTCACATTTTACCTCTTTGACTTCCAGGTTGGCTGCAAGCAACATGTGTTACTAAGGAAAGCAGGACATTATTAACTGAAAATGAAGAAGTTGTTCCCACTAGACGCTGCTGACTTCCTGCATTTATGGAATAAAGTCAAAGAAACTCGGGTGGCATCAGGCCATGCAGAATCCTTCTGAGACCTGCAGCCCTGATAGGTGCTTCTGAGAAGAATGAAGACAACTGGATCAGTCTTGTCTTTGCTATGAGATGTTGCCATGATTTATACTGTCTGAGCACTCCCGTGCTCCTTGGCCCCTTGCCTTCTCACTTCACAGGCTGCCTGTGAAGACTAAGGTCTTGCCATGTTGGGTCTAAACTGTAGGGCCCAAAGAGTTTCTTAGATGAGTAGGCCACTGTCAAGCTAGAGGGTGATAGAGGGCAGCTGAGGTGCTTCCCAGGTAGGGTGAGGGAGTCTGGCCCCGACTCAGGAGGCTGGGGACTAGCTGAAGAGCCACTGTTTACAGTGGAAACAGCCTTGGAGCAGGCTTACTTTTCCACTGTTTTGTGGCACTGCTGCAGCGGGTAGGGCTTCCTGAGAGCTGGGCCAGCTTGCCAAGGCCACATGGAGTCCAGCCCTATGTTGGCCTCCATCAGGAAACACCATGTTTTCATTTCACAGGTCCTACTAGGCAGTGTGTGCAGGCTGGGACCCCCTTGGGACATTTTTCCCTCAGCAACTCCAGCCTCAGGTACCTGACACACTTCATGCAGCTAGAAGCTAAGCACTCAAGACCACCCCACAGACCACAACCCAGCTTGGCAGATTCCCAACCAAGTGGAACTGTTCTAGCCCCATGATGACAGCTGACAACTGCATACTTGCAACAGGCCGGACATGGCAGCTTCAATGTCTAGGGATAAGAGAAAGGGTCTCACTGTCCCCTGGAGGGTATTCTTGTTCTGTTCCTGGTGAGCTGCCATAAGTCATACATCATCTTCTCCCTTTGGCTTGAGACCAGAGACACGCAGGAAGAGACCTCCCTCAGGAGAGCAGATGCAGACTGGAGTTATGACAGGCACAGGCCAGAGCTAAGCATTTACTGCAAGAACTCTGGGCCTTTCCAGACAAACCCTTGCCAGCTCCAGGCCTTAGCTTCCCCCAATGAAGAAGACATTGGTTGGTTGCATCCTCAGAGACCCTGGCCCTAAACATCTCCAGAATTCTACATTTGGCTTGCTCAATGAGCTCTGCAGAATCCTGGCATCTGGTTTCTGATGAACATTTTGAATTTGTTAATCCCTACCCTCACTGAACTTGTGTTTCAAAGGCAAGGTTTGCAAGGGGGCAACTCTGCTACAGAAAGGGTCTCCATCGTGAATACACTCTTGTAGAAATCCAGGGAGAAATGGCTTTATGTTTTTCTATTAACTCAACTTTGACGGGCTCTCCACTGTCCATTAAACAAAGGTGTGTCCAGAGGGCCTTGTCCCATGCCATGCCTACAGCTATGGGGCTAGCTCTGGCTTTCTTCCCAATGTCTCATGTTCTGGGTCAAGTGGATAGTTCAGCATGGCCTTTCTCTGCCCCACTCAGTTGGAGCTGTGGGTCTCAGGGAGCAGCTATAGTAAACTGTGTGATTAGCTATGCTACAGGATGCCAAGAAGGCTCCCACCTGGGTGGCCTGTGCCACAGCTGGTAGCATGAGATGTGCTGCTCATTTTGGCATTCTTGGCTGAGCCTGGGTCTACTAGATGAGGAAGCACCATCCTCCCTCTCCCTTTGGTCTGAGAATAAGGAAAAGCCCGGGTCTTTTGTAGACAACACTGCCACCAATCTCCCCCCTCCTTGAAGTTCCCTGCCATCTTGGAGGCTGGCATGGATCTCTGCCTCTGCAAACCTTGGAGTGCCTCCCTGTGTCTATGGTCAAGGATGAGGGCTCAGGCTTGAAAGTGGGGAGGTGGGAAGTTCAAATTCTGGCCTTACCTTCCAGTGGGTATGTGGCCGTGGGCAGAGTACTTAACTTCTCAGTTCCTTAGTTTATAGTTTGTGGTTGTTGCTTAGTTGTCTAAAGCAGAGTCTCACTTTATAGCTCAAGCTGGCCTCAAACTTGAGGTGATCCTGGTTTGGTGTCATGAATGCTTCAATTGTAGGTATGCACACCATTCCAGGCTTAAAACAAATTTCTTCGAAGTTTAAATTAGGTGGAAAATGCAAAGTAATTGGAGCAATTATTAATTAATCCAACTACCATTAAGGCTCCCCTAACACACATAGTCTTAAGTAGTCATGTGCACAGCACCCTGTGACACCATGACTAACAGTGAAGATGAGGCCTTAAATTTGGGTTCAGTGGCCCTAAGTCACTGTTTAGCCATCAAGTAGACTACTAAAATTCTTCCTTAGTCCCCTCTTATGTAGTGGGTGTCTCAGTACCAGAGCTAGCAGGCTGTCCTCTGCCCCTGTGGTCCTTTATCCATTTTCACAGGTGCCAGTACACTTTCTGGGCCTTCATAGCCAAGAGGCTTCTGATGAAGGAAGCCTGAGCCACTGGTCAGTTCATTCTGGGAGCAGAACTAGGAGATCCAAGACAGTCATAAAGTCTGGTGTCAGATAATGTCTCTTCTGAGGGCCCCATGTTATCATCTAAGCACCTGAATTATCACACCGCCCAGAACTCCAGACTGGAGATCACTTATGTCTGCCATAATGAACTAGTTTCCAGGAAGAGACATTCTCTTACTATAGGTAAGCAGCTTTGTACCTAGCTAGAGAAGTCTGGGAAGGAAGTATGTAAAGACAAATAAAGGGACCTGATTGACTGAGTGACTGATTGATTGAGTGACAGGGTCTCAAGTAGCCAAGGCTGGCCTCAAACTTCTGCACCAGATAACGGATGATGATACAAGCTTTTAAGAGTCTGTGCTCCCATTCAGATTTGTGTCCAAAAAGATGCTGGTGGTTCTGCACTACATTTCAGCATCAAGGGCTAGAGGAGATGATTCTAGCTTAGGGTTACATAGCTTGGCTCAGTTTCCTTATCTATAAGCCAGGGGTGACTCTAATCCTTACCTGCCACGGGATGCCAGAGTGGGGAGGGATGACATCATTACTGTTTCCATCACTAATGACTACCCTCTCAGGGATTACTGACTCAGCTTTACTCTGCCCTTCAGTGACAGAGTGCTACAAAAGTTGTGTTTTCCCCTGTCCCAAAGCCTGTAGGGTGAATAGGTGTCTCCGGAGTGCCAAATGCTGTGTACAAATCACCCCAGAGAGCCTGCCACCACTCTGAAGCTGAGCTCTGGGCATCTCTTCTCTCTTGAGTCTCTTAGCCAGGTGCCACACTGGACCTTTAGTGGAGAAATTCATTGACTTAGGAAGATGATATGGAAGGTGATGTTCTGGCCAGGGAGGATGGCCCCAATGGGCACTGTCTATCTCTGAGCACCAACGAACTACACTGAGCTGCCCTTGGTTCTGCCCCTGTTGCCTAGGCCCGGCTTCATATCTCGAAGCTCTGGTGCTTCCTGGTCTGGCTTTTTAATTTCTCCACAGGCACCCCAGTATGTTCTGTATCCTTTATTCGACCAGCATTTATTCAGTGTCTACTGTATGCTGCTCTTTCCCATCATATACAAGAATAGGTTCTCATGGCACCTGACACACTGCAGGTAGAGGTGGAAGTTGAGGGGACTGGTTATGCAAAGGCCAGGTGGTGGTCCTGCATCAGGTGTTGGTCTGGGGCTCCTGCCCAGGAATGAGCCATAGCCACCCATGAGGCCCCACACCCAAGGCTGGCTAATATACGTGGGATATTAGTGGTCAGGGGAGTTCTGGCACCTCGTCTGAGTTACAACTCCACTCAGGCCTTGACGTCATCCTACCTAGAACAAGGCACGAAGGTCTTAGCACTGAAAAATCCCTTCTCTGTCACCTACAGGGGCCTAGCCACCTCACTAGAGCAGCCCCAGCCTTTCCACACTGGCCTATGAACTATCCTGAGCAACAACAGCGGTTAGGAGAATGAGGACCATTTGGTCACTGTCCTCTTGCATGAGGATTCTTGGTGAGCCTCTATGAGAGCTGCCCTGGCTAGGTTCATGGATTGGGGCTCAGGAGCTGGTTGTGGACATGCAGGCAGCAGCCCTGCCTTTGGTTCTGGCAGAAAGCCACTGAGCCCAGACAGAATGGGACTAAAAGCTAGTCTGTCTCTGGGATCCTGGTGGGGACAGCTGATTGTCAATGAGGCTTTCTGAGCAGAAGAGTCCTTACAGATCAGAAAAGCCCTGGTTTATTAGTATAAAATTGGAGCAACAGGCAGGAATAGGTCTTGCCCACAACTACCCAGTGTAGCCATGTGGTCTCTAGGCCAGTTCTTCTCTATATGGTGCTGGTATGGCCCAGACTTGAATGATCATGGGTTTCATATGAGGTCACTGTTAAAACTCAGAGACATGGAGCTTTTGAGATGGCTAAGTGGGAAGTGCTGGCTGCTATGCCAGTACGACATAAGGACTTGCGTTCAGATCTCTGATACCCATCTAAATAGGCAGACACAGTGGTACATGTTTGTAGCTCCAGTACAAAGCTAGCAAAGAGGTAGATCTTTAAGCTCCCTGGCCAACCAGCCTAAGAAAACTGGCACATTCTGGGTTCAGTGAGAGGTCTTGCCTCAGAACATAAAGTGGAGAGTGACTGAGGAAGACACTTGAAGTTAGTCTATTTCCACACATAAGCATATGTAAACACACATGAACTGTTACACACACACACACACACACACACACACACACACACACTTTGGAGACCTGGGTTCAACAACAGCCCACAGAATCTAACTCCAAGAGATAGTCCAAAAATCTGTATTTAAACCAGAATCTTAGGTGGACCCTGCATGCAGGCAGGCATGGCAAGTGCTGCTGCCACACCCAAGTGTCAGCCTAAAACTTGCTGCTCTTTCACAAGAGGACCTGGGTGGGAGTTGGGGGGAGGGCAGTGTGTGTGGAGGGCAATGAGGAAACCTCACTGAATGCTCCTGCCTGGTGGAGAGGCATCCCTGTTGGGACAGGAGACCATAGTCTTCGGTTTACAGAGGAGATGGGTGCTTCCTAGCTCTTGCTATGAGGGATGAGCAGGGAGTCAAGACAGAGCACCTTTTTCACACTGATGTGGTTCCTAAGTAGCAAAGCAGGGACTTGAACCCAGCACATTTGTTCCTAAAATACACATTTTAACCAGGTGTCACACTATATCCTTTATTACCTCAAACCACAGGGATAAAACTGGCATTGAGTTCTCCAGTAACCAAGCAGCCACTGGAGGAGCCACTAGAGGTCCAGAGTTTGGTAAAACTCATCAGAGTTTTACAGATCATTCCTTGCCATGGCAAAACTTTTGGACACAGGAGTGTGGTGACTCTGAGACAGCAGAGTCTGGAATGCTGGCTCTCACTGGAGAGAAAGGCAGCGTGAACTTTCAAGGGAAAGTCTGATGGAAACAGGGCCTCTTAGTGGGGATCATTTCAAGCTAGACTGTCCTACAGAGTAGAATGGCCAGATGGAGGGGTACTGCAGGAGCATTTCACAGAGATTATCAAGCTGGAATATTCCCTCAGGCTCTGAACAAAGCCTCCAAAGATGCCTTAGGGACACGGCAGTGTTAAAATAAAGTTATGGCGCTTATCGTAGAGTCAGACGTTGTAATTTCCAATGCTCTTTATTAATCACAAACCATGTCAAATCTCAGGGAATTCTAATGCCCCGGCAGCTAGGCAGAGAGCTCACTCCAAGGCTTCCTCACCCCATGCTCTTCTCTTGGTTCTCCCCCTGCTCGCTAGCTTCTTCTTCCTTGTTCTCTGCTGTCTGTCGGTCTTCCTCCTTTCTGTCCTTGCCCTAGTTCTTCTTTATGCTAAATCCTCTCTCTGTCTCCACCCAGCCTTCCAATATACAAATCAATGGAGCCTAACCTTCATCTGCCTTAAGGCTAAGGACTGTCCCATTCTTGTGGAGAGCCGTATAGCCACTCCTTTGTTTACTGGTAGGCAGTGAATCCTTTACTTGCTTCCAAGGACAGCTTACTGGAACATTATCCATAACTAAAATCTCCCACAACACGGCAGAGAGTCCCTGACTTTGGAGAGGAGAGATATACTCCTTCCAACAAACTGCAGAGGATGAGACATGCCTGATGGGGGATACAGATGTAAGGGGTGAGCTTCTGAAGGCCCTAAGGCCCTGTTCTCCATTAAGCAGCATACTCTCTGGGCAGAGTCACCGAGTAGCCAAAGTGAACAGACACCATTGGGACCACATAGAGATCACTGCCCCTTCCTTTTCTTTGCACTGCCATAGACCAGAGCTGAGATTTGGAGTGTCAATACTGTTTCTTATAGAGCCTACACACAACCTCGGAACCCTTCCTAACCCAGTACTCCAAGCACTGAAAGAGCTTAGCAGATGAGGCCTTGCTGCCATCCCTGGGAAGATGAGGATACATGAGCTTCCTGAGACCCTTCAGGACTGGAGTGCCAAGTATCATGTTGGGAATGTGGCTCAGAGTGGACATGCCTTTAAGTCTCATGAGGCTAGAAGATGACAAATTCAAGGCCTGCCTGGACTATAGCAAAGTTTGAGGTCTGCCTGGCAGAGCAGAAAGAGTTTATCTCAAACTTTATACAAAAAAAGTGCTTGTAATGTAGGTTCATAGCAGACCATGGTAAACCACTTACCTAGAATGTACAAGGCCCTGGGCTAAATCACTAGTACCTCAAAGGGGAAGACAGAGGACAGCTGGCTTAAAGGAATAGAAGCAAGGAAAAACAAAGGAATTGGGGTTCTAGTCTGTGAATCTCAGTGGACAGGGAGGAAAAGGGAATTTCCAACTCAGCAGAGGCCCAAGGCAGAGGAAGTCCTCGGGAGAGGAGTGAGCCAGCACCTGACCCTTCCATGGCTCACCACACTGCCTGAGCAGAGGCAACCAGGAGAGCTGAGCAGAAATGGCACATGCAGCCAAGTGAGGCAGAAGGAGCCTGATGGCAACAAGGAGGAAAATGGGTTCTGCTGTCAGCCTGACCGAGAAACCCCCATCCCCACCCCTAGACCAGCAGAGCCTAGCCCGTGACCCCAGGGAGTAAGTTCCCTTCTCCCCTTTTGGCTCATGAAGTCTTCCCTGACACCAGCATCCACATCCTCCATCTTCCTGGGGGCCTTCTAACTCCTCTGCAGTTTAGAACGCTTGTGAGGAGAGAAGCACAGAGGTCAAACTGCTCCTTTCCTGTGAGGTCATGGTTTGACTCTCTAAGTCCCCTTTTAGAAGCAGGGATGGGGGACAGGACCAGACTCATGGGTCCATGACTGTAGTGGTTGCTTGGGACTGGGATCACAGTCCCCATTCGCTGGAGCTCACTGTAGGAGCTGGGACAGAATCTGCACAAGCTCTCCCCTCTAGGTATAGTGAGTTCCTACCCCAAGCATTTCAGCTGTATCTACCTTTATGACCTCAGGCTCATGTTCTGCCTGCTATCCTCTCCTCAGGCCTTAGTTCTTACCCCTTAATGCAAAATGAAGAAGACAGATCCCTCAAGCTTGTACTGGCTGTTGTGTCCTCAAGAGCCACAGTGTCTGAACAATGAGAACTATGTATACTTAGCAAGTATACACCAGATTGAGAAGATTCAATATGAAAAACAAATGTAAAACATCTGCCTTGTGAACCCAATGGATTATCATTCTGATACATGATCAGTGTGAGGCAATGCAAATCTAATAATAGATTCTCATTCCAATATATGATCAATGTGATGAGAGCACAGGAGACGAAGGGCCTGGACTTTAGAAGAGGGAGCAAGCACTCAGGGTCCCTCAGAGGTAGAGGTCTAATCTCATCTCATACAGGAAGCACAGATTGAAGCGAGCACCTAAGAGGTGCAGATCAGAAAGGGGACACTGCTGGATAAGAACCAGAGGACAAGCTGTAGTATGGCAAGGCATAGTGAAAGCCAGTGGAGTTCCAGCCCAGGACACTCGCAGAGGCTGGTCTGCGATGTGGTTAGCAAAGGAGGTAGTGGCCAGATGGTAGCAGCTACCATGCCAGGCCAACTATGCCAGGTACACAATAGTCACTTTCAGTAAGATACCAGCCAGAGACTTTCCTGGGAGCCCAGTTTACTGATATTCCTAGGGTTTATAGTTCTCTGGAAGCTCATTCTCCAGCTCCCTTTTCTTTGAGAGGACAATTTATTTATACACACATACACACACACACACACACACACACACACATTCTCACCAGGCAGTCAGTTCTTGCACACCTCATTTCTAATTATAGCAAAGATTTTAATAATGCTGCAGGGAAATGCCAGGTTTCCAAAGACCTTGCTAGTGGGTGAGGACCCCTTGTCTTCATCTCTGAATTAGGGGATCCTCCTCATTCCATATGGCCAGCATGACAGGTGCAAGCCTCCAGGGAAGGGTTAGTTCAGTACTACCCCTAGTCACATGAGCAATGCTGCCTCCTAGGATCTGTGAATGGAAAAGTTGTTCTGTGTATCCATGCTGGCCCTTGGCCAGAAATACCCCCTTCTTGGTTCTGCATACCAGCTTCTTAAAGTACCTGCTTCAAGGGAAAAACAATCTGATAAGATAAAGAGGCCAAAAGTGGCAGTTCAGGAGCCCAGGAGGCATCAGCTCTGCTGAGCCTGGATGAGAATACAGAGCAGAGAGAATGTTGGGTGTCTGCGAAGGAGCAGCTCTGATGATAAAAGACAACAGAGGTGAGGAGGAACTGTGTTCAGCTGGGCAGTCTGGGCAGTCAGGAGAGTGGCCATGCTAGGGAGGAGGTCCTGTGTGGTTGCTGGGAAATCCATAGGAAAAGATGGAGACAACTCAGTCACTGAGAGCGGTGGAGACTGCGGTGGGGATCTGGGGATGGAGACAGACAGAGTGTGAAGTCATACCAAACTGACCAGCAGATAGGGCCTAGGTCTGAGACCCTACATCTAAGATGCAGACTCTATTCCATATCCCAGTACATAGCATGTTCACCTCAGCCCAGCCTAGGAGCTTAGTCCTTTCCCTACTCTGCTCAGATCTGGTACCCAGGCCACAGGACCAGTTCAGTCAGCAGTTACTGTGGTGTTGCATCCTGCCAGGTTGATCTTCCTGAGGCCCTTCCCCAGGGTCAGCTATGGAAAGTATCATGCTCCGGCTTAGCCTTAGGAATGCTCCAGGACTGTTATTTCAGTTTACATGCTCTCTTGATAGCTCAGACTCCTAGAAGGTCGGGGTTGAAGATGCCTAGGGGTTCTAGCCCCCCTGCCCAAAGTCCACTCAGCTAAACTGTCCAGTCATTTAGAAAGCGACTGAAGGAACACATCACCCTGCTGTCACGCCATACTGTGCCACCACCGTCACTGATGTCAGCTCACTAGGATCCAAGATCCTAGTCTAGTCACTCAGTAAAATATCTCCACGGCAGCCATGGGCTAGGCACTGGGACACAGCCATGAACACATTTGTCTTGTCTGCATCTACCCTTTACCTACTTTACAGTGCAAATCTGCGTTCAGAGGCAATGACTTCCCAGGGACGCCTGGATAATGGCCAAGAATGGAACTCCTCCCTGCTGCAGGTGCTAAACACAGCTTCTGGCCACTACTCCTACCCGCTGTTTCTAGGACACAGAGGTATTGATTATCAGCCCTATCTTGGAAAGACTTTCTTTTTCTTTCTTTCTTTCTTTCTTTCTTTCTTTCTTTCTTTCTTTCTTTCTTTCTTTCTTTCTTTCTTTCTTTCTTTCTTTTTTCCACCAAGACTTTCTGTTCCCCACTTTTTTTTTTCAAGACTAAACTTGAAGCCATTCCCATGATTAATTACCAGCTGCCTAATGCTCTGCCACTGGCAATTTCTGGAAAGGGAATGAATTACCTTGAAAAGCATCCGAAAAGAGAACCCACCGTGAAGGAAAGTCAAAAAGGTTACGTGGCAGTTAGCATGATTCCTCTAGCCAGACAGGACTGCTGTTAGGCCTCACTGGAGAGGGAGCAGTGCAGCCAGTGCAGTTGGCTATGGGAGAGGGCATGTGTAGCCTCTGGGGAGTGGGGCAAGACCTCTGGCTCCAGAGAGCAGTATGGAGAGACTGAAGAAGCAGAGGTGGAGGTGGCTTTCCCTTCATCTACGTAGACCCTTCCTGGTCTCTGTCTTCTGACATCACATGTTGCTTAATTCCTACAGACCTCAGTTCAACTATCCCCTCCACCACTTACAGCTCAATGGGTTTCTTAACCACAGAGCCTTTGGAGAATACAAATGGCCCCCGGGGGGCTCACATGGGGGAAGTGTATGTTCCAAGTACACAACCCAGGTACCAAAAGAGCCAGAATTTAACACCACTAGAGGCTTCTAAGCATCCCAGTGGCCTGTCTGCCGTGGTGGCAATACTCATGCTCATAAGGACACTAACTCTTGCTAGAAGGGTCTGAGCCACCTATAGTCACACAGATGAGAAGCAGAAATCTGGGGTCCCTGCAGCAGAAAGGGACATAGCCCAGGTCCCCAGTTGCCTTGCTGCTTGACAGCCTTGCTCTGGGACTCCTGGGACACCATATTCAACAGAAAAGCTTCAGGCAACTGGACAGGGACATCTACTCTCCAAGAATGGCCTAGGGCCATGGTGCCCTGAGACAAAGGGCTCTGGACCAGGGAGCATCTGTGAAGGCTTCTGAACCCTCTGTATTGAGAGGAAAAAGGAAATAGAGATTACACGGGTACCCTCTGGTGTAGAGCCAAGTGTGATCATCCCTAAAATGTCATTCTGGGAGAAGACATCCTGGTGTCCAGGCCAGAAGCTCTGTCCTGAGGCTTGGTCTCCATCACTCTCAGAAGCTCCCTGAGAGACATAAGCTCTCCATCAGTCCAGGTGGCCTGTCTGTACCCATCCTGGCACTGGCAGGTCCTCAGAGGAAGGGGATGGTGGAGCAGGTGGGGAGGGGGTCCCAGCATCCCTGAGGAAATAGGCTGTATGCTATGCACATCCCTTGTTATGCCACTCCCATTTAACAGACAGATAAACCAAGGTACAAAGCTCTAGTGAACAAGTGCCAGTGTCAGGTTATGAAGCTAGCAGTGGTCACCAGGGCTGGCTGGTGTAAGCATGGCAGTTAAGGTCACCTCCTCGGGGGACCCATGTCCCGTTGAGGTTCGGGGTCCTCAATTTGCATACGGTATTACTGTACCAAGGCTGGGAATGTCAGGCCTACATCCCAGTACTCTTCACCCTGTCTCAGCAGCTACTTGAGAAACATCAAACCAAAGGCCACGGGGCATGAGCTGTAGGGAGCACTTGTCAGGACACAATGACATCCAGCCAAGGTGGTGGCAGTGACCCTACTCTGAGGGCTGAGAAGGTCCAGTGTTGCTAAGAGTAACATAAGAGTCACAGTCCTGCTGCTCATCTGCTTCTGGAAGCAGATATATATATTGCAGAAACATGCACCTACCTCAGTGAGCCAAGAGTCACTAGTGTCTCTGTACTGGTCCGCAGCTCATAGCTCCTCCACTTTACTCGAGGTCCATCCTCCTGCAATGAGAGGAGATGGTTAGTGTGTCCAGCTTCTGCAGAGCCTGCAATACTGATCACACAGCCACAACTGACACCATAGGGTAAACTTAGCAGGCAGAACAAGCTGACAGACGGGAACACCAAGGGGTGTAGTGGGGTGATGTAGGTAGGCCCAGATACTCCCATCTCTGCAGACTTCAGTCTCCCTATCCAGTGGATCTCTCTCTGTCTCTCTCTCTGTCCACCCCCGTCCCCTGTTCCTAGAGGAGCCAAGAGGAAGTGATGACAGTCATTCATTCAATAAACATGGCATAAACACCCAGGCTGTGATAGTGGTCACTGCCACAACAGCTAAGAACGACACAAACCTAAGTAGCATTTGACACGAACAAGTGCAGGGGCTGCCCCTCAGAGAGTCAAAGGGCAGAGAAGCCTGTAGGAAGGCAAAGCTAAAGGATGAATCAAAAAGGCAGGCCAGGATTCAGGGAACAGCATCTGGGCAGAAGGAACAGTATAAGCAAACATTCCAGATTCTGGGGAGCAAAGCATGGTATACAGAGAAGGGCTTGAGAATGGGAGGAATAAGGCAGACATGGAGGGGAAGGTGGGCAGCAGTGGGCAGAACCAGTCATAGGTGGGGAACGACCCTAATTCCAGTTTGAGGAAGGCAGAATGCCAAGCAGCTAGCTCTGTTGGTGGCAGGGCATGGAGCAAGGTTATTAACCACCCCTAACCCCCAGTGCCTGGGAGGCTCATAGATACTCAGGAGGGTCTCTGGTAAGGTGGGAGATGCAGACCCCAGTTTCAGATTCTGGCTCTATGAAATTAGTTCTCTGGTTGGAAGTAACCATTGTGCCTCCTTAGGCCAGCATGCATGCCCTGAGTCCTAGGGATGCTGGCTACAGAGTAGCATGCTTCTCAGAGCAGGGAGGCCTGGCTCAGGGTGAGACAGGTGGTGCCAGCCAAGCAGCCTAGCTTCTACTCAAGTCTGGCCCAGGCTCTCTCACTGCCCAGCAGGCACAGTTGCCAGAGACTCTTGAGCCCTAGGGTTTAGGGTACAATCTCTAATCAGAAGAACCTGGTTCAAACCCTAGGTTCACCCCTTCTCCAAACATGTATGCCTGGCACACAGCACACAGTTCTTAAACCTTCCTGCCTCCATTTGCTCAATTGTAGGAACATAGTCCCCTGTACCCCCTCCCTCCACCAGCACAGACCAGGTCAGGCAGTGTAAGGTGAGGACTCTTGTGTGCTAGAGGGGACATGAGTCACTCTGCCAGAGCCAATGCAGAAGTCCATATAGCACGGAGTCCCAGGGCCACCAGTTAAGCCAATGGATTACCTCTTGGCCTTTGGCTCTGAGAGTCCCTCTACTTTGAGAACATAAAGAGTCCATGGGTTCTGTTTCTACAGTGTTCCATTTTAGGGGGAAATTGAGGACCAGGGTCTCATACACAGCAGCAACTGGGCTGAGGTAGAAGAGGAATGGGCCTCCAGC
Source organism: Cricetomys ansorgei (assembly GCA_026225945.1). Lineage (NCBI taxonomy): Eukaryota > Metazoa > Chordata > Mammalia > Rodentia > Nesomyidae > Cricetomys > Cricetomys ansorgei. Next base: position 3,211,877 of record JAMJFZ010000770.1, read on the forward strand.
CTCTTCCCACACACAGCCCAGGTGTTTCCCCAAGTCTAGCTGGCCAGCAGAGCTACTGACAAAAAGAAAATGATTATTTTGGCAGTGGAGACAGAAACCAGAGTTGGAAAGGCCTGGCTTACTTGGTGGGTCATCCAGGCCTTAAGGATCAACGCCTACCAGGCCTGTGGCTCAGGGTGCATGGCTTTCACTTGGGCACCTGGTTCAGCACGGACCAAGTCCCTATGCCTTGTAGCACCAGTACCTCGGTGTTAGAGTTGTACAAAGGGGCAAACAAGCCAGAGAGGGAAGGGTCACAAGTGGAGGACACTGGAATTTGAGCTCTGGCCTGGGTCAGGAGTGTGAGCCTGCATTACATCTGAAGAGACAGGATCAGGAGGCTTACATTTACTGAATCCATACCCGGGCTCACAACGGCTGGAGTTAGCCTCAGAAAAATGCTTTTTAATTTATATTCAAGGCCCAGAGAAATTTTCTAACTGCCTAAGGTCACACAGTTATTGCAGAGTTAATAAACATGACAGCCTGGCCCTAGAAGTCACTCAGTAGCCCTCCTCAGAGCAAGTGGACCTAAGGCCGTCACTACAGAAAGAGGCTCGGGTTCCAGGAGCCTGTGGACACAAAAGAGATACAGAGTCTGACCTACTAGGTCCTGCTAGTGTCCTCTGCTATGGCTTCTAGTCTGTGTGCGCTTGTATACCTAGTAAAGCCAAGGATAGAAGGCAAGAGGTGACTCGTCCTTGGCCGCTCCCAGACAGTGCAAACCACAGAAGAAATAGCAGGTCTGAGAGGCACTGTTTTCTCCCTCAAAGGTCTCAGGTATCATGGAGGGTTGTGGGCAGTAAGAGCTCACCCTGGTTTCCTGTGGATGGTGACCCTTGCAGTGGGGAGGGGTGGGACTCCAACTTTAAGACAGCTCCCATCAGTGACACAGAGAAGGCCATACAGAGCAACGTCCATCTTGGTGAGCAAGATACCAAAGCTCCAGAAGGAAATGTGGTTGCTTAAGGTTCTGTCACAGCTAGAGAGTGAACATATCCAGACCAAGGTAGGTAGACAGTCCTTGCAGTCTGTAGGGCAATCAAGACTGCAACCTGGAGGGCTGAACCAGACATGATGTGCTCACAAGGTGTGGAGGAAGAGTCCAGAGAATGGTCACAAGGCACCTTTGGGGAGTATACACCCGCTGCAGTCATGAGTGGCTAAGTGGGAGCAGAATCTCCATCATGTGGACTCTTCATGGGGACATGGATTTCCTCACCTGGGAGATTTACATAGATAGATTCATGACCCCTGAGGTGTCCCTGGGCCCAGGTCTTGGTTTTTGTTTAAGGACAGGACTGACTTCAGAAACAAGGCAAATATTTACCCGGGATGGTTATCCAAACCTTATCTGAAGCTCTGCCTCCTGCATTCTTGAAATACATGTTCTCTGACCTCACCCTCACTAAGCTTCTGTGGGTTGGGAATGTGGACTGGGAGAGCCCGACCCAGGCTCAGAGCTAGGGGAGCCAAGGTCTGCTGGCTAGGAGGCCAGAGCTGCCTCAAACCTTCCTCCCATGTGCCCACAGGGGATGTTCCAGGATGTTCTTGGAGAAGCACACATTGGCAGGAGCCACCTACAGGCCTACCACAGACTTCTGGCCAGTGGCTCTGCCCAGAAAGGGGTGTGGGATGAGATCTCTGTTGATAGCACTGGAACCTATGATTCAGGGTTAATGATACTAGCCGGGAAATGTGTGCATGTGCGCGCGCACGCGCGCGCGCGCGCGCACACACACACACACACACACACACACACACACAGTGTGACCCAGCCTGCTACCATAAATATTCTCCCACCTGCTGGTCCTTCCTTAACAACTCTATCAGCTCCCTCACACCCATTAGCTTGGTCCTGCGTCCCATAATGGGAAGGTCCTAGTTAAAGCAGACCTGAAACTGCACATCTGAAGGTGGAAACTTTTGGCCAAAAGCAGCAGAATTTTGAGGTCCCACCTCACACTGCACCTTCAGCATCTCTATCATTGTCCTGTGGACCCTGACCACCTTCCTGAAGAACTACCCGTATAATGCTGCCTTCACATTGGTGTACCTCTCTGCTCAAGATCTTTCTAGAGCTTCCAGAACATTCAGTGTTTCTTTCTCCTTACATAATTAGAACTGGGCAGTTATCTATATTTTGGGCCATGAAGGCCACAAGAAAGGACTTGGGTGTCATTCCAGTTGAGGGGGAGTCAGACCCTGAGGGTTGGGAGGTACTCAGCATCCCACTCTCTGCTCTACCACACTGGCCTCCAGAAGCAGGTGACAAGCAGGTGTGCTGGTGGCTCAGGTTGGAAACTCATAGGCAGGGATGCCTGAGAATAGTCATTAAGACTATTAAGACCATTAAGACTATAATGACTAAAGTCATTAGTCTTTGGTCTAAGAACTGTTCACAGATTCTCAACAAGCCCAGGGAAGCCTGTTGTCAAGCACTGCCCTGCATCAAAGCAGGACTGGGCTCTCTGACCAAGGAGTCAGGGAAGGAGCAGGAGCAGTGGGCTGACCTGCCAGGCAGGTGCCAACTGCAGTCCAGGGAAGTTACCTGTCTCCTGGGCCCTCTGAGATACCTCTGAGCACCAGGGAATGTTCCAGGCTGTTCTTGGAGAAGGGCACATTGGCAGGAGCCTCCCACAGGAGAGACATTGCATGCAAGGTCAGGGTCATACTCCAGACTCTAGAGCCATCAGGAACCCAAAGACATGATGCTGGAGGAGGTCACTGAGACTCAGTTCTTACTTTTAAAATGGAAGCTATCAAAAATCTAGCTATCTAGATGCTATCAGTCATTCATTTTCTCCCTCAGTAATTTATTCCCTCCTTTAACAAACGACCCTGGTTACCACATACAAGAGGAGCAAAACAGAAGCAAAAGAAGGCAAGGTGGGAGACAGCTGGAAGCTGGCACCTAGCAGCTTCTTTGCCTAACAGGGTGTTCCCATTTCGAGCTGAGGTGGGAAGGCAGGTGGATGGATGTTCCAGGGTATCTTGGGGCATGGGAACAGGTGTGCGTGTGCGTGAGTGCATGTGCGTGTGTATATGTGTGTGTGTGTGCATCTGTCCATCGATGCATATGAGCCTGGGATCACACTAGGGTCTAGAGGCACACCATCTTGGGCTTAGGCAGAGTCTATCAGTAGAGTGTACCATCTGGGGCAGAATCCCAGGGGTGAGGCTGGAGCTCTGGGTGTGTCAAGGAGAGGGGCAGCTATATGCATGGGGCAGAGGCTCAGACTAACTTCATTCCTGCAGCCCTAAATGGCTATGGTTTAAGTAACACTGCATCATCTTGCAGAGAACGTTGTTGACCAGAAACTCCTTGTTCACTCTGAGTATTGCTCCCAGGCACAAGGAGTGACTCTCCCTATCCTACCTCTCAGAAGTACTCTGACCCATGGGACACACACACCTCACTATCCTATGCCCAAGCCGCCCTAGCTTCTGAGTGTGGGGCTTGTCCAAGAAAGGAAAGGCCTGCCCAAGGTCACACAGAGTAAATGAGAACCCTAAGGTTAGAACTTGAGCCCAGGATAAGGATTGACTTCCCTTTCCTGATATTTGCACCAGCTCCCACAGAGGGCAAGAAGAGGGATGGAAGATTCACCTGAAAGCCCCCAAGGGACGTGCCTAAGGCCCTTAGGAGGGCCCTCCTAAGCAGCAGAGGCCCATTGCTCTGACATGAGATTCCTCATACTGGGAGAGGGACAGGCCTGCCTCTCTCCAGGCCATCAAATAATCAATTCTTCCTTTGACCAGAACACATGACAGACAGCAGAGTGTGATTAGATGAGGACTTCAGCTTTGCCATTTCCTGGGCTATGTGGTGCTGGACAAGGAACTTCTTGAGGAGTGCTTCCTCATCTGTAAGAGGGGGTCCATGAGACCTTCCTGCACTGTGGAAGGGCATCATGCAATTCTATGGCCATGCTGAGAGATTCTTAGCACAATATATAAAGTTGCTATGGGGCAGCTATATGGTCCTGCTCAATGGGGAGCTCTAGGCCCTAATCACAGGGATACAGATCCGGTCTCTGCCCCAGAAGTAGGGACAGACCATCTGTATCAGGGTTGCTTGCTCCTGGAAGAAGGTCCCACTTCCCTCTCCGCTGGGTCAGCCTCAGGCACTATGAAACCTCCAGACTCACACTGGGCAGGGGTTTCCCTTTTGTGCTGGCCCCTGCAACATGCCCCAAGGATGCTGCAGCCGCCTGTCCTTTTCTAGGAGGCCACAGTCTTGCTCAGAAGATCACCTGGCCCAGAGTGCTCAAAATGGTGGTCTTGGAACCCACTCAGGCTCTTGTCGCTTGCAATGCAGGGGTCATAAAGGAAAATTTTCTCTCTTGGCTCTGCCTGTGATCTCCCCTCCCCAACTACTGATGCAGGGCTGCTTAGGAGGGGCCCTCTCTCTCCACCTCTTGCACCCTCAACCTGAAGCATTAACAGCCTGGTGGAAGCTCTGGGAAGAGCACTGGAGGTTCTCAGTCTGAGTCTGCCATCTTACACAGGAGAAAGCAGGAACAAGAGATGAAGGGAGAGGCATAAGGCCAGAGCTGAAGCCCAAGTCAGAATTCCTGTGTTTGCGTGTGTGTGTGTGTGTGTGTGTGTGTGTATGTGGGAAACTAAGGAGCCAGGGGAGCCAGTCTTGGCCCACAAATAAGCAGCTGATCCTTCCAGACTTCAGTCTCCTCATCTGGGGCCATCAATGGCTTAAGGCCTGGATGAGTTGGCTCCATACCCATGATTGGTACAGGAAGTTCAAGAGGCTTGGGCGCTGGGAACTGTATATTCCCCATGACCTCCACTACCATCCCCAGGCAGTCACATTCCCTAGCAGGAATCACTTGGAGACTCTGGCCATATGTGCCTGGAAGTAGTGGCTGGAGGCCAGATTTATAAATTCTAGACCAAGGAAAGCCCTATTCTTGTTAAGGCTCTAATGTCACCCAGGCCTCAGTAGAATCCTGCCTCTCCTGTGGCCTCAGTCTGCATGTCCCTGAGCCTCAGTTTCCTCAGTGGTGTGACAAAGAAAGAGAAGGTGTTTTTGGGTAATCCAGCCTTCCCTCCACAGGTGGCCAGTGAGTCTGCAGGAGGCAGCTGATGGACCAAAGAAGGGAGGAAGGGTAATTGTACTTCACCCTACAGGCACTTTACCAATTCAACCTTCCCTCCAGCACCTTGTTTGATCAGTGCTGGGATTTATGTCCAGCCTTTGCCTTTCACCTTCTCCTGGCCTAGGCCAGCTGCCCCCTACTCCCTTTAGTCTTCAGCTGGCCAGCTACTAGGGAAAAGGGGTGATGCATGTGTAGTGCCCAGGTAGCTAGACAAATTCTAGGAGAAGAGCACCCAGCAGGCTGATCAGTAGAGAGGGGTGTTCCCCCACCTTTACTGTGCATGTAGAAACTAGCTGGGCCTACCTTCCTGGGGTCAGCCCTGGAGAGTGCTAATGCATTTCAGCCTCTGCGTCTTCTTGCACCAAGTACAGGTGTGATGGCAGCTCACCCATCCTTGAGCCGGGGCACACCCAGAGCAGGTTGCCTCCCTGTCCTGGAGGTGCTGATACCCTTCCTAAGAGCATGCCAGCCAGGCCTTCTTGCATAGGTGCCCTTCTCCACAGAATGTGGGGTTCCTGCCTTGTTCTTTCAGAAGAGAAGCTCTCATCCCAACAAATCTGATTGGATTGTCAGGGTGAAGAGTGACACCCTCCCCAACCCACTCATCCTTAGGAATGATACGTTCTGGGGACCTAGAGAGCCCAAGGATATCCCTTGAGGTGAGCAGTCTCTTTATGCTGCTCTAGCACCCAATACAAGGCTTGCAGGCACCCCAATATTATGCTTTGAATGTGTCCCCAAAGTCTATGTGTTAATGGCTTGGAGGTGGGGCTTTCAGAAGGTTCATAGGGTCGAGTAAGAGCACAATGGCGGGGCCCTCATGATGGCATTAGTGGCTTCATAGAAGAGCTCAGCTATGCAACACCTCTACCATGTTAGGAAGCCCCCTAGCAGATGCTCACACTGTACACGTGGACTCCCCAGTCTCCAGAACCAGCGCCCAAATAAACTTCTGTTCTTTCTAAATTATCTGATCTCAAGTAGTTTGCTATAGCAACAGAAACAGAGCCATGCAAGGATTTGGCTGGACACAAAGGAGCAGTAACGACTAGAGTGTTATGGGCTCTGCTTGGTTTAATGAGGAGGGCAGCTAATAGTCACATGGTGCTCACTGCCCTGCCCCAGGCCTAGTCTAAAGACACTATTCTTACATACGAGCCTACTATGAACACACTTATACCCCCAAAGCAATTTTATGAGGTAGGCAATAGCACTCTCGTTTTACAAATGAGGAAACTGAGGCTAGGTACTGGAGGTCACTTGCTTAGGGTCAGAAAGTGGCTGTGTGAACTGTGGATCCACAGGACTGTCTGCCCAGAAACTCTTGGGGCGAGTAGACAAAGCAGCCACCAGAGGCCACCCAACCAGAGCAGCCCAGACTACTGAAGGCTATACCCAAGGACCTGATTTCACTGGGCTGAGAGTTCCTAGTGGAAGGGAGCTCAGGAATGGACAACACCACTCCAAGTTCAGGGATCCTGGGGCCTGGAGCTGAGTCCCTAGATTCTCTGTGTTCTCCCAGATTCTTTTGTGTTCTTAGACACTGCATTGCCACATCCAGAGGAGCAGCCCACATATGTGCGTGGGAGAAAAGAGGCAGCAGGCAGGGGAAGCCAGCCCAGCAAGCTGTCTGATGACACACAAGCCCAGGGATACTGACTCACAGCCATGCATCCTGTGACTCCACCCACTACCAGTGCTTCTGCTGTACCCAAAACTTGGTGCAGTAGTCAGAGTGCCTCCCACAAGGAGCAGAGAGCCACAGAGGGCGGAAGGAAGAGTGGGATCCACCCAGCGCTAGGTGGGACAGGGAGACACCCAGAAGAAGAGATGAGGGACATAGTGTCAGCTTGGGACAACCACTCCAGTCCACAGGAGAGACTGAGGCTGGCCTGAGCCCCTTGTGCTGGCATTCACTCAGGTTAACCTCGTCTCCTCATGACTCAGGGGCCCCGTGCTGGATGAACATCCAGGCTTCTTACTGCCAATTTCTCTTCCCAAGAACCCATGACTCCCTAGTCTAAGAACTATATCTTCCTCCTTCTCCACCTCTGTTCCTGGTACCCTTGTTCTGACTTTCAGGGATCACTCCACAGTACCAAGTGACAAAGGATCTGTGAGGCCCAGTTGGCAGAGTGGATCCTGAGACTGAGGGTCAAGGCAGTCTGGGATATTGGAGGTGATGTGTGAGGTGCTCCTGTGTCGTTCAAGGCTTCCACACTGTTCATCAATTGACACATGAGCTCAAGCACCCCCCCCCTGCCCATCCCCCTTAACCTTCCAAGTCACAATGATCTGAACCTACTTTCCTGGGAGTTCTGACCCTGTCCTTGGCCCCCTTGACCAGATACCCATGCACACATTAAACCGGGCTAGGCTGGTGGCCATCCAGCCTGAGGAGGTGTCCCAGGTGTGGAAGTATCTGTCAGGAGGAAGGGAGTTAGACCTACTCATCCCTCACTCCTGTCCCCACTGCTTCCACCTACAGCTCCACTGACCTGACATACCTGCCTGAGCAAGACACATCCCACCCACTGGGCTGGGACACAGAAGAAGAGGCCCTCCTCATCCTCAGGGACATGTGAGGAGCTTGTGAGTGGTCACCCACGTCTGGCTGTCCTCGCCATCATAAGCTCATCCTCTGCCAAGGGTTTCATTTCATGGACTGCCGATATTCTGCCTCTTCCTGGATTTTTACGGATGAGGCCCAGAGTGGGCCAAGTGGACTACCAAACCAGTGGCAGATCCTGGACAAAGAATCTGAGCCTCTGGCTTGAAAACCTACCCTGAGGTTTCTCCTGTGGGCCTGAAGGTTAGTGACTATCTGAAGAAGCAGATAGTAGGAGCAGTCCTTTGTGTGTAGGGTGAAGGCTGGTACAAGCTGAGAGCCTCTACCCATAGGATAGCCTGGGAAGAGTCAGCAGGTCAGGGTTAGGGCAGTCCTTCCTTTCTCAAGAGGGTAGGATTCTTGTGGCTAGCTCCCACAAGAATAGGAGATGCATCAGTCGAAAAGCATGGGTAGGCCAAGGTAGCGTTTGGGTAGGGCTTCCTGTGGGAGTGACCCATGTGCCTGTGGCCCAGAGGACAGAACAGGTTTCATTGTACCTCACTGCTAGGCTAGGCCCATCCTCCACTTGCCCTGGCTTCCTGTCCCATCAACCCCACTTGGCCCAGGGGAAAGGGAGGGCCTCAGAGACCTCTTCATACGGGCTGATGCTTTCTGGAGGCAGAACAGACTAGGAAGTTAGCAGGCTTGGTCACCATGGTCTCAACTTCTGGGCATTCGACCATTTGTTTTACAGGATGAAGATGTGACAAAAGTACCCTGGGTTTCTCTCCTGAGCATACAACTTTGGACATGGGTAGAGACTTTGGGAATTAGCCTTACTTAGTGCTGATATGTCGGGCCACAGGAGTAGCATGCAAGGAAAGGCCCATGGAGTTACCCATGTACACTTTGACTTCTGCAGTTTGGGTGACTCCAGCCCACTGTGGCTCAGGAGTTGGAGATACATCCACCCAGGGGCCGAGGGTACGGTTAAAAAGAAAGTTGGTGGTCTGCCCTGGTGTGGGGTGGGGAGATGTAGAAAGTTCTTCTATGGCCCTTCATGGTTCCTCAGCCAATGGGAAGCAGCTGCTTCAGGTCTCCATCAGGTTGCTAGCTCCTAGCTGGCCCCTAGATTCACGTCAACACAGGCCTCTCCTGTTCATTGAGAATGGGAGGGACCAGGCCTCTCTTGGAACCCAGTTTTCCTGCTTGTACATGGCAGCTGATGCATCTCCCCACCAAGGGATATCTTCAGCAGGCCTCCTGGCCCTGGAAATCCTGACAGGTGGGAAGGTGCATTTTCTAAACTTTGGCAGAACTGATGTAAGCCAGACCCTGGCCACCACTTCTGGACAAGAGGCCTGGTCTAAACTGCTGTGACTTCTGAGGCAGAAAACGTGGGAGGGGCTCAGAGAATGCTGAAGGCCAATGGTCTGTGCCATCAGACAAGTGGGGTGGAGGAGAGAAGTTGGACTTCCATCTGGCAGATGACCAGCATACTAGAAGAACTACCAGATGACTGTGGGCAGTAGAAGCTCAATCTTGGAGGTGTGGTATGCAAGCCAGGGTTGGGAAAAGGACCAAATGGCACTGTAGTCTCCAGCCTCGTAGCTCTGCAGCCACCCTGCCCAGCACCCAGATAGATTCAAGTGATAAAATGGCAGTCACTGGCTATACCCCTCTAGCTTTTCTCTGCACAGAGGTTCTCCACTTATCTTCTTCATGTTGAATACTATATGTTATCACGGCAAGGCCTGGTGATAGCCTGAATGCTCTGAGGTGACCCTAGTCCCCCCTTGACAGCCTTTACCAAGTGTGTCTCTTTCTCCCAGAGTCCAGGGTAGCTGTACCCCAATTCCCAACCACAGCTGCCTCTTCTAACATGCCTCGCCTTGATCCCTTTGGTCCATCTCGGAGGCCACCTTTGATTTGGCAATTAGAACCTCTAGGGCTGGGGATGTGGTTTTCCTAGAACAAAGGGCTGGCAAGGACACATGCCAAGAAATGTTTGTCAAAGGAAGGAGAGAGGGAAGAGTCAGCCAAGAAGGGGATACAGACATGAACACAAGTAGCTTGCCAAATATGCCTCCCCCACCACCCAAAGGGACCCCCTACAACAGTTCTCCTTCCAAGCCTGGGAGAACAGCATGGTTCCTAGAAAGACTGGTGGACATGGTAAAGACCAAGTATGGCCCATTCTGGGTAATGTTGGGATTGTCTTTCCCTGCCTGGAGGGTTCATAGAAGGCCCCAGATGTCCAGAGGTATCTTGGCCTGCATATCTGACAGCTGCACACAGCTGCTCTGGCTCTAGCTCCCTGGAGGAAAGAGCCCCTCCTCAGCTAGAAACACCTGCTTGGTCCTCGGTCCTCAAGGAATACAAGTCTCTTATGTCCCTTGGTAAGCTCTGACCCAACACTGGGGGCTTCAGTCTCCTGAGCAGTGGTAAGGAAGAAAGGGGTCACAACGAGGGTCATAGGGTCCTCACTGTGGAAGGAGATTAATTTCAACTCTCCAACTGGAGGAAACACATAGACATGGGGTTCCCCAGCGGTTCTAGAGAAATTCCTTACCTCTACACAGACCAGGGCCTGCCACACAGTAGGTCTTGAACATACATTCAGTAGTGTTCTGGGTACACTGGGAAAGCCACGCTCTGCAGCACAGGCCTGGGGTCACAACAGTAGGAGGCAGCTTTCACATAGCATCCGGCTCTCTGGCTGGGATGCTGCCTCTTGCTTGCCTTGCTAGAGGGGCCGGCCTCTCTGTGTGGAGGCTGGGAGGATTTCTGTGATCAGGTGGAGCAGAGGAGGCTGGAGATCCTGGTGGAGAGGACATGTGCAGAGCTGGCGGCAGCCCAGTCCTCCCTACTCTAAACCCAGGGCCCTCCTGCACTGCAGCTACCCTCCTCTGCCCTTTGCTACATGTCACAGCCTCCTTGCTTCAGCTGCTCTGCACTGCTTACTCAGATAAACAGGAAAGAGCAGCCACGTGACGGCCAAGGTCTCCTTGGTCTTACAAGCATGTGTGCATGCCATGCACAACTACTCACTGTGGGTCATGTGGCCACAAGGCCCAGCAGGTCAGGCTGGGCCAGCTCAGGTTTCTGAGTTTCTGAAGGACAAGTGACCAGTGGCCTTTCCTCACTTTGAGGATGCTCTTTGCAAACATTTGTTTTCTGCTTCCTGGCCATGCTAGATGGGAAGCCAGGACTGTGGGGGACAAAGAGGACAGGATGATGAGGGACACATGCCCTCCCAGGTCTCTGACTGTTGTTTTCTGTCCACTATCTGCATTGCCCCCAAAGGGCAGACACATGCCAGGGGAGCCCCTCTATGGCTGCCAGTAACTCCCAAATAACGGAACATCCCAGAGCCAGGGCTGGGGCTAGACTCAAGGCCCAGAAAGGAAGCCTCAGGGACTTGGCAACAGAATGTAAGTTTCATAGCTGAACTCCATGGCAGCGCTCTCTCTCTCTCTCTCTCTCTCTCTGTGTGTGTGTGTGTGTGTGTGTGTACAGGGTCTGTCTTTCACATACCACAGTCCTAAGATTACACTCTGTCTCTGCTCTTGCTGATGGCTATGTGAGTGCCTGCAGCTAACTTTCACCTACCTGGTTAGATCTGGCCAGGATATTAGGACCCAACAGCCCAGAAAACGCCTATAAAAGTAATCCTGGAAAGCCAGAGAAAAGTGAGAGGCATGGCAGAGGGTTCTCAGATAAAGCCATCTTCATCTGGTCCCAGTGAGCTCTTCAGGAAGTCACTTCATCTGTCTTCACAGCACAAGGACTCTTGTCACTCCACTTCACAAATGGGATGGGGAGGTGGTCACAGAAGCAACACTAATAACTGTGGAAACTCCTCGATCCACAGATCCGACACTGTCAGATCCCATGTTTCTCACTCATGCTGTCCTCCACAGCCCTGGGAACTCTTTACCCTGGAGCTAGTCCAGGCCCCTTACATATGAAGTTCCCGACCACACTTCCAAAGCCAGATCCTGATTTCTGGAGAGATGCTCAGGATCCATGCCCAGTAACCCCACTTTCTCCTCAGTGTTGGGGATCCTAGGAAGCAGTCCCCATACACATATTGTAATGGCTCATGGGTACAAGGGGGACAGAGAGAGAAGACTAGAGGAAGGAGAAACGCTCATTGGGTCACACAGAAGGATGGAGAATACAGGGATGCCACAGAGCAAGTCTGAGTGGGTAAAGGACTGGACACAAATGAGGAAGGCCTGGCAGAACAAGAAACAATAGCCCCTGGAAGGAAGGAAGAATTGGGGAGGGATAACTCAAAGAATGAGAGAACAAGAAAAAGGAAATGGTCAATGAGAAGGAGAAGAGGAAGTTCATGGGCAGGAGGAGGGCAGGTGAGGAGCACGGGGGAAGGCAGGCAGGTCAGCAGGGAGTGGGTGCTGGAAAATGGAGAGATGGTAGAAAGCAAGCCTACCCACTGAACATTAAATACCTAACAGAAGACGACAAATCAAATGGGAATTACTGCGATAAAAACATAATTAGAAACTTGATTGAAGTTAAACAGAATTTACATAACACTGCAAATTAACTTTACACAACTATTCACTGGGAAGGCGGAGAAAAGGCATTTCATTAGTAATCTGTGTTTAAATAACGGGCACTGGAAAGCTTTGGGGTTCAGAGCTGGGTGCCTTCAGAAGAAGAGGATTGTTGGAGAGTTTAGTGCAGCAGGCAGGTGCTATGGACAGTGGTGGGCAGAGTCCACAGTGGACCTCTGTACCTTCTCCTGGGTAGCAAACAGGCTACCAGATGGGATTCTGGGACCTGACTGACTGCTGTGTGGTTCTGGGCAAGTGTCTTGCTTCCTCTTAAAACGATGCCTCCATTTCCTTACCTCCACAATGAGAATGCTGAAAGGTGCCTTATGCCTGGCTATTCTAGAAAAACATGGGAGAGGATAGAGCTTGCTTTAAGCTCCTAGACTTTGGGTTCAGATGACTTAGGTTGGAAGCGTCTCCCTGACAAATTAGCTGTGGCATCCTACACACTTTGTCCTCTGGAGCTCTGGCCTAACAGTCTGTTCAATGGTGGTAAGTCCAGCCCTGCCAGAGATCACCAAGGCAGGAGAGGGTTAAGACAGAGACAGGTGGAAGAAGCTTAAAGAAAGTGAGTCTGAAGGCCTGGGATTAGGTGGCCTTCAGCTGGGCACATTAATTAGATTACCCATAGTCTCCTGCCACAGAGGTGACAGGGAGCCCTATAGCACCACAGCAGCCTTGGCTGGCTCCCCTAATCCTAATGCAGAATCACAGGGCACCTCCTCTGTCCCAGGAGAGGTGAGTTCACCAAGTCTCACCTAGGTTCCATCCCATTCTCAGGCTGAGAAATGTCAGAAGTCAGAAGCCTACCTCATCTGCCAGTGTCAGCTCCTGCTGAGGACTGGCCTTGCTTCTGAGGCCCCTGAGCAGAGTGCCCAAAGCCCCTGTCCTGTTGAACCTGTGCCTGGGCTGAGGACACAATCAGGGCAGCGCTTTTCTCTAAGGAGTTCCACGGTGCTCTGCCACACTGCAGGTTATTGGTTTTTCCCCATTCCCACAGCCTCAACTGCACTTCCAAAAGCTCTCAGGATGTGGGACCCACTGTTGTCCCCTCTGCCCATCTTCCCTGAGGCGTATGAGGGAGCTACAGCGTCATCAGAGAGAAAAGAGATGGCTCGAGAACTCTTGGTTGCTGTGTCCTGCACATTGCCACCATGGGACAGTTGCAGCTTCCAAGGCTGTGCCATGGAAGCAAGGTGGGAACACCCTCCCAGGTCCTGAACATCAACAGGGAGTGTCCAGGAGCTGAGAGAGTCCGCATCTGAGGTTACAAGTACTCTTTTTGTGTCTCACCAGCCCGTCCTGGCCCAGAAGGGACATATAGAGACAGAGAGCTAGGTGAGAAGAGAAAATGATCATGAGATAGAGGAACAGTCTCTTGCCCACAGTGGAGGGTGGTGACTCCAGGGCAGGCAGTCCCGGAAGGTGGCCCTCTCTTTAAGAGCTCCTGCCCAGGGATGTAACAGGGTGCTGTTCTCGTCTTTCCCATGCACTGCCTCCCTGAGCCCTGTGCTCTCACAAGTGCTACGCTACAAGAAGGGAGGTAACCATGGGCCCAAGAGCCCTAGGTGGGCAGGAGGGCAGAAGGGCGGAACAGGACTTCTCAAAGAGTGAGAAATAGATGGGCCTTAGGACTAGAGGCCTGGTGGGGCCTCACTGGATAGACAGAAGACCAGGACATAGGCTCACTAGCAGCCCAATGGGACACCTAGGGGCCTTACCACCAGTGTGTCGGAAGGAAACATCTCTAGTCTCTACTTTCTCTGTCTAACAGCCCTCTCTGAATACTGCTTCTCGAAAGTCTCTGAGCCTTTGTGTATGCTCCCTCTGCTCCCTCTGTTTTGAAGTGCCTTCCTAGCTTTCCCATGAAACCTTTCTATCAGCTTGGAGCTAGCTGTTTTCCTCTGCCTCCCTGACTGCACCCTCCTGACATCCATTCCTGTCTACTCCCATATGTGCTCCTCCCCAGGACCAGATGGCTGTGACTCAGACTCAGGCTCCTGGCCTCCACACTCTCAACAAGCTCTCTCTCAGGGTGACCTCATTGGCTGTATAGCTTGCAACACCAGTTACAAACAATTTCCGAATGGTATCTCCAGCTGCAGCCTCTTTCCAGACTCAGGTCTAGCTGCTTCCTGGCTAGGATCCTTGTGGTTCAGAGGTGCAGCATCTCCACCCATTAAGTGCAGAATGCCTTCTTGGGTCCCACTCTGTACGCCAGTGATCCAAGGGCTGAGAAAATGACAGTCTCCCTTCTCTGGTTCTGTCCCAAACCCACCAGCCTGCCCTGACCATCCTTGATCTACAGGATCCTCCACCTGAGTTCACAGCAGGTGAACTGTGAAACCCTGGTGCAGGGTTTCAGGAACATTTAGATTGCTCATCTCTTCCCCAGCACACACAACCCCATCCATGCCATCACCAGCTCTCTTAGGACCTGGCAACAAGCCTCCAGAGATTCTATGCTCTGCAGTTGCTGCCTCCACCTCTCTAATCCCAGCTTTTGTTCCCAGTTGAGAAGATCCTCCCCTTCTCCACTAGCCTCTAAGCCCATAAGAGGCCTCCCTTAAGGAGACATCAGAGTACCCCACCCCCAAGCTGCATTGGGGTTCTCTTTTCAGTATGCATTTCACTTCTTAAAACCCAGCCTCACGAAAGTGAACTAGCTTGGAGTGTAAAGGTGCCTGCTGTGACAACCAGAGTCCAATCCACGTGCTTGCTGAGACATTCAAATGTCCCCCCAATTGTAAACAAACAAGTAACCAAATAAATGTTAAAACAAAACACCACCATCACCTGCCATGTGGCATCCTCATGTCTCATATCACTGTCCATGTCTCCTCATGAGCATAGAAATAAAAGTCCTATCACAGGAGACCTGACCAGTTTTATTCCCACTTATGCTGCCCCCATCTCCAGAGCACCCACCCACAGAACCAGCACCTAGCCTTCCTCACCTCCTGGACAGTCAGACACTGCATACAGCCTCAAGGGATCACCTCAAGGAAGTAAGAATAGCTCTGAGATCCGGAGTCTGCGGTTATTGCATAATGTGCCTTGTTGGGACCCATAGCTGGAGCTGCTCTTCCATAAGCCATCTGGGTATGTCTGTGTGTGGGTATGTACATGTGAGTCCAGGTGCCCATGGAAGCTGGAGGCCAGAGTCATTGGATTTCCTGGAGCTAGTATATCGGCAGTTGTGAGCATATGGTGTGGATGCTAGAAAGCAAAGTTAGATCCTCTGGTAGAGCAGCATATGCTCTTAACCACTGAGTCATTTTGACAACCCTGATTTATTTGATTTTTGCATGTGTACATGTGCACACAGTGAGAGGCTGAAGGTCAATGTTGAGTGTCTTTGTATTCACTCTCCATCTTGTTTGTTTGTTTGAGACATGGGTTTACTATGTAGTTCTGACTGGCCTGGAACTCACTATGAAGATCAGGCTAGCCTTGAATTCACTGAATCTGCGTGCTTCTGCATCCCTAGTGGTGGGATTAAAGGTAAGAGCCACTACACTTGGTGTTTCACTTTTTTTTTTGAGACAGTGTCTCTTACTGGAGTTCACCAGTTCAGCTATACTGACTAGCTGTTGAGCCTCAAGGATCCACCAGTCTCCATCTCTCCATCCTCCAGAACCAGTTTGAGGCAGACTAGAACCACAAAGCAATGGGTTTGACATATAGTTAGGCACTTCTAATGCATTCTAATATACTTTAATAATTCTAATACACTTTAATAAATACATAACCAATAAAATAAAAATATGTCTTCTTTCTGGTTCTGATTTTAGAATCTGGTCACAAACTTCCAGAGTTTCCTGGGTCAAGTTCTTGCAAACTCACTACAGTGAATCAGTTCCGTTCGCAGGAGAAAACAAGGCAAGGAGGTTAAGTACTTGGTCCAAGAATCAGGGCCAAGGGAGGTCAGAGCCAAGGTCTCAGTCTGGAAGCTTGCAGCAGGGTCCTCTCTTTCCAGTCCATGTCTAGCCCCACACAATCTCAGGGGACGGTACAGGCCTCCAGAGAATGAGGTGACAGAATGAAGGTGGCAATGCTGAAGCTTGGGATCCACAATGGTCTCTTTTCCCAGCATTCCCTGAAGCTCTCTTCTCTCTTCCATTGAGCTCCTCTGGGATTCAGCAGTTGGCAGGGGCTAGAAGCATCAACCCTTCTTTGGATCATATTGGAAGCTCCAAGCATGCTCCTGATCCTACAATCTGAACTCTTGGTCCTTGATCCTCCACACACACACACACACACACACACACACACACACACACACACACACACACACACACATACACACACACGCACACTCACATACTCACACACGCACATACACATGTATATGTATATATGTATATGTATGTATATGACTTTGGGACAGGCCCTATTGGCGTTGGTGGCCTCACAGTTCTGGGGCCATCCTGGTGCTTTGCAGCTGGAGACCCAGGCTGGGCCCCATTGCCTGCCCTCCTGCTGAGAACAGGATGTGGGTGTCAGGAGGTGAGGGGAGTGTGGGGTCGAATTGGGAGTGGCCTTGGGTTGGGACTTCCTGAAGCCAGATCGGTTTACCACAGTCAGTTGGGCTCAGGACCGCACAGCTGTGAGTTATAAATGTCCCTCTCAGAGCAGGCTCTAGAGGCCTGGCTGCCAGACCTCTAGGTAGCAAGTGTCTATAGTGCCCACCCAGGGGTCTTCCTCAGCTAAGGGTCTGTCCTCTGGAAACTAGTTCCACCTGTCTGGCCCTCAGTGAGCTATGGGTTTACTGTACTCCTCACTCTGAGATGACCGGTAAGGGGACCGACCCCATCTTCTCCTGTCTAACTCCTTACCCTTCAGGTGAGAATCCAGTGGTCCCAAAGAGATACTTAAGGCAAGGCCAGTCCAGGAACCCAACCTGACAGTAAACCCTGGACATGACACAGCAGTCACTCAGTAACAACGGTACAGTGTAGCAACCTTCTTCCCATAGCCTAACCACCTTCCAGTGCCGACACACCAGGACATAAACAGGAAAGGAGAGAGAGTAAGGGATCTCAGCCTTCATGCAAGGGCCCTCAGTTCAGAAGAGCAGCGGCAGTAGGGCCTAGCACCAGACCTTTGTGTCTGGCAAGTCCCTGGCAAGAGATGTTCTGGGGTCCCTTTCTCCCTATGGGCTTCCTGGAATCCTTTAGGCTGTGCTCAGGCTGAGGAGCTGTATTAAGAGGCCAGTCTGCACACAGTGTGGTGTTGAAGGCTAAGAAGCCAGATTCCTTTAAGGAGGACAGTGCCACTTCCTGCTGGGACCACTGAAGAGGAGCATAGAAACAATCACATTGACAAGCTGTATGTCAGGTCTATAGGGGTAGAAGTTTATGCAAGCTTGGAAGTCCTCTTAAAAAATATGTAAAATTATAAATGTCTATTTAGAGTCAGAAAAATCACAACAAACTCCTGGATCCTAAGGGATTCAAGTCCTGTTTCTGGTGAGGCTTCTTTAAACAGTTTACCAGAAATGCTTATAATGAAAAGCTCCCAATGACAGCTGCACCTCTCGACCTATAACACTCCATAGCTCCCAGGGACTCAAAGACTCCATCCAGCTTCACCCTGTCCTTTGCTAATCCTCATGGTGGTAATGAAACTGTCACTAAAAGCTAACTTTAAAGGGCCTTTAGCTGTACCATTCTAAGCACTTTACATCAACTGATTCATTTAAGCTCACGACATCCAAGGAAGTACATACTGCACCCGTTTTAAAAGATGAGGAAACACAGAGAGACATGAGGAAAACAGCTCAAGGTCACAGCCAGGATATGAACCCAGACAGGCTGGCACTGTGCCATGGCCAGTCCTTGGCCAGTCCTCTCAGTCACTGCTGGAGAGACTCCAATAGCAGCAGCAACCAAGGGTGGATGCTAAGTATACCCATTCAATCATGCATTCACTCATGAATGAAATCACTTACTCATCCCACCTGGCACCAACACCTCAGCAAATGAACAGGCCCCCTGCTTGCCTCACCATGCCGGGTCTTCTTTGAAGGAAGAAATGGACACTGCCTCTATTTGCCAGGGCTTGTAGACAGGGTTTGGAGTGGGAGAGGCCATACAGATGGACAGGGCTGGCCCTGTGACGATCTTAGTAGGGTGGAGGAGGGGGCTGCTCATGTCACCCGACATGTTGCCAGACTGCCTCCTGTCACAGAGAAGAGGTGGCTGTAGAATAATGACCACAGGGGCTGGCCTGCAATAGCAGTGAGCTCCCAAGAGATGCAGCTAGTCTTTTGGAGGGCAGGGAGGTTGCTGGAAGCCTGGAGTCATGAGGCCAAATGATGGTGGAACAGGCTAGCTGGTGGCTGATGGAGGAGGAGGAGGAGGAGGAGGAGGAGGAGGAGGAGGAGGAGGAGGAGGAGGAGGAAGAATAAGAGAAAGAAGAAAAGGGGGTAGCAGGTGTCTTTGGGACAACAGGCCCTGCCTTTATTCTTCTCTTTTGTCTCCTATCGGCCCCTAAGGCCTCCAGGACCACCAAAGGGTTGATGAACTGAAGATGACAGCACTGGGGTCCCCTCCTACCAATAGCATATCAGGAGGTGGGTAGCCCAGGATTCCAGCCAGGACCCACACAGTATATCATGGCTGAGTGAGTACTTTCCAAGAAGCCCTCTGCACATGGGGCTTATTGACTTCCTACCTACAACCCAGACCACCAGGGAGGCCAGGACACAGGCCTGTGCCCTGTGTCAAGTGACCTTGGGCATGAAGACTCTTCACAGGTCCTCCCACTTATATTCTGTTTTTTTGGGGGGTTATCGCTTATGGCCAATAGAGTTAGGGAGACTCAGGAATGATCCAGAAGTACCATCCACCCCTGGGATGAGGCAGGGTACTATAGGTCAGGTAATGGTAGACAGGACTCATCAGGTCTCTGGACCCCTAATGCCAGGGCCCGGCTCTGACTTGGTAGTCATCCTCACTCAGGCTCTTTCAGTGTGTCCCTTCCTCTGTTACCAGACACAAAAAGCCCATCTGTGTTCCGCCTTAATAATTTATGTATCATCATTTAAATCATTTTAAACCAATCACCTTCTTTTTACTTAGCCTCATCTAAAGTGCTATCATCTGCCAAATCATGGGTCTTATATACTAATTATACATATCTTCTAATCCACATGAAAATAAATACATAATATTAAAAATGTGAAATCAGCCCCACACCTGTTTTCTGGCATGTCAGTGTACAAGGCATTGGCAGGGAAGAGGTTGTCATAGGTGAGCCTCTGTCCAGGTGGGAGAGCTCCTCCTCGGGCATGAGGGTTGCTGGGGGCTAGAATACAGATGGAAAAGTGTGGGGTGTGTGTGTGTGTGTACACAGGACTTAGCTAGCCTGCACTTTTCTTCCACAGGACAGACAGTTTGAGCCGAGTTCCTAGTCCATGGCAAGCAAAGTGCACAGCACACTGGATGAGTACTAGAACGAGAGTCCACACACTAGAAGTGGAATCTACCTCTTTCTGGTAGGTGTGGGTCTCAATTTTCTCATATGTATTGGGACATGAGCCAGGTGTGCCCCCAGCTCCATTAGTCAGCCCAAGCATTCATGGTATCTGATATTCCCGTGGCCTCCTGGGCAACAGACAGACCCTCTGACCACCCTCCCAGAACACCTGACCATGAGCCTTCCAGACATCTGGGTTCCAAGTGGGGAGAGGAGTCCATTGTGTGTGACAGCTACAAGATTAGACAATCAGCTAATCATCAGGAAAAAATTGAATCTCATCTTTACGTAGAATACAGTATTTATGTAAAAGTTGTCAGGAGTTCCTTTCCTTTTAATTAGCAGAAATAAATGCAAAATGAATGGTAATTAGGCAGCTGATGGATTTGGTAGCACAATTATGTGTGCAGTAGTGCCCCAGTCCTTAAACACGGCACTCCCAGGAAGCAGCAGACCCTATTTATACGCTATGTTTATAGAAATAAAGTAAGCAGGAACAGAGATCATGGCCCGGCCCTGTTGGCTCGCAAGGGTCCTGGCACTGGGCAGGGCTCAGGAGGGAGGAGCCAAAGTACCCAGCGGGGAAGGAGGGCCTGTGAAGATACCACCAAGGCCCCATGGGTCTATTTCAAGCTTGGCATGTGTCACAAGAAGCTGAGAACGGACATCCCTGGCAGGAAGTGGGCTGCAGTGTGTGAGGGGATGGCAGCAGCTGTCCTGGCCCTCCGGGCTGTCTCTTTCTCCCTCCTGATCGATGCTTATTTCCTTGGCTGGCTCTGGCCATTTACTGGGTATTTTTCAAGCTGCCACCTGAGGTTCAAAGAAAGGGAATATTTTTCTTCTCTTCCTGGACCTCTTGAGAAACTAGATCCAGAAATAATGCTCTGAAGACATTGGCACTGATAAATTCCAGCCAGAGGAGCACCCCATGCAGGTGGGGGTTACGGAAGTTGTCCAGAAGAGATAGAAATTGGGTTTCCAAGGATGCATAGAAGTTTTCTAAGAAGTATAGCAAAGGGACCCACATGTAAAGAGGGGCAGTTACTACACTCATGAGTTCCCCAGGGGCATGGAGGTGGGAGAAGGAAGCAGGGTCTTGGAAGCCAGGATAAGGACTTCAACTCCTGGAGAGTTCTGTGTGCAGGGAGGTTCAGCCTTCTTGTCAGTCCTTCTCTCAGTTCCCCTCCCCCATCCCAGCACCACAGAGAGGGACAGGTGGGGTGGCCATCAGAGGCAGCTGCCCTGGCTCAGCAGAACAAGCACCAGACAGAGGGAGGCTAACCTGGTTATAGGAGCTCTCAGTCTGCAGAGAGGGAGGTAGCTGGGTGGCCACTTGGAATGTACAGGAGGGGTGTACACTGGGCTAGCCTGGGGTCCCAGATGAGGGCTGGTCTCAAGAAGCCTAGGAAGCATAGGGCAGCCATGACCAAGCCCTAGCCTCATCCCAACCCCACTGCAGACTGTGAGAGGCTAGCTGCAACCATGAAGAGCAGCTCCCTCCTCTGAGCCACAAGGTCTCCAAAACAAAGAGTGAGCTAGCAGGGGGGGTGGGGAGTGGGAGGGTTGGGGGAGGGTGGGGGGCATCAAATTGGCCTTAGCTCCATCCCTGAGAGTTTTGTGCTGTGTTATCAGCATTCTGAGGAACTGAGGCCAGGCAGAGCCCTTGGAGGTTCACCACAGCTCCTGCTACTCCCTCTTGTCTCCCCCAGCCCAGCTCACAGGCTCCTGAGTGTGTCTTTGTGGGCAGCTTGGTCTGACACCTGAAGGGGGCTGGGCCCAAGCAGCCAGAAGCCCAGGGTGGAGGAGAGAAAGGTAGGCAGCCTGGGAAGCCTCCTGGCCACTGTGACACTCTAATACAACGGGAACCTGATTGGCTGTCAGGGTCCACTGCTTCTCCATCATGGCAGGCAGATGGCCCTTCCAGTGAGGACCCTCTACACTTGGAATGGTAGTCCCTTCCCACAGAAATTCAGAAAAGCAGGCAAGGCAAAGCCCTGGGTGGCAGCTTAACAGTGCCTTTGAACACTGGGTTCTGATGGGTTTCCCAAGGGGAAAACCTTTCACCTCTCTGGCATAGGCTGCTCTAGACTTGCCCGTCCATTCTTTCCCAAAGTGGCTCAAGTGGCTTTTCTGGCAACCCTGTCAGGTCTAAGGACAAGATGCCAAGCCCTCACTCCTAAGAAGGTGCTTTGGACTTCTAGATCAAGATTACACCTTGAGGCTTCTCTCCTCTGTAAGTCCTGCCTGGGGCCAAAAATCAATAAAAACCAGAGCAGGAACAGGCCCTGTCAAGACATTCCTTCCATCTACAGAGGAGCTCAGAGGTCTCAGCCCTAACTACAGGCAGCAGCTGAGGGTGGGATGGGACAGTGTTCCTGGGAAGCTGAAGGCACATGCAGGGCTCCCTGAGAGCATCTCCAAAGATGCACCTGGGGGCCATTCATCGGCTGTTTTTCAGGACTGTGAGAAATCAATGGCATCTGCACTGCAAACTCATCATTAGGATGGGAGAACTCTGCAATGGAATTGATTTGTTTAGATATAATAATAGGATTTAACAGAGGACTGTGGGGGTGGGGCAGGACCTCAGCAAACAAAACACAGTCATATAGCTACGAGAGAGGCTCTGGACCACAGGGGAGTCAGCTGCAAATCACCTCCCATGGTGCCTACTGAGCCCCATGAAATAGGTGGGTGCTGTCCCTGGCTCCAGCTGGCTCAGATATGTCCTCAGGAGCCTGTGGGTAGAGCCATAATCCTGGCTGGCCACAGCTGCACTGCTCTGGGGTACTTCTGCTTGAACACGGGTTCATCCAACACACTGTGATTAGCCCCTACCCCTGGGGTCCTGATACCTGTGGGGGTAAAACGAGTAAACCCTGGGGTCGGATGAGAAAGTGCTCAGTGGAAATGGGGTGACAAAGTGACAACACAGACCAGCGAGTACTGACTGAAATTCTTGGGGTGTCAGGAGTCCTGGGAAGGAGTGCTACAGAATAAAGGTGGGACTGGGCAGGAAAGAAAATTACATTAAAGACTGAGTAAGGGCTTTTTTGGAAATGGCTGACAGCTCAAGGATAAAGTACTTACTTCCCTGTTCTGACCAAAAAAATGGATAAGCACTGTACCTGTCATCTTGCAATGTTCTAGCCTCCTATATACTCTTATTACATGCCACTTCATTAATTCCACCTGTGACGAAGATGCCATTGTTTCCTACAGGTCATAAATTACACTGCTGAGGCGTATTTAGGCTGGCCAAAGTCATACAGCTGTGGAGCTGTATGTACCACATGAGCCTGCTCACTCCCCACTGCTCTTCTCTGCCCTCACGGAAACTGGACATCCATGTGAGCAGAGAGGCAGCTCCTGTGTCCGAAAGCCAGGCCTGAGCCACACTAAACTGGGCGTAGCAGTTCTAGGTAGTGTCTGAGAAGGGTGTGGGGAATTAGTTCAAGACTTGTTCTGGTCCTGAACATACTCCATCCATGATGAGCTGGACATGGGCTGGGCACATAGCCTGGCCTATACACTGGTGCCACACCACCCATATCGCCAATGGTGTGAGGCTCAGAAGTCTCGGGTGGGCTGAGAGGCCCAAACTGCTTTCAGACCCCACAGAGCCCGGGAGATTGCCTTGATGCTATCTAGTAATCTGGACTTTTTCCATGGTGGCAATGGGAAGTTGGGAAGACAGAGTGTTGGAGAGGGTGACAAAGAGGCAGGAACATGGTGAAGCCTGGCTGCTGGCAGAGCAAGATGGTGAGATAAACATAGACTCAGAGATGATTAAAGGCACCCGGATGAGGAAGAGGGGAGTATCAATGATATCCCAGGCTTCTTCCATAACCCTCTGTTGATATGGAGACCATTCTCAACAAGAAAGAACTGTCTTCCATAGCAGTAAGAATTGACCAAGGACCCCAAGGAGCACTGGATCCAGGAAGTCCTGGCCCAGGGAGGGGCAACACAGGCCAGCAGCTGTCTCCTGCTAGGTTGTGTCCCTCTGTTGACATTTCTACTTTGTAAGTGGCGTTCTTCATCACTGCACCGAAAGGGCCCTGCTGCTGTGGTGGGGGCTCCTTCTGCCTTAATTTATAAAAAGTTTCAGGGCTAGAGAGATGGATGACTCAACAGGTAAAGCATTTACTCTGCAAGTATGAGGACCTGAGTCCCGGGCAAAGTGAGAGGCAATGGTGTGTATCTGTAATCCCAATGCAAGATAGAAGGCAAAGACGCTCCAATCCCCAGAAGCTTACAACCAAGCTAGTGTACACGAGGGCAATCAACAATAGAACATGCCTCAAACAAGATGGAAGGAAGGCAAGGATTGACGTCCATATGTGTCCATGGCCCTTGAGTACTGTACACACACACACACACACACACACACACACACACACACACACACACACCCCACATGATAACAATAAAAAAGAATTTCTAGAAATCTTTAGAAGGATTGGAGGAGAGCTGCCAAGGCCCTCTGTGCAAATGGGGAAACAGGCCTGATAAGCAACAGCCCAAGATCCATCATCCAGCTACTGGTGCAACCTGGGCAAAGACCTGATTGGCATGCTCTAGAACCCTCCTGAGAACAGGGTGGAGAAGAGCAGTTGGAGGGGAATACAGTAGTAGGTCTGGAGACATGGGGAGGGGTGACCAGCATCCAGCAGGGAACAGTCTATGACGTACAGGAAGGTCTGAATCCAGAGCAAAACAGCAAGTCTCCAAGCTGAGAGAAATCCAAGTGGGCCCATGGAGGGGAGGCACTCTGTCCAGCCAGAGCTGGCCCTGTCACCCAGCCTGTATCACACAGAAGAGATATGAATCTCCAGGATTTGGAACGTGTGTTGCTAACTCCGGGGCAGTCCTAGGTATGATCGGCTGTGGTCACTCTAGCTGGGCTGATTCTGGATTCTGGTTTCCAGTTCTGCCCCTTTCCAACTCTGGGTGGCCTTCTGTGCCTCAGTTTCCTCATCTGGAATGCAGTGTATAATAGGACTTTGGGTGTGTGTGTGTGGGGGGGGGGTTGGAGACTGAATTCAGTATCCCAAGTGCTTTGCTCAGCAGCTGACACCAGTCACTCAACACAGCAGGTGGCCACTGTCATCGCTACCAACTGTGCCCCTGGCCCCACTAGCAGGAGGCCCAGTGATGTGTCCGCATGCTGACTGGACCATGTGCTCTTCTGTGCACACGTGTACTGGAAACTGAGTCCTCATATTACTTAGGGTAAGTAAGATCATTATTACACTATTTCATTTGAGGAAACCGAGGCATACTGGAGTAGCCCATGTGCCAGGCACAAGCTCAAACCTGGAAAACCACTTCTGTTTCCATTGGGCTGAGTCCAAAGCCAGCCAGCCACTGGATGAAGGCCAGTGTCCATACACTTCTGGTCATGCCGACCTGGGGCAAGAAATAAACAAACACTGGCTAGGCAGGCAAGGCAGGCCATGCTGAAGGTTCGTGGAGTGGGTAAGAGGCCCTGACCTGGATGGTAGAAGTCAAGTTGCCAATTCTTATCCTGTTCTGGAACATTCCTTTCCTGTTCCAGCATATCAATCTCATTTATTAGATTCCCAGAGTAGCTATATGAGAAAAACCCAAGAAAGGCTCGGCTCCTGACCCAGACTTTTCTGTAGGTTGTCTCGGTACATCTTTGTCATACTCTATGGTCCATTTCAGAGTTGGGAATGCACCGGGCTCTCAACATCCACGCCTAAACCTGATTCCTCTTCATTGCTGGAGTGACGAAGATGGACAAACAGAACTGGTATAAAGGCAACGCTGTGTCTGAATCCAGCAGAGAACAGGATGAGAATTGAGCACCATGTCATTGGGGGTGGGTGGATGGAGCATGCCCGCTGCTGGAGCCCAGGGATGGGATGACCACTGTGGACAGGGTGTGCCCACAGGGAGGCAAGGAATGGGAGGTGAGGTTCCAGAGGGGCCACTGCCTGACAGCTGGAGGACATGAAGACCTGACTGAGACTCCTCCATAGACTGCAAGGCAGAGACTAGTACCTCCCCAGGAAAAAGGTCACTGAGGCGGGAGCAAGTATAGGCTGGGCAGGGGCTGTGAGAAGCTATTTTTAGTGTCTTGATGCAAAAGGGAGAGGCCCTTTTCCCTACCAGGTAAATGTCAGCACCAACAGCACTTGTGGCCAATTAGAGCAGATGAGGTCCAGGAGGGAAGAGAGCCAGGCCTTACCTCCTGTGGGCCTCCAGCCACTCCAGCTAGCAGCTTCCCCAAATGTACAGCCAACATTTGCTTGATCCCCAGATGGGTGTGGTCAGGGCCCCTGATCCTGAGCTTGATTTAGGATTGGCTGTGTGACCTTGGCCAAATATCTTGCCTTCCCTGACTGTAGTTTTTCCTATGGAATCAGGCTTATACCCAGCTGGTATTATGAGAATGATGTGAGTCAGGGATCATGGAGATGCTTTGAGTTCAGGGAATTTTGCCACCACTCGCTGTAGGATAGCTGTTGTAGCATCCCAGAAAGAACCAAAGGCTTCCTGGACAGGATCCTGGGCCATTCCTAGGCAGATGGGGCTGGAGTTGGAAGCTAGGCACACTGCTAGGTACAGGAGATATATGCAATCCCAGGACTTAGCATCCAAGAGGCCTATGGTTATAGCTACCGACAGAAAAGAGGTGAGAACAAGACTACTGATTGGAGACTGGTGGCAGCCAGGGAGGTCTCCTCATGTAATACACCAGAGCCTGGGCCAATTGCCACGGCCTTGGGAGGACCACCCTCTCCCTGCCTCAGGGAAGCAGTGGGTTCCAGATGGGGATGCCCAAATCAGTCCATTCTCCCAAGCCTACTCTGGGAAGTAGATGCTTAGTCCTCAGGTAGAATTACACTGAGGGCCAGTCCCTGCCATCCCTGGATGGTCTAGGCTGGTAAACTCTTGGAGTCTGGAGCTAGCCATCATCAGCTAGGAAGAAGCCCTGAGTCCAGCTGCAGTTTCCTTGGCCAGTTGTCCATCAAGGACCTAGATAGTTCTCCCTCAGCAAAACCCCAAGCACAGCTTGTGCTGACCAAAGGCAGATGTTCCCTCCAAAGACTGAAGGAGTCTCCTTGGTACCTGAAGCCCAGAGAAGATCCAAGGGAAACTGAGACACAGAAGTAGGACATTAGAGACTTAGAAGGAAAGTACAAACTCCATTGTTCTGGCATCTGGACTTCCAAGGACATCTACCCACCCCTTTCCTTTATCACCCCCTAGGCCCTCTACACAGCCCTTGGGGCAGCCTCTCTGTTCTGGTTCTCCTGGGGCTTGGATGCTAGCAGTCCAATACAGGCTAACTTTTCAGGACCAGCTGCAGGCCCTTGCCCCAGGTACCAGGAATGCCATACCATAGCCTCCCAGACTGCAGGTTGGCTGAGTACTTGGGTATCCCTCTGCAAGAGGACTATGGGTGGGTCCTGATCTCCACTCCACTTGCTGTCCTCATCCATAGCATCCTAGCACCAAATAAATGGCTCATGGTGGAGAAGACTTCACTACTGTGAGTGCCACGACAGAAGGCAGTGATCAGGTTTTCACAGAGCTGGGTTCCTAAGCTTCTTCTAGCTGAGTCTCCACAGACAACTGAGCTTCCCTGGCCCCACTATCTGCAGCCACAGCTCCTCAGTTGACTTTGGTTTCTGGTGAACTCAGTGCTCCAGTGACTACTGCTGGTTCCCATTGTCAGCATCGCCACCTTCCACATAGCCAGGGTAGTTTAGGAGGGCAATGTGCTTGGGTATAAAGCTGGAGTCCATGCTGTATTACTGGGTGTATCTCTAACTCTGGGCCTCAGGCCTCCTTGAACCAGGAGGGATTATTCAGGTGGGTTCTGAAGCACACTCCTCTGGTAGAGTGTATAATTCAAGACAGTGGTCAGCTCAGGGTCTTCTTTGCTGTGAGGTATGAAGGAGCTTTGGACCCAGAGACAAAAGGCACAAACAGAGTTGTCCTTTACTCCAAGTGTGGTCTGGGTATGTGTCTCATGGACAAGAGAAAGGTGAACTCCAGGCAAGAGCTGGGTGACAGACCTCAATGGGATGGAGAATCACCTGCTAGTATACTCACAGAGGTCTCTGTGGCCCATCACCCCCACATAAATAGGTAAGTGGTAGAGCCAGAGAGAAACCCAGCCTTGCCCACCTTGACAAGGATGTCATCTATCCAAGTCATAGCCTCTTGTGTCTGCCATAGTAAAGCTGTGTGTCCCCAGGCTGGTTTCTAGGCTTCTGTAATCCTAACTTTTCCCCCAGGAACATCCTCCCCAAGCTTCTGCACTGAGCTTGGGCCCCTGAGGAGTGAGGGACTCACAGATGTGCAGAGTGTGGCAGAAAAGGGTGGCACATGGCCACCCCTGGGGTAGGTGGGCTTTTCCCTCCCAGAGAAGGAACTGGGGTTCAAGAACTGGTAGGGCCCGAGGACCTTCTCTCAGCCTGGGAACCCAGGCTCTGCCTCCAGTGTGGAGACTGAGGCTGGACCCCAAGTTCCCAGAGAGCTGCCTTTCTCTCATTACAGAAGAAAGAAGCCAGGCCAAACGAGTGTGGGTCTCCGGGACCCTGGAGAGCTGCCGAAGCACCTGACTGGACACTTTCATACCTGTGCATTCAGTTCTGTGCCTACTGCCTTGGATTCATGCTTGCCCAGCTACCCAAGCACCATCTGCATTTAGCATGAGGGCCCAGCATGGTGCCAGTGCCTGTGAGAGCCAGTCTGACAACAGGGAGAACATATGATTTCAGAGGAAACTAGGCTTCATCCCAGCTCCACCAATGGCTGTGTGACTCTGGGTAGTTTCCCTGGTCTCATCTGTACAATAGGACAAGCCCAGCTGATGCCTTTAAAAAATTCACCTTCTGGTTGTATAGGCTAAGAAACAGATACAGAGAAAGGCAGGGACTTATCCAAGGTCTCACAGCAGGTCTAGTAGAAAGGCCACCCCACCCTGCAGACCCACAAGGGCAAGAATGAGCAGCAGGTTGTAGACTATTTGCAGCTCCAGGCTGGAGTAGCGGGAGGCAGGGTGTGGCAGGGCAGGCTGCAGAGGCTGCTGGTAGAAGGGTGGCCTGGAGGCCACAAATTCCAGGCAGGGGCTGGAGCATGCATTCTCAGCTGGACTGAGGACTGACAGGCATGCCACAGGTGCCCTGGAGTCCAGTTCTGCATGACCTCGGGCTGGATCCAGCCAGCCCTGTGCGTGCTGGCCTTGGCACCCAATGTCTTTTCAGACAGCCTACACTGTGCCTAACACTGGAAGTGCACAGATTACAGGTGATTACCAGGCTAGAGGCATGAAGCCATACTCTGGAACCCGGAGGCTGGTGGTGCAGGTGTGTGGCCCTTGTCATGTGGCTGCCCATGGAATACGCATGGGATCACTTCTCAGAAACCCAAATCTCCTACACCCTTTCCCACTATGTCTTCTCAGTGATTCCACAGGCAAGCCCCTCTGTAGAAACTGCCCCTGTGTACCCACACATCTGGGATCAACCACATCACTCCTCCCCCCACCCCCGACACACACACACACACACACACACACTGGCTATCCACTACCCATCCACAGGTCCTGCTGGAGGCATAGTGACCATTTGACACCTCCCAGAGCAGGCTTGCCCAAGCTTTGTGTGAGCTGAGCCATATCCATCCCAGGAATGAGTAGGGCTCATCCAGCACCTGCCAGGTCATCTTCAGCAGCCTAGAACCTAGAGCCTGTACCAGAAGTTGAAGTTAAATTTTACCAAGAGGAAAAAGTCAGTTTCTAGGCCAGAGCTCAGGAATGACTCTTTATGGCCATCATCCATATCATGGCCTACATGGACCTCACCACAGCCCAGGACCTTGGAGAGGGGTTAGGCCTCATAGCCTCTATTTTTGCATCCAGCTGACAGGATCTAACAAGTTATGGGAGCACTCTGCCAACTACAGAAAGCCACAAGAGGCAGCAGCACCTGGTTGAGGCACTGGGGCACAGAGATCTCCAGGCATCTAACCACAGGAACAAGTAGACAAAACTGGGCAAGCAAGGGGTAGTCTAGACAGAAGACTGCAAATACAGAGCTCTGGACTTTGCAGAAGCTGTTCTGCTGCCAAATCTTCTTTTCTCTTTGTCCCTTGTCATGCATGCTGCCTGGTCTGGTAGACTTGGAAAAGACCAAAACTCAGGCTGCCAGTTTTAGCAGGGATGGGCCTTGGGAGCAGGGACTGTAGGACAGGCTGGAACAGTGTACCCAAGGGAGCTCCCCCACAACCCTAACGCAGTCTGTCCCCAGATGATTGAGACAAGCTGGACCCTAACATCATAGAGCCTCCGGCTATGGGGGGTACCACTGCTCATGTAGTAGGTGAGGCTCGGAGGTCAACGGGCTTTGGACATGGCTTGTAAGTGGTGAAGCCTGAGCACTCGATTACTTCCACTTCACTCTACTTTCATGCAGACCTGGTTTCATGGCTGGCCTTGGGCACATTGGTTCTCCTGCTTTAAAGGACCTCACTGGGCCAAAACCATCTTGAAGTCCTTAGTAATTTGTGAACAACTGGTTTTGATTTTTATTTTTCACTGGCCCTCAAGTGATACGGCTGGGCCCTATTCTCACAGATTCTCATGAGCACTTGGGTGCAGGCCTGAATGGCTGTGAGTTAACTTTTGCTGCCCCAGGACTCTGTAGGAGCTGTGCCCTCTGCTTGGTCTTCTTTTCCACCATATCAACATAGTAACTCTCTCTCCTTTCCACCTTTATTTCCCGGGGAGGCAATTCAACTGTCACTTCCCAGGGTTCAATCCTAGGTTTTCTACCTTAATTTAAATGTTACTTCCATGCCAGGGAAGGAGCAGAAAGGATGGCTTGGGTGCAATCAATACCAATTCTGGCCTTGTCATTTCCTCCTGTGTAGCCTACTCTCTCCAGGCTTCAGTTACCCTGTCTAGCATGAAATGGCCAATTCCTGGAGGGAGCCAGACCAGAGGAAGCTGGATCAGAACCAGCAGCCACTGTCACTTTGTAGAAGGCCTTTTGCCTTGAGTTGGTTCTCCTGAGGACATTCAGCCCCACTCTCGAAAAGGTGCCTCAGAATGTGGGGACCAGGACAGGGTTCAGGGGTGCACAGATCTGAACTTGAACCCAGGTTTGGTCAGGTGTGTAGTCTTGGGCATGGAACTTCCTGAGGTTCAGTTTCCTCACAGCGCAAAGGTGATGATGACAGCCTCTCTTCAGGGCAGTTATGGAGGGAAAATGCTTAGCATGGTACCTATGCACAGTCAAGAGCTCACAGGAGCAGAGGACATCACTATTATTATGAGTACTGTTACTATCTCCATGAACTGGGTTAGAAGGCAAAATCCCTTAGCAGGAGGAAGAGAGCTACCAAACTTACACAGGGCATTAACAATAATAAAACCACATATCCAAGGCCCAAACTAGGCCTCTGTTCTCTCCTTTTGGTTTGGGAGCCCAGGAACAAAATAGAAGTGGAGAAATGAGCAATCCCCCCAGACTAGAACTCAAGCCACTGACATTACCTGTTTCAGGTGGTCAGACACACCTACCCACTCCTCAGTGGCAGATTCCCAGTACCAATATAGCTGGCCCAACCACTCACCTGCTACGGTTTCTGCCAGTCAATCACAGCTCAAGGCTCTTGCAATGTTGGAGAAGGGAGGCTGTGGGGAAGGAGATGCTGAGTGGGTTCTATGCTGTCTGAGCACAGTGGCCAAAGTTCTGCAAGAAAGAGCAGAGGGGACAATGAGCTCCAGTTTTGGGCCTGCAGGCAACCCCTGAGTTCCCTAGCTGACCTCTAAGTCCAGCCTGCCTGGGTCCCTCAAAACTACTTCCTGGAAAATGCAGCTGCATGCTCAAAGGGAGCTCCATAGAAACTAGGGGCTTTAGTTCCTTTTAGAAGAGGCACAGACTCCTGAAATTCATACATGAGACCCTAGAGCCAGTCTAGATCTAGAGCCTGTACGCAGACAACAGCAGTCACACCTCCATGCTATACCATACCAGCAGGCCTCTTAGCCTCTATCTGTGTCTCTTCTCTGTCTTTCCAAGCCTCAAGCCCGAGTGGCCTTGGAGCTCATGCTTGGATTCTCTGGGAGGCCCTCTCTGACCACCCCCCGTTCTCTGCAGATTTGAACATCTTGACCAAGTCTCTTCCAGATTTCCTCGTCAGAAAGAAGATCTGCCAACCTGTCCTCTGACACTGTTATCAAGGGCCACAAAGACCATTTGGTATTGGATGGAGAAGACAGGGAGCGGGTTTGTGATGAGGACCTCAAACCTGGTAAAGTGGGGGGTTCACTAGACAGGCTGAAACTGTGGGCATCTGCCATGTGCCTTCAGTTAGTAGGCCTTGAGAACATGCCCAAATGCTTCCTGGTTCCAGAACATGATGGTAGCACTGACAAGTGTGTGTGTGTGTGTGTGTGTGTGTGTGTGTGAGAGAGAGAGAGAGACAGAGACAGAGAGACAGAGGGAGACAGAGACAGAGATAGACAGAGACAGACAGAGAGATAGAGATAGAAAGACACAGAGAGAGATTTTCTCTGCTATTCTACAAATGAGGAAACTGAGGCCCTTAGAGGGCACACTAGGAACAAGGTCAGAAGTATATCATGTCTCCCAGCTTTACACACTACGGTAGAATCAGGTATGGAGGCTGTTTTTCAGGCTTTTCTCGGCTGTGTCCCCAGACAGCTGACTGTTGGGGATCAGCTATGAAAGATGGGAAGTCCCCAGGGTTGGAAAAAGTGCCAGAGGGAAGAAAGTCTCCTCAGGACAAACTGCCCAGCCTGCTAGCCCTTCTTGCCTCAGCCTGGAGACCTGAGGCTAGGGCACAGAGAGGGCAGCACAGGAATCCTCTTGCAGCATCTCCATATGAGTGAGCAAAGCCACTCATCTGTAGCTGACAGGCCTTTCTAAAACTCCCTCTGGACCTAACCACTCCTGGTGGAGTATACATTACTATTACCACTTTGGAGGAAGGCGTGGAAACAGCAGTCTGGTGGACTAGCCCATGACCCAGCAAGTCCATGTTTACAGAAATGCATACATTGGTTCACCAGTGTGTTCATCAGTGCCAGACACAACAGCCCCAGTGTGAATACTTTCTACAGAAACACCAGCCACAGGATGGACAAATTGGTGCACTCCCTTGAAGTATTGAGAGGATGTGACTCCTAACGATATCCAGCAACACACATAAATCTCACCAACTGCTCTCCCAGATATGGGAGAGAATACACTTCAGGATCAATTAGACCAAAGTCAAGAAGAGACAAGGGGACTTGAGGCTGTAGCACAGCCATGGCATATGCAACACCCTCTACCAAGGGACAGTCTTCGACTGTGATCCTCTATGAGTCTTCAAACTTGCTTTGAAGAATAGGATTCAGTGGAAGTGACATTTGCTGAGTGTAGAGACCTGGCTATAAGAGGTTCTATCTACCCTGCTGACCTTCACTCTCAGAAAGCCTTAGGACCACAGAAGGAAGCATTTGACTCCACTAGGGTGAAGTGGGGCACAGCCACCATCCTAGTCCATGGCCTCTACAGGCGACTGGAGGAGCCCCATGGGTCCAAGGGACTCCCCAGACAAGTGGGAGAGAGGCTTTTGCAGAGCATTCCTTCAAAGGTGCAGGAGATAACTGGGAGCAGTCTCCAGAAGTCAGAATCCTTCACATGAGGGGAGACTGACAGGAACAGAGGGCCTTCTAAGGGGGCTGGAATGTTGCATTTCTTAGTGGTGCAGTGGTTACACAGCATGTTCACTTTGAGACAATTTATCCAGATACATGAGTAGGGTAAGACACTTTTCCAAGTAGTTGTAACACTTCAGTAGCAGCTAAAACCAAATAAAATCTGAGGCTCTGGCCTGAGTGACAGGTCCAGGTCCTCCCTAGACTGCCCTGCTGCCCCACCTCTGCACCTAGAATATACCCTCCCATTATGCCAGGTGGTCCCTCCTCCAGGAGGCCTTCTCTGACTTCCCTTCCATCCTTTTCTGGGCCCATACGTACACAGTTCTGGATGGAAGGGGACACTGAGAGTCTTTTTCTTCTGATTCTGAAGGCTCTTTAAGTAGAGGTTAAGGGTTAAGTGGTACACTGTACCTCCTCCTCCCTGAGGGAAGAGACATCCACAGTGATTCTGTGTGATCAGTCTCCAGGCCAGAATCAAACAAGGCAGCTTCTCCAGTGAAGACCCAGAGTGAGGCTGGACTTGGGGGTGCAAACAGGTTTCCACAGTGAGGAGACTGTGGCAAGTTGTAGGTGACACCACAAATGTGTACCATTCCCCCATAGTTATCTATTAAAATAAGACCACAAGGGCCTCGAAGAGCAAAGGAAGAAGTATGGGGCCAGATACAACATTGACTCCTCTGCAATCCTTCAGTGTAACCCTGCAGACCCAGCCTGCACAGCAGCCTCCTTGCTGCACCGTGGGTAACCAGGATGGGGTCTCAGCTGACCCCCTACACTAGGACCTAGGCACATACACCCCTCTGTGGGCCTCTTGTCTTCACTTTCTCAATTTCTAGCTCAGTTCTAAATGTATGTGTGACCGCTAGCCCCTTACTTAGCCCACCACCCGTCTGAAAGATAGGTCGGTTTTCTTTCTTTAGTGGAAGGCCTGAGCCCCAACAGGCCAAAGTGATTGTGGCTCTCAGGTTTCTTTCTGCCATCACTGTGCCAGCAAAAATTCCTGCTAGCAGCAAGCTGATGTAGCCACGTCACTCCACAAAGGCCACAGTACCTACTCCCTGCCTCAGACACCCTTCACAAAGAAAGGAAGCCCCTATTGAGCAGAGAGGCATAGGTAAACCAAAGCATGGCCAGGCTGGGTGAGGGAAGGACACCAGGTCCCTGGGGAGAAGGTCTGTCCTATAGGAGAGAAGACAGCTGGAAAAGCAGATGTTTGTATATGTAGGGGTAGGTGGGGTGAGGACATCATCCCTAAAGGTATGCAGGCAGAGGGTGGGCCCTATGAGGTCATAGGTACATCAGAAGCACGCTGGACTTCAATTTCTCAAACTCCCTGGAGGACCAAATCACTCAGATCATTGCTGAGCCCACAGCGCCCTCTCCTCTCCCTGGAGAGAATGTGGGTCTGGAAGACAGCCCAGAAATGTAAATTGTTAACAAGATCTCCCAGGTGATCCTTGGCATCTGGAAGATGGGGAACACTGGCAGGTGACCTTCCAGGTCCTTCTGGGCCCAGAGATTATCAGCTTTGAATATCCCTCCCCTCCTCCCCAAACCCCTGGAAGATATCAGCTCTACAGGGCAGTGGCCTGAACACATTATTAACAATAATTTCAAAACTTCGGGGGGGGGAGGGTAAGATGGGGGGAATTCATCTCACAGTGCTGGTACCAGCCCAGATCCTTCCTAGCTCTCGAGCCCCCAGAGCCACACACAAGCTTAGCATGGGGCAGGGTTGGGGGAGCAACAGCTGTTCGGCTGCTGCTCAGTGAGGCTCCAGAAAAGCAATTATGTTGCTCTTAGCAGAGAGGCATTGGCCTTTTTAACACACACACACACACACACACACACACACACACACACACTCTCTCACCCAGGCCAAGATGCTGTGGTAGATTTCATTACCACCCCCTCCAGACTCCAGATTTCTGACTCGCTCCACCTCTATCCTCTGAGCACACTTCCAACACTTAAATCATTTAGCCCGCTAAACCGGAGACGGCAAAATGGGTGCTATTTCTTAAAAACATACAGAGAGGGTATTAAATTATTGATAGCCATTAAACAGGAGGAAAATATTAAACAGCTCTCAGCCCTTATCAATCATTCATGCAGTTTCCACTGGGGTGTTTTCTGGAGTGATCACTCGGGCAGCCCAGGGAGCTGGCTCCTGCCAGCAAGGAAGGCAGTGGCTGGAGAGAGGCCAGCAGGAAGTTGGCCCCAGCCCCAACCCCGGCAGTCACCCTGGGTAGGGGGATGTGGGGTAAGGAGGTGAAGTTTTGCTCTTGCAAATGTGCAACCCTCTTCTCTTCCCCACATCATTAACAAAGGGAGCCTCTTCATTAAATCTAGCCTGCTTTTATTGGGCACCTACTATATATCAGGCCTGCAGGATGCAAAATAAACAAGCCTCAAGGCCCTCAGGCGCTAACAGTGGTGGTGGGGAGGGGACCCATTGCAAGAAAGTGTGACTGTGCTACATAATGATGAAGCCCAAACTAGAGGCACACGGGGAAGTGGTTCGGAGAACAGAGGACAGCGGTGTCCAGATGAGGTTGCCAAGGAAGAACTCACTGAAGTAATTTCTGGGGAAATTCTTAGTTGGGAGCAGAAAATTGTTCTGGGGGTAAGTGGGAAGTGACACTAAGGGGATAACCCAGGTAGAGGCTGAACATTGCCCTGGCCTGCTTGAGTGGCAGCTGCTGGCTGGGTGGAGTAGGAGCTTGAGGACAGGGAACAGAGGGCACAATAGGTAGGAGGCTAGCACCCTCAGTATAGACAAGCGGGAGCTAGGTGTTCACCCCAGCTGCCCGGACCAGTATCCCCACCACACTGGTACGGCAACAGATCCATTTCCTGGCTCTGATTCAGGACACCTAAGCCAGTGTGACGCAGGCCCGGAGGCTGTAGGTCTAATGCCCTGCTGCGTTCAGCCACAGACAGGCCTGGCAATGCTATCCTTGGGAGACAAGCTCCCCACTGCTGCCTAACTGTGCCAAGGACTCAGACACCAATGCTGTGGGAGCCAGCAGACACCTGATATTGCCCCACCTCACAGTGCAGGAACCAGAGGCCATGTGAGGATCCCAGGCCCAGCTGGTCCAGCCATGCCCAGCACACACTGGTCTTCCTGAATATTTTTCAGGGCTGTCACTCTTGGCAGAGGCCCTGCCAAGTGTGGGTCACACCCTTGTCAGAGCAAGCTGCTGTCTCAGGGAGATGTTTTATGGAGAGTTGATGTTTACCACCACACCAGGGACTGTCAAGGCATCACCCAGGATTTCAGACTGCAAAGTCAGGAGTGGCAAAGGGTCCCTTTCTCAGATCCTTGGACCTTCATGCAGGAAGAGTGGCCTGGGATTCAGGGAATATCCTTCAGGTTGCAGGAGCCTATGTTGTAGGGGTATGGGCACATTAAATTAATACAGAGCCAGGACCCAGAATCCAGCCCCTGTTCTGCCATCAAACTGCCCCCTCCTTGGCTCTGCCTGTACACACAGTGACAGATACACATTCAGGCTGGGGAAAGCCACATGGCTCCCATGAGACAGGGGTGACATCCAGGGTAGCTGGCTGCAGCCTGCCAGGAACATAAGATTCCTGAAGTTGACCCCAACCAACACTGCTTTGTTCACCGTAACACTCAAGAGTGACATCATGCTTCTGCCCCTCCCTCACTTGTGATCCTGCCAATGTCTCAAGGCGCCTGTGTATCCCTGTCACCACTCGCCTGGGTTGTTACATATGACCCCTTCTCTCTAGTCTAGGTTTCACATAAGTGAAGGGCCCTGGGCAGAACCTGGGTGTGGATCTAGAATGTCCTGTTGACCATCGAAATCAAGACCCAAATGGGCAGATGACTCCATAATCCAAAACAAACATACCTGGCTCTCTGACATCCTATTGCTCATACTCAGTACTGTCAAACTCTCCAGTCTTCTGGTTCTTCACTAATGGGTGTGTTCACAGAAGTCTCTGTACCACTGTCATCCCACAGTCACTCAACCATCCCGGACTGTCATGCCCCAGGGCCTTTGCATGTGACAGTACTTTTTCTACCAGCCAAACCCTGCTCTCTCCATTTGTAACTGCTGCATACTTTACACATTACCCTATATTGAACTCTGGTCACATCTGTTCTGAGCTAAATGGGGGACATCATGAATATAAACAGGGTTCCTTTCATCAGCACTTGGCACAGAGGGTCAGAGTGAGCCTCTAACTTTATTATACTCAAAACCACCCACCCCAGCTTTCAGCGTCCACCCAGAACCAGTTCTTCCTAATAGATATCCTGCATAGGTCTGAAGGCAATTTTAAAAGCTATTTCCCAGAGAGTGGATGAGATGCTCTCAGCCAAGTGTAATGAAATTGTATTCTTGGAGTTCCCAAGCCAAACGAAGGGGCAACCTTAGGAATTTCCAGGCAAATGCCAACAGAAACTGGCTACAAACGAATCATTAGCTTTTAAGTTGAGAGCTCAAGTGCTTGTGCCAGGTCTTCGACTCTGGCCTATGTGGGCCACTTGGCTTCGCTAGGCTTAGGCCTGAGGGTACCCCTGCCCCTCCCCCACGGGCCACCTGCTTTAACCCATGGCCTCTGTTCACCAAGAGTTAAGATCATCTGAGCCCTGATGTCTGATGGAAGAGCGTTCACTTTTCCCCAAGAGCCACTACAGACCTTTCTGTCACACTGCCCTCTCTAGGTAGCCAGGCGCTTTCTGTCCTTTGAGGTCTGGATGCATGCTAGCCTGCCTTCTACCTAAGTCAATGACCCTAAGTCCCTGCAGCCCAGCTTATGTATCTGTGAGGTCTACCTGAACTGGCCTGCATGCCTGGGACTCATTTCTACTAGGGACTTTGACTACCTCTCTGCACCCCAGCAGCCTCTGGGAAGCTGGTGTTGCCAGGGGCCTGGAACACAGGGCTGTTTGAGGCCTGCAGCTCTAAGTCTGGGCTGGCAGCTTGCTGGCTTGGTATAGGCCTGCAGCTGTCACGAGGTTCATGAGGGAAGGGATCTGCTTCCCCCAACCTCAGACTTCTTTTCAGGGCCTTGTGTCTAGCTGCCCTGTGGACCAAAGGTAGCAGATAAAAGTGACCTCAGGCCTCAAGTAGGGTGGTGCCAAATGCTAGTTCCCTTGTAGTCAGCAAAGACCAGAAACAATACCCTCATTCCTCAGTGGCCACCCTACAAAAGCCTGGGTGCCACATAGCTGGTTCTAGCAGATAGTAAGTCTAGAAGCATAGACAGAACCTTACTTCCTACCCTGGTACAATGCCATGCAGCATGCACTCACCTGGCTTTCCAGATTCCGGGCCATCTGTACGCAAGAGACCACTAAATAGAGTGATGAGTGTCATTGCCTTGAGAGTTCACTGTACGTGACCATGCATCACCCTCATCCTTTCTCCACTGCATCGAGAGATAGAAAGACACAGCATCATAGAAAGTGGGCTCCAAGTTCCACAGAGAATTGGCTGGAGCTAAAGAGGAAGTCATTGTCTGAGATCCCAGGTCAGAGAAACTGTTTGAGAATTTGGATCCAAGCCTCCATCGATCACAAACGCCCTCGTACTCCTTGTTGCCCACGGTCAGAGTTTTGCAAGTGCTGTGGGCATCACCGCACCCATCGTCCCGCCTTCTTCTCAGAACTCTTTATTCATCTTGTCCTCAAAATGGCCTGGTGGAGTTAGGCGTGCTGGTTTAGGACTGTAACCCTAGCACTCAGGAAGCTAAGGCAGGAGGATTTCAAGTCTGAGGTTACTCTGGCCAAGTTATGAAGATTCTGCTTTAAGGAAGAGTCCTTGCTTTGCATGGTGAGGCCCTGGGTTCCATCTCTAGTTCTACAAACAGAACGGGCAAACAGCTCCTCGAGGAAGCAGCTAAGGAAGCTGGTAAGGGTCATTATTACCATGTGGCAGGTGGGGAATCCAAAGCTTGACTGGGAAAGAGCCTGACTTATCCAGTGATCTAGGTAGCACCCTCCACCTGAACTTAACTCCAAAACGGCTTCCCTTAAAGCCGTCAATAAAGAGGAAAACATAGGAGGAAGAGGTAGAAGGAACTGCCCACGGCCACATGTTTCTGACAGAACCTGGGTTGGTGCTTTAGGAATGGGCTTCTGTGACACAGTGCACTTTCTGTAGCCTTGCTATATAGTAGACATGGTGGGGGAGAATCAGGCTGTGTGGAGCATAGAGGGGTGTGTGTGAGAGAGAGAAAGGTGAGGAAAGGGCTCCCCAGATAAATGAGGCTATCTCTCTACCACCAACAGGGTTCCTGGCATGGCTGCTCTTTCTTGACAGTGAGGGCAGAAGTTCTTATCCATGAACCTATGATCAGGCCAGATGCCTAGAACACACTGAACATCCTCCTTGTACATCCCATGTCTGCATACAGGTGGGCTTGTTATGGTAGGTAGCACAAGGTAAGTCAGTGGCTGTATGTATATGTGTGTGTATATATAGATATACCCCATCACATCCCTAACAGTCATACGTGTCAAACACAGGCATACACAAAGGTTGATAAACAGGTATCTGCCCCCACAGGCCCAGGTATGGCCCTGAGTGCTGGTAGGCACACCTGGATGGCACACTTATTTAACTTGAATCGAGAGCAAGGATGTGAACAGCCTGTGGTGCACATGGCATATGGTCCCAGACATGGGTTGGGACACATGTGTACACATTCATGCACAGTAGTCTCAGAGGTGGCCAGGACAGGGAGACAAGCAAAGAGAGCAGATGGCAGGCAGTGAGGAACCCTCACTGCTGCTGTGCTGAGTAGCTGGGACTGTTCACAGCAGCCCCATAAATCAGGAAACCACTTGCTGCAGCCATTTAAATCACTACTGCTGGATTTGGCGCTCAAGATGAAAGGCCAGAGGCTGGGGGCAGAAGAGAGGGAAGACATTGGTATTTGGCATCCCTCATTCCAGGGCTGCTTCCCCTCCTGCAACTGAGCTAGACCCTCTTGTCCTGCTAGCTGCTAGGCCCTGCCTCTGCTTTCTTGTTCCTTGTTCAGCTACGCCTTGGGGCACATTCACAGCCTGGGCACTAGCCTCCTGACCCAGCACTGATAGTTTCTATCAGTGATTAGTATCCTTGGACCTGGGTATAGGAAGGGAGGTGAGGGGAGGCAGACAGTCCATTCCCAGACAAGAACACTTTGGGTTGTCACCAGACCAGGCAGGGATCTACAGTCAGTTCCACCCAGGGGGAGTCCCCTCCCTTGGCCTACATCATTTCCCATTTGTAAAGTGGGAATGGGCTCAGGGCCTCTGGGGCTGCTCAAGCTGAGGATCTGTTGCTGGGGAAAGATCTCATGGACGCTGATTAATTATGACTATTAATAATACAGCCATCTGTAGCTCGTGGTAGAACACATATGATTAAAACTGGGCCTGGTGCCCCAACAGCAGAATGAATAGGTCTCTGAATGGGCCGCTGGTATCACCACCAGCCTGAGAGTGGATTTGTGGTGATGGAGCACTGGGGAGAAGCTGTTTGTGCTGCTGAGACAGATGAGGAGAGCAGAGACAGCCAGAAAAGCAGATAGGCAGGCAGACAGAGAGATAGACAGACAGACAGTGGGGACCTGTTCATTAGACAGTGAATATCAGACAGTTCCTGAGGCTTGGCCTCAGGGAAGGACTCTCTGTGTCTGCCTCCAGGGAAAAGCTTGCTAGGCTCTAGCTCTTCTCAGTTTTGCTCTGCTGCCTAGAGTGCTGAGCTTCATCCAAAAATGCCTTGGATGCTGTGGGGTGCTAGACTGGGTCAGCACCATAATAGATGCTGGCCACGTCATTCCACACCTCTGTCTGCTGTCTTCCTCTCTGGTCCCCACCCCCAGCCCTGATCCACATTGTCTCCCTGCATAGCATGGGCCTTTCTGACACAACTCCCTCCTCACAACGGAAAAATGGGTGCAGCCACCATCTCTCTGTCCTGTGGGCAGGGGCCCTCTGGCCTTGCTGTGAACATTAATACACTCTAGGTGCTCATGTGGCTGCCGTTGGCCAGACCACAAGCTGCTCCTGCTGAGCACTCTGCATGATAGGGAAATGGATGGCACCGAGGCCTCCAGACCCTACCCTGCACACATACACACTATGAACTGGGGACTTCAACAGCCCATGTTCTGTTGATAACCCATGTGATGGATACAGAAACTGGGGGAAAGGAAGTGGGCAG
This sequence comes from Cricetomys ansorgei, assembly GCA_026225945.1. Taxonomy (NCBI): domain Eukaryota; kingdom Metazoa; phylum Chordata; class Mammalia; order Rodentia; family Nesomyidae; genus Cricetomys; species Cricetomys ansorgei. The sequence goes on from JAMJFZ010000770.1 coordinate 3,253,561, forward strand.
AATGCACACTAAGCCATTTGGTCATAGAGGTCTCCTTCACCAGACCACAGAGACTTGAAGGGAATGATCCAGTCAGTGTTAAACACCATTTGCGGGGTCGAAAGGAGTACTGGGGACTGAATTGCCATCTTTTGAGCCATCTGTGTGAGTAGATGGTGAAGTGGTTGGGAGGTGAGTGCCATTGGTTCGGGCCAGGTTTCTGCATTCACCTTTTGTGTGATCTTAAGTAAGCCCCTTGCCAACGCTGGGCCTTATTTCCTATTAAGTAGGATAAATGGAGCTTCCTTCCAACTGCAGGCATGAAGGCAACGGTGGAATCAAAGGCTCTAGAAATGACAAAAAGGCAATTGGACTTCCCAAACCATAGTTCAAATGCTGAGGCCACTAAAGAACATAATTTTGGGATCTGAAACCAGGGATGCCCTGGAAAATCTGGGGCACTTGTCCACCTGAATGTACATGGAGGTGAGAAGCCTCGTGCACATACAGAGTGGGTGACCTTCCCAGTAGTGCTTCCTTTGGTTGCACCTCTGAAGCTCTTCTTGACTGTGTGGTGATCCTTCTAGACTTTGGTTGACATACTTCTTGGTCACCCTCATGGTATATAGCCCTGGGCCGGGTCCAAGGGCTGCCCCAGGAGCAGGTGCTGAGTCCTAACAGGCGCTCCAGGTTCTACCACTTGCTAGCTAATCCCTAGCACAAATCCCTCCAAGTTCCTTTCCCACACCTATGGCAGGCATTACTAATCAATCCTTGTGCTCTCTTTCAGAGCTTCAATGTGGCCTTAAAATTACCATCCTACACGGCACCCTCGGCTATCATTCCTAGAGAGGGCATAAAACAAAGTGTTTGACATCCCTGTTAGTGGAGTGACAGTCACACTCCACTGGGATAGACCACAGTTCCAGCCTAGGAGATACCAGCTGGCAGGTGTAAACTTGAGACCCTGGCTTGAGGTCTTCAGGGGAATTCACTGTGGGTGTGAGGACAGGAGGTGGTTTTGCTGCCAGACCTTCCAGACTCTCAGCCCAAACTCTCTAGGAGCATAGCAGCTTCCCTCTGCCTGGGCCCTGGGTCTGAGATTTCTCCATGTGTTTGGGGTGGGTGGTGATAGCCCACCAAAATCTGTCCTTCTAGTAGCCCTCCCTAGCCACAGCTTAAAGACACAACTCCATGAGCACTCAGAGAAAGGGCAGTCCAAACAACATCCCAATTGTCTCCTGCTCATTGTTATTGCTCCTGCCCTCCTAATGGACATTCTTAGAATGTTCTACTTGAAGTTAACTCACTGCTTTGTTTAAAAAAATACATTTCTAAAAGATTCACAGCACTACCTTAATATAGGTTTAGCTTTAGCCATTATAATACAAGTTAAAGATGAGAGCAGACTCAAGAACAATCATACTGTGGGTTGGAGCCCAGCTCTGTTAAAAGAAGACAACAGCAAGAAAGTGTTTGGGCATTTGGAAGCTGTCCTTGACACAGGCTGAGAGATGGAGTGGCCTGGGGACAGACAGGACTCCTTGGTCCTGATTAACACAGCAATGAACAAGGCACAGCCATCTCTGTCAACCTGTTAGGACTGTGAGGTCATCTCAACAAGGTTCACAGGATCTGAGGCTGCTAACAGCACTCTGTTGACAAATGAGGAGGCTCAGAAACATGGGCTCACAGACCGTGCTGGCTGAGCAGGGTCATTGAAGCCTTCTGAGTAGGCCAAGGTCCCTCCTCTCTGCTGCACTGCCATGTAGGAGCTACAATCACTTAGGCAGAGTGGAATCACCCTGACCTGCGTCTGTGCTAACAGCTTTCACACCAGAGGTTAACAACTATGATTTAAGAGGTTCATTGTCTTAATTTTCAGGAATCAGTTTCTGAGGAGATACTGACACATAAGCAGTTCACCTTTTAGAAAATATTTATAGCATTTCAAGACAGTTTGGTGACAATTAGAGGCAACAGCTGCTCTTTTCCTCGCTTTCTACCGCAGCACAAACCCAGAACAGCAAACACACATGCTGCATGAGACACATAGGCACAGACACACAGACACACAGACAGTCCTCAAAGTTACCACAAGGATCAGTAAGCGAGGTTCACAGCCTCCTTATTAAGTTTGGAAGGAGTCCCAGGCTTGGGGTTATGGCTCTCAACAGTACATGATCCCTCCCCCCAAATTTAGATTCTAGTTGTAGTGTAGGACACTGGAGCTGGGCTAACCAGGCACTCAGTGATGGCTTGGGGACGTTTACGACCTCCATAATGCCCATGGCCACAGCAAGGCATCAGTGCCAGTGAGGTGCTGTACAGGGGCATCAGCAATAATGGGCTCTTACATCCCGCCCTACTCTATTCCATACTCACCAGCTCCCTTGGGCTCTGCCAGGTCTGGCCCGCTGGCCCTGACTGACTCATAAAATGACCTTTCCAGTCCCAAAGCCCTGAGGATCTTCCACTTCATTCTGGAGTCTCAGGTAGAAACTCTAAGCTCAGAAAGGGGAGGAACATGTTCAGGATCCCCATGCTGGGCAGCAAAAAATGCAGGAATTGAGTCTGCTGTGAAAAGCCCCACACATGTGACTGTCCCTTCTGGCTTCGAATCCCAGAGGGTACACCAAAGGCAACTGCCGTGTGGCCATCGGAAGTTCCCAGCTAAGAACTGGGAGCAGGAGTGACACCCAGGGCCCAGGTCAGGAGAAATCTGACAGTATCCCAAGCCCGAGGCATGCACCTTTTGACAATGCCAGGTCTATTCTTCCAAGTGGAATTTCTAGCCTATACCCAGACTGTAGAGCCCACCCACTGCACACAGCTCTATCCAGCCCAGGCAACCTACAAGCCAAGCTTCAGAGAGCCATGGTCCCAGATGCAGGGACAAAGCCCACAGCAGTATGGCCACATTAGACCCAGGAGGCCTGGTCTCAAAGGATTTGATTGGATCCATGTAGCCACTCTCTGCTTGGAGGTCAACAGACATGGCAAACAAGCGCATGTACCATTATGCTGCCCCTTCACTGTCTGCCTTCCATCATCCAGTCCCCGCTCCTTCTCCACAGCTGATCCTTCTGGATCAACAGATGCCCACCCCACAGGAGCCCAGGCCCGAGACCCATAGGCTGGAGCCCCAAACCAAGCAATCATCCTTGACTATGCGGCTGCCCCGGCCAAGCTGCTTGCCTGGTAGTCTCTCATTATGTGCTCACCTGCCCACCGCCCCCATTTCCTTTGCTGGCAAGAGGATAATATTTCTTCACTGGCTCCCATGCTCATCCCCTTTCTCTTCCCTGCTTCAGTATGACTTGTTCTGTTTGCTACCTCCACCCTGGATGCTTCTGGTCCCTGCTCACCTCATTTTATAAACTCCTCCCCATTGCTGTGTACTCCCTAAGTTACCTTCAGACTCCAAATGAATTCCTACCCCAGGGCCTTTGCACTTGTCATTTCCTCTTGGATTCCCTGCCTACACCGTGACCAGCTCTACAGCTTCCCAAGAGATCCTACCCTGGGTCCTCTTATCTAAATCACATGCCCTTCTGTAACAACACTCTACGCTATTCCTATATTGTATGCCTTCAAAACTGATTCCTTATGTATTTATTTATTCTGCCCTCCATGGTCCCATCCCATCTCTGTCCAGTAACAACAACCCAGGAAGGTAGGAACCTAGTCAGGCTGGTCTCTGTGGTCTTATCAGGGGCTAGGCTGGCGACTGTCACAAAGTAGAAGCTCATGGTTTGCTGAAAGAAGAAGTGAGGGAACACTACAAACTCCCCCACAACAGATGAGGATGCTGAGAACTGTGAACAGTCTGTGAGGCAGGGCCAGATCTCAGGCTTCCTGAGGCCCAGCCAGACCAGAGGGGCATCCAAGACCACAGAAGAAACAGATGGCTTTGACATCTCCTTTGAGACTTGAATGCCACCTCTCTGCCTACCGCATCCTGTCCTTGGAGCCAGGCTAGCCTCCGCATGGGCCTGACTGGAACCTGGCCATCCTTTTGGGACCCCTACCTGAGCCAGCCCAGCTCCCTTCCTCAGCATACCTAATAACTCCCAGACTTGCCTGGAGCTGATGGAGAGAGTCAGGGGCAGGAGAGGCCTGTTGTCCTGGGGTGGGGCAAGATGAGGGGGCCAAGCCAAATTCAGGTCACATTGCTGCACCCACAGCCCTGTGAGGGCTAAAAATAGCCATGTTTATGCTTGTAGAGTTGGGACTCTGTCTCTCGGTCAGCAAGCTCAGGGACTTTACTGCCATCCCAGGAGGCCTGGTCCAAGCAAGACTTTGGCTAAGCCCTCCTGGGTTGTTGCTGCCTCTGTTTTTAGGTGGAGCAAAGACAGGCTGAGTAGGCACATGGCCCTGCATGTGTGTTTTGAGAAACAGAGGAGTTGGACAGATCCTGGCCCAACTAGTTTATCCCAAAGCCTCCAGGATCATAGTGGCATGGGACTCGGGGTGGGGGGTGGGGGGCCGGTGGAAGGCTTATTTGCTTTGTGGCCAGAGCAGGTCACTTGCCTTCTCTGGTCCTTATTATCTCATTCACTGTGCCAACTGTCAGTGGGGAATAGAGACGTGCTTCTCACAGGGCAGCAGCCAGCCGTAGCGTCGAACACATGTTGTCAGGAGGGGACTAGGTGAGAGATGAGGCCACCCTTGGGCCCCACAGCAGTTTTCATGCCAGATGAGGCACACCTGCCAGGACAGGTGTCACCTGACCCTGTGCCTCCCTCTCTCCCTGACCTGGTTTACCCTGGACTTTAACATCCAAAGGGCAACTGGTAGACCTTATCTAGAGAGAACCATTCCCTCTACACTCAGTTAGCCTACTCTCTGACCTGCAGTTCTATGAATCTGGCCACACCATGTAAAAACACACCGACGAGTCACTGACCTCCCCAGAGACATGCAAGGGCAGAGAACCTTAGGTCCAGACACAGAAGCTAGGACCTTCGCTCTCCGCCTGGGAACTTGCTGACTCCCTACTTTGAAAGGTATACTCCTCATTCAATACCTCCCCTGGTGTCTGTCCCTTAGCTGGCTTTTCCTGGTGCCTCTCATGTCCCTCCCTCACTTTCCAGCCTGGGACTCACTCTTACTTTCTACTTTCCCATCAGGGTGAGCTCAGCTCTCTGCCTGAACTGTACACCTCTCTCCATTACATGGACAGTAACTCTCTTGGGCTGAGCCCTTTCCCTCCTGGACCCAACTGCACAGGGCTGCGCAGGAAAGCGTGTGCGAGTCTGTGCTGAATCACCCTCAAGGGAACAACTCACTTCTCCTTTATCTTTGCCCCAGCCAAGTGTGCACCCCGTAGCCCCCCTCCAAGGCTCACACAAGAATCTTCTCTATGCAGTCATCTCTAGCTCTGCCCCTTCCCTCCAGTGGCTCCTGTCCTCCTGGGATGCTCTGCAGGCAGAGGCTCTGTTCCTCAGACATGCAGCTCTCCATCTGGCTTCCAAGGTACCTGGTCGGCTGTTTTGGGAGTGGCTCAAGGTCTAGTTAATAAGCCCCAGGATCTGTGTGCCAGGCCTCAGATTCCATACCTCCTGGACCACAGCAAGGCTCCGAGGCCTGAAAGAATAGCCCTCTGGCCACCACTGCTTTGCAAGTAGGATCTGGGGGCATCACTCCTTACCTGAGTTATCTGAGGCAGGGTTGTTGTTCAAGGTCTCCATGGTGTCTACTTAGGCTCTAGTTAGTTCTGTGGATGCAAAACTGAAATCCTCTCTAGTCCCTTTCTGCTAGAAACAGAACATCCTTAGGGATATAGCTCAAAGATCTCCTCTGGGAAACCCTCCTTGAATCCCTTCCCTAACAGGCTGACCCCAGCCTGCTCCCTTGGCAGGGCTCATTAGACACCCATGTTGTGGGAAACTCCTGGCCTGTCTTGTTCCCAATGAGTCTCTGAGCTTCTGGGCTGGGCCATTCCTCCAAGGCCTGGCACATGTCACAGCAGCAGCTGGGCTGTTATAGCTATGTCCATGACTTGCCCCTTGGGAGTAAGAGGAAATAAGCTGACACCTACAACTCACCTACACCCACCTCCCTTTCCACAGCACACGAGCAAGTGCTTTTGAGGTGAAGGGATGCTTCCTTAAACTGAGGACACAGAGGCCTTGGGGGAAAAGTCTTCCCAGAGCTGAGATGGGAACAAGCGAGGGTCCTAGGCTGGGCACAGGGGTTCCCTGCTGGCATGCAATGGTGGACTTCTCTCTTCCCTAGCCCTCTCTGACAAGACCCTTCTTCTGAGACTCTCAAGGCCTCACACACTGCCCTCCTGGAAAAGCAAACACAGGCTGAACATCCAGAGGCATCCCCTGCAGTCATACAGAGACTGGGGTGGGAGAAGTACCTCACCGACAACCCAGGGAAGGCCCAAGAGCATCTTGTTCTGAGCAGTTAGAGGTCTCTTTTCCAGGTCCAGAAGGTCCCCAAGAGCACTGCTCTCCCAGCACCAGGACAATAAACTACATCCCTGTGTGAGGTCTCAGCAGGCCAGTGGCTCAGTGATTATAGCAGAGGAGCCCCCTGCCCCAGTTCTCCCTAGCCCTGACTCTGGTGTCCAGAGACTGGGCCGCTTGGGGCCTGCTCCTAAACCCTGCAGAGGATACAGAAGATCCTAACCCCTGCCCTGCTCTGTTTGGCTTCTGTTCAGGTCATCTGTCTGGTATTACCACTATCTCCATCCAAACCCAGGGGCCTCAGCATGTTTCTGATAGAGTCACACTCTGTTCTTTAATCCAAAATTTCTCTAGCTTCCTTGACAGCCTGAACCTCTCATGTTCTCCTCTCATAATAAACCTCCTTGCTGGTGACCTTGGGGGTCAGAACTCTGAAGGGGTTGAAATCTTTCTTTTTCTTTCTTTTTCTTTCTTTCTTTCTTTCTTTCTTTCTTTCTTTCTTTCTTTCTTTCTTTCTTTCTTCTTTCTTTCTCTTCTTCTCTCTTCTTCTCCTTCTTTCTTTCTTTCTTTCTTTCTTTCTCAACCACCAGTGTTCCCTCTCTTGCCTGCTCCCTGAGTGTGTGTGTGTGTGTGTGTGTGTGTGTGTGTGTGTGTGTGTGTGTGTGTGTGTATGTCCTGACAGGCACTCCAGCCCCACTTCAACCCCAGCCTCAGCAGCACACTCAAGCTTCCAGGTTTTGAGGGTCACCTGAGCTCAAATCCCAGCTCTGTGTCTGACCAGATGGATGGGCTTGGTTGTCCTACAGACACTCACCCATGTTCAGTCACAACAACCTTCAAGGTATGGAGTGTTTTCATTACTATTTAACAAAGGAAGAAACTGAGGCATAGAGGCTGAGGCACCTGAATAACGTTGCCCATGTGGCCCAAACACCAGAACTGGGATCTGGGACCCAGCAGCCTACCCCCAGAACATACACACCAATCATCACATTTCACTGCATCTAAAAGTCTGCCATCTTTTACCCATGCACCCAGACCCAGCATGGTCCATTTCCTCACTCCCCATAAACTTGAGGGATTCACCTGCAGTTCCAAGCCTAGGGCCACATAGCTTATCCTATCTAACATGTCCTACTTCCAGTCCACCCACACACTTCCATTCTAGCTCTGACCTCCACACCCTTAAGCTCAAACTCAAGGCTTCTATCTGGGAACCTGAGTCCCTCTAGAGTCTAGACAGTCTCTCTCAAAACTGACATGTGGCTGAGTAATCCATGAGATGGGTCCAGAGGCCTCTTGAGCTGCCTGTCCATGTTGATCTAAGAAGTTCTGAATAATGGGCCCCAGGAGAAAGCCTTAGGAGGACGTGGAGGCCCCTGTAATAACCCCTCTTCTTCACACTCATGTAGGGGTGCAGTCAGCATCCAAGCAGCCCATGGAGAGGGGCCATGCAGAGCAGATAAGTAGCATGCACAAAAGCTCAAAGTGACAGAAATTGATAAAAACTTCACGGTGCCACTGACACCCCATATATCAAAGGCCCCAAATCTCATTCTCTGCTTGCCTCCAATTTCTATCAGACTTTTCCAGCTGCACATTTATTGAGAAGTTTGTGAGCTGACAGGCACTGTGTTACCAACATTAATGATGCATCAGTCTCTAGAATTACTGGGGAAACAGTCCAGTTGATTTCATTGTCATCCCCAGTTCTCCACATTTCATTTGAGGCTCCCTACACCGGTCAGATCAAGGACCAAAGTCGATAAACAAAGGTGTAGGGCCAGGTGACTCCAGGCAGGAGAACCCAAACTTACACACAGAATGAACACAAGCCCCGCAACCACCCCACCTGTGACAGCTGAAGGTCCTCAGGCACAGCAGGTAGTACTTGCCAGGACAATGAATCAAGGACCAAGGTTGGGCCTCCCATTCGTGCCTCAAAGATGGAGGTGGCCTTCAGAAGGCATAAGTTAGACAGTGATGTCATCTTTATGTGCCCCTTGGCTGAGGCGGGAAGCTGGCCCCACGTAGAACCCACGCCTGTGACAGGCTGACCACTCTGCCGGCTCTCCAGGGAGATATGCAAGGTGTTTATATCATTCCCGGTTACCTTGTCCTTTGCCACTGTCCCCAGCCACACAGGTGTCTTCCGGCTACCCAGCCTTTTGTCATCTGTCATTCCCTATCCTCGTCACAAAGCCGGATCAGGCCCCTGCAACCCACCTCCCAGAATTTCCCATCTAACACTTGTTTCACTGTGATCAGGAAAGATGTAGATAATTGGCTTGTTTACCGTGCTTTCTCTCTGGCTCCCCACAGACAGGGATCTCAGCCCTGGGGTCACTGTCTTACCCTTAGTGCCTAGCAGAAACTTGGCATGAATAAACTCCAAGCCCCTGCCCACCCTATTGGAAAACAAAGACAAAAACAAAAACAAACAAACTAAAAAAATTTGTTGTTTCAGAGCTGAATTGCCTCTCCCAGAGGCCAGAAGCTGTATTCCCATATCTAGCTCCCTGTGGGGACCTGCCCCCTCCCTCCCCTCCTGACCATTCTCTACATTCAGCTTCCTCTAGGAACATTCTGGACAGCAGAGCTAGTAGGCAGGTGAGGACTTGAGATCAGGCCAGGAGCTAGGTTCAAATTCTGGTCCCATCAATTAAGCAAAACACATAATAGCACTAAATACTGCCAGTCGCCTGCCCTATAAGACAGTTGTCAGAGGCCTATGGTCTCAGCCATTCCCGGGGAATTTGGGGTTCCACAACAGGAAAGATGCATCTCTAGTTCGCCATGAGCAGTGCATATTTACAGAAGCTTTAGTGCTGCTATCTGTAGATGCTTCAAGTTGACCACAGGGGTGAGATCTGGGGAGCCAGGAAGAGACCCCAAAATAGTTTGGGCCCATGAAAACTGGCCTCTAGGAAAGAAAGATTCATTGTGCTGCAGGGTACAGAAGCCCCCAACATCTCTGTGTGAAAAGATGCCTGGGGTATCCATCCTCTTCATGGCCATGGTTGATTTGGCCAGAGAAATGCAGGTCCAGGGATGGAGAGACTCAGTGCACCATGTGAAGCTATTGTCTGCATTCAGCATAGGGTCAGAAAGACAAAAGTACCTATAGCTGGACATACAGAAAGATCCAGGCTGCCAGGCTAGGATAGGCCAAGCAGGCACTTAAGGTTGTCTCTGCATAAGAGCTCATATCGGAAACAAGCTCAGAGGCACAGCTCTGGACTTCTTGGGGTAGTCTCCAAACCATGGGTATTATGGTTATTATTGCTATTTAGTACTATCTGGAATTAAAACAAGGGGAACATTTGATTTAATAGATAGTGTTCTAACTTGAAAATAGAGTTTTCTTCTGAAACAAATATTACTGACATAATTTATTTATGGGCATTCACAATGGGACTGGCCCAACACCAAGCACTAAGCATATGTTATTGTATTCATCCCCCTAACAACTCCATTGTCCCCATGAAAGGAGCATGCTGACTACCAAGATACTGCAGGTGAGAAATACAATGTGAATCCAGTGTGGTTCAGGGCCCTGTGCCTTGTACACTGAGGGTCCCAGACCTCTCACTAGCATTCAATCCAGTCACTTTCTTCATGAGCAAGTGCATGTGTATGAGTGGGTTTGAATGCACATGTATGCAGGTCCCCAGGCCTCTCACCTGCATTCAGCATGCTCCCCTCCCCATGTATGTGTGTATGTGTGTGTACATATGGCCAAGTATGAATGGGTGTGTATGCAGATGTATGTCTCTGAGCACACTTGTGGTGACCAGAAGTCAAACTTGGGTATCATTCCTCCATTCTTCAGTAGCTGTCAGGAATCATGATTTTTAAGATTAATAATAATAATAATAATAATAATAACAATAATTATCATCATCATCATCATCATTATTGCAGGACATGTGCCTGATGCAGAAGTTTATTTTTAGTTATGCTTAAAATGGTTGTTTGGTGCATTGTTGGGTGAAGGGCTGCCTAGGCCTTGGTGTTTTGTATGGTCTGCAGGTGTTGGCTTTATGTAAAAGATGTTTGATTGCTCATGGTCTGCATGTGCTATCAAAAGAACACCTGAGGAGCTAGTGTGTTGATAAAAACCCCTGAGATGAGATGCTCAGGGTTCCACTATCCAGAATGGTGCTGGCCAAGATAGTGGGTCCCTCTGCTGAAGTCTGGTAGGGTTTACACCTATGAAAGCACCTGTCTGTCTTCCTTGGTGACACAGTGACATGGCATCACAGCAGTGCACAACTACATGTAGTTGTCAGAGGACATGTCAGAGGACAACTTTTTGGAATGCGTTCTCTCTTCCTACCTTTATGTGGATTCCAGGTCTGAAACTCAGGTTACCAGGCTTGAATAGCAAGCTCCTTGACTCACTGAGTCAAATTCCCAGTCCTCCACCTTGGGGTGTGTTTGTGCACATGTGTGCGTGCGTGTGCGTGTGTGTGTGTGTGTGTCTGTGTGTGTGTAAACTGGAGCTCAACAATTAGGCTAAACTAGCTGGCCACCAAAGTCCAGGGGTCCTCTGCCTTTGCCTCCCCAGTGCTGGAATTACAAGCACTATGCCACCATACCTGGCTTTTCACTTGAGTGCAAGGCCTCTTGTGCAATAACTGCTTTACCAACCGAATGATGTCCCAGCCCAGACAATCTAAAGAGGACACTGAAGCCCAAGAAGGTGTTGGGCTTGTACCAAATCACCTACTCAGTAGGGCCAGGTCACCTGATGTAGCTACTTTGGGCTTTCATTTTCAAAAGAGCCTGGGAAGTAGGTACTCAACTTAGCTTCACAGCCAAGGATAGGAGGCACCAAAAACAGTAGTCTTGAGAGTGGCAATGGAAAATTGGGTTCTGCCTGCCTCCTCTGGAGAATGGCAACCACTTGGGCTACTAGGGACTTCAGACTCCTGGGATCCATCTCAGGTGCACCCTCAAGGCTACAAAAGGGATAGAAGCTGCCTAGTTCCAGCCCTCACAGCCCAGGTGAACACCAGCACAGGCAGGTTGTACACCTTGTGCCCTGAGCACTCAAGGCACCAGGCTGCAGCCTCAGTAAACAGGTCAGTTTGCAGCTGGATTCACCCAGCAGGCTTGTTCTGGGGAAGCCAGTCAGAGGAATGGTTCCTTGGCATTTCAGTGGCCCTCTCTTACTCAAGCAGGTCTTTCTGTCCAAAGGGCAGCTGTGACATGCAGCACAGGCTACGGTGTCAATATGAGTCTAGCATCGTCCGGCTGGGAACAGACAATGCCTTCGGCAGACTGTTTATTTATAAATCTACCCAGTGCTCACCACTGTCTTTCTCTCTCCAAATGCAAATTGGACAGCCTTCTTCCTGTAAGTCAAACAGGCTTGCTCAAGCTGATAAAAATCATCCAGAAAGTGCTCTTCATCTCCTGAATCTTCCCACCACTGTCTGGGGCTGGCCTGGGAAGCAGGACCAGGACAGGGGCCACTGAGGGGCAACAGAAGAGAGGCTTCTGATACCTAGACCTGTGTTCAAATCCTGCTATAGACATGGTGTCGTTTTGCAGCTGTAAGCGTTCCATGACATCACAGCCTGTATACAAATGTTCCTTCTTTACAGTTCCCTGGAGAATCAAATGAGATAATCAAGAAATTCTGTGGTGCTGTGCAGAGAACCTAGTAAGCATACTCTTTGTGATGGTGTCCAAGACTGAAAAATAACTATCACCATAACTAGAGCCTGGAACTGCCACCCATTTGCATCTTGCTGGGTGCTGCAGAATGATCCCACTCACTCTTTGGGTCTTAGTTTCTTGCACTGTTCATGAACACCAAGGCGCCAGTCTCCTGTAGGCTGCCAATTGAGCCCCTCAACTGCCAACATTATAATCTAATGGTTTGGGGGTGATGTTTCTTGGACATTCCCGTCCCCCATCAAGAAAAACAAGATTTGTTGTAAAAAAAAAAAAAAAAAAAAAAACCAACAAACTAACAAAACCCCCACCTCAAGTCCCATCTTATAGGACAGCAAGCCACAAGCAGCAAGGCTGCTCTCAGAGTGTAGACCCACCAGCACAACACGTAGGGGCATGAGCCTTTTGTCACGCTTGTTGGGGATTGGGTAAGGGTGCATCATTGGCTAGACTCATAAAGGCCTTCAAGAACTATACAGGAGACACAAACAAACATGACATGGCCCTGGAAGTCACCAGAGACCAAGAGGAGCACATCAGAACCTCTTGTCTGAGTGTCCAAGGCTCTGAGTCAAGAGTTTGCAATGCTATTATGACGGTGTTTATGCAGGGTGACTGGAGCCTTCTCCACAGAGAGACGTCCCTTAACCTCGGGAGCATGGTCTGCTAGAAGTATCACGCTCACCTGGAGCCAGGTCTGTCAGCATAAACTCATTCACAGAAGGGGGAAGCTGGCAGCCATGAAATGGCCATGCCAATGCTGGCCAGCTTTCCAGACAGATAAAAACATCAGTGTCAACTCAGACATGTCCTCCCTCTCTTGGCTCCTCATTACACCCCACAGGATACCAGATCAGACATGCAAAACTCTCCTTTTGGAGAAGGGGCCATCCCCTAGCTCCACCCCTGACAGCCTTCCCACCCAGCACAGGGCTGCTGGTTGGTTCTGAAGACACCCTTGGGACTCATCTGTGTAATTAAGAGGGCTCCAGTCTCCTCCAACCACCTTGGTGGCTCCCTGCTGCCACATTAATCTCCCAAAATACTGCTCAGCCCCTGCCCTTCCTGTTGGAGCCCCACTCCTACCCAGGCAATACCTTACCCCAACCTGCTACCTGCCTTCTTGGAGGGGTGGCTACCATCACTGGAGACTTTACAGTTGCTCCCTTAAAGTCCACAGGTACTGGCTGAACAGCCTGAAGACCCCACGTGTATCCCTTCCTCCCTCCTTCACACACTTCCACCCCATAAGAACCTTTCTTCTCCTACCTTGCCTTGTTCTAGTCAAAGCCACTCCATTTTTAGTTTCCCTTAAATGTTCCTTCCTCCAGGTGGCCCACCCTGATCACTCTTGCCCATGTTCTTCTCCCTTCTCTGAAACTCTTCACTGTTACCTCTGAAGTTTTGAGTATTTATCTTCTTTGTTCTTCCCAGCAGCCAAGGCTTACCATCCCATTTAAACTATGAACCCCAGGTCAAGGTCTCAGCATTCATTTACCCATCCTCTGCTCAAGGCCTATCACTAGCTAGGGTAGACAGGAGACAATTTCAGAAGCTGCTGGTGGTGAGAGGAGTGCAGGACTGAGAGTGAACCAGGGGGAGTTTCCCTAGAGGAGCTCACTTTTCCAAGCACAGGGCCCCAGCTGAGTGGGTCTCCTGGTGGAGTGACACTATGTCAGGATTCAAGACAAAGAAGCTGGGCACATGCTGGACCCCAAGGCGGGGGCAGTTTGGGCAGACTGGCAGAAGCATCAGCAGGCAGTCTGCTCTGGGAGCTTCAGCCTCCAGCAAGACCATCTATCCACATGGATGAGGCAAAACAGAAGGCTGGATGATTGGCCAGGGGGGATACCAGGGTCCCTTAGGCAGCACCCACAAGCCTCATCCACGCCTGCCATGGTGGCAGCCTGTGGGGTCGGCACCTTCATGCCTTTTGTTTTTCTGTAGGTCTCTCCTAAGATGGACTGGCTGTGAAAGATGCACTCTATTGGTTGGTGGCCTAGCAGCCTGGCTCTTCTGTAGAACTCCCAGCAGCCCCACCAATGGTCCCATTGTGCTCATGTTGAAGAGCTTTTCTGGAGCAGGGCACAGACTTCTGGAAGAATAAATAAATGGATCTTACATGCCAGAGTAGTGTCTCTGACCACGTTCCCATCTCCAGCTGTCCCCAGTGTGCTTTCCAGGCCTACTGTACAACACCTGCCTATCCCTGACTATCCCTGCCCATCTCTGCCGACCCTTTCCCACTCCTGTCCACTCCTACCCCTAGAGGGGACAAGAGGGCCTTCTCTTGCTCCTAGCATCTCTTTCATTACAAAGTAGAATTCCCATAGGTCTAGAGCACCCATGCCACAGGCTGCCCGGGTGCTAGGGACAGCCCTTCCATCTCAGCATCTCATGCTCCCTGGCTCCAAGAGCCTCTGCTGCCCCACCACTTCAGGGGCATTGGAAATAAAAGACATCCAAGGAACTGAATGTGAGCCCCTAATTCCCAGCATGTTTTCCCATTTGTGAGAAGAGGCAGCTAACTGAGCAATGGCACACTGTGTCCCGGGTCCCATATGCAATCTAACTGACCATGCCTGAAGAAGACAGCAGTGGGGCTCGCTTGGAGCATTAGAGGTTCCTCAGTCAGGAAGGAGAAAGAAGATAGCACAGGGGCAAAGTGGGCTGTCCGTGGCTGCAGAAGCCTTAAAAGCTAGTAAAAAGTTTAATTCTGCATAACGACTTACAAAGTGACAAGTAAAACAGATTTACCATGACAGCTTGAAAGGAAAACCACAGAAATAAAATTACACTCCAACTCTTCCCAGGATCTTTGCAGTCTGTCCCCTCCCTGCAGAAAACCAGGAGCTTTGGAGGCCCCACGTGGGCAAGAGGACATGAGGAAAGAGTGGTGGTCTCAGAGTGGGGAATGGGACAGAGACAAAGGCAGAGACTGGTCCTCAGTCCTAGGTACAGCTGGGGGTCAGAGTGGGGTGCCTGTTCTCCAGGGAAGAAGCTCCTAGCCTTCGAAGCCAAAGTCTATAATGCACTGACAAAGGCATCTTGCCGACACACCTGAATGTAAGCACACACAGCACAGACTTCTGTGTCTGCTAAGATCCAGGACTCCCAATTTCTGCCTGCCTCTGGGGGTCCAACAAAGTGATCCCAGGGGAACCTCCCAGCTTTTGGGACCCTCGGGAGGCTCCACTGCTTGCTCTGCCATAAACCAAGGATTGCCACATTAACAGCAGAAGACAAGACAAAGTAAAATCCAGTAAGCATATCTTGGGAAGGCAAGTGAGCCACAGTGCCAGGCCTGTCTTCTGTCCCCACAAGTGTCTTGGAAACTGTTCACACAAGAGTCAAGGGCTATAGAGCAGAACTTCTCAGCTCAAGTGAATGGGAACAGAGTGCCTGGAATGGTTCTGCCTCTACCATGAACATGGTCTCCCAAGAGGCAACAGACTCTTCCATTTCCCCAAGGCAAACAGCCCAGGCAATGCTCAGGGCTCTATGTTAGGGCAACAATGGTCACTATGCCCAGAATGTTAGTCATGCACACCAACAGACAGATCAAAACAAAGAGTCAGGCCAGAGAGATTGCTTAGCAGGTATAGACGTGCCGCTGAGCCTAGTGGAAGGAAAAGAACTGACTCCTAAAAGTTTTCCTCTGACCTCCACATACAACACACAAGCTATAGTATGTGTGCACCTGATTGCGCGCACACACACACACACACACACACACACACACACACACACACACACACATGCCTCATGTTAGAAGAAAGATCCAGAGACATGGTGCTAAGCTGTACTTCCAAGTCTAATGAATGGATGAGACAGATCTCTCATTGCAGAGACTGCCACTCCAGGAACAAGCCCAACAGACTCTGCCTGGAACCCAGTGGGCGTCCCAAGGAATGAAGGGTGGACCGGAATGCATCTTCAGTGGGAGTGCAGAGTGGCTCTGGAGTCAGACCTGGCTTACCCACAAGCAGCTCAAAGCCCACACCCCCACATTCCCACCCTCACCCCACCCCACCCCAGGGCCCAGGAGCAGCCAGCAAAGAAATGATGGCATTGATGGAGGAACTGTAGTCAGAGCCTGACCTGGGACACAGTCCCCACAGCCTTCTGTAGCCTGTGCCCTGATCTGGTAAGAACTGGCAGGGCTGAGTCCAGCAAGGGTTATAAATTACCTCATGTCCCTCCCTGTCATGTCTCATCGCCACCCAGCAACTCCATGCTCGGAGAAATGAAATGTCCTGTGTCTTTAACTGACAGAGCCAAGGATGTGCCCAGGCAGGCCTGGATACCATGTTTACTCGACAGAAAATGGCCCTCCCTCTCCCTTTCCCAGAGCTGGCAAGCCAGAGCCATTTGCCATAGACTTGCCTGGTGTGTAGGCTGCCTATGAGGCCCCAGATCTGCCCAGAGTCTTGCCCAAGAGGCCCTAGGCCTGGCCAGGCTGCTAAAACTGAGAGAGTTCTCCAAGACAAGCAAAAGCAGGGCAAATGGCAAGGCAGAGGTGACTGAAGTACAGGTGACTACAGATCTGGCCACTTTGCACAAAACAGCCTTGCCTGGAGGTGCTCTGAGAACCAGGCCTGGCCCTCTACTACAATTGGGAAGATGAAGTTTAAGAAAGGTACAGAGGGGTCAATCCAAGCTTTGGGCCAGCTCTAACCACAGCACAGCTGGCTCATTCCTCCTGAATTTGAAGACGTGTATTCGGAACCACAA
Source organism: Cricetomys ansorgei (assembly GCA_026225945.1). NCBI lineage: Eukaryota > Metazoa > Chordata > Mammalia > Rodentia > Nesomyidae > Cricetomys > Cricetomys ansorgei. The sequence continues at coordinate 3,270,378 of JAMJFZ010000770.1, forward strand.
AACCCCACCAGCACTGTGTCAAAGGTGGTGTCACTTATTATTCACTGTCAAGAGCATTCAGGAATGTTTGCTAGATGCCAGACATGGCGCAGGGTGTTGGCGAGTCAGAGCTGAAATTGGTGGCCGTCCGAGGGCTGCAACAGAAGTCAGCAGCCAGTGCCTGAGCAGTCAGGCCAAAGGCATCCATACACTCGACCTGGCTGGTGCACTGAGGCAGGCTGGGGCTTACGCAGCCTCTGCAGGATGACTAGGAGTTCTCTAGGCATATAGTCCATACAAGTGAAAGCATGGGTGGGGCCAGATAACAGGTCGCTTTCAAGGTCAGACTTTGGTGTGGTAAGGCACAGAGGAGAGGTAAGCAGAAGGCGCAAGTGCCAATGGTATCGTTTATGTAGACCTACTCTGGTGACCAGTGGAGTGAGGGCAGGGAGGGATTACACGGAGGTTACCGTAGAGGGCTTTGGAAATCAGAAGGCTGAATCCAGAGCTCCCGGTGTCCTCCCACAAGATAAGCTCCTGGGACAGAAACCCAACCTCAAGGTTGAAGCCCTAGGGTGGCATCAAGGTGACTTTCACGGACTAGCTTAGAGCAGTGAGGCAAAGGCAGCTCCAGTCTGAGTCCTACAGTGACTTTATGGAAATCAGAACAAAGACTTCCCTCCCACAAACATTAACCACCATTTTCCTGGATGTTAGTTAATAAATATAAAATCTGCAGGAACCACAACATAAGCACCACCTATGCACTGAGTGCAATGCACTGCTGCACACAGTGGTCCTAGCAGACACACTGCCAGTGAGCAGACAATTAAAAGGGCTGGAGGCCGGGCTCACAGGTAAACCACAAATAAAATCCTAAACACAGAGGTCAACAAAAAAAAACTTAACAAAGTAAAGAACCAAACACAAAATTTTGTGGCATGAGAAATCTAAATAAAATGAAATACGTATTTACTACAAGAGGGGATCCGAAAGAGAAAAAAGAAGCTGCTCAAACAAGACAAATAAAGAAACTACTCATATAGGAAATAGAAAGCACTGTTTGACCGCTAGATACTAGCCAAAGATAAAGAAATCAGCAACAGTCTCAAGTCTTCAAAAATAAAGTAAAATAAGTAAAAATAAAAGAAGATAAGTTTTTAAATTTTAAAGATCCTAAGAAGCAGAATGTTATTGGGCAAACATGTCAGGGCCCCATACCCTGAGAATCTGGGTTTTCTGTGCAGCAGAGTCATCTGGACATTGGTTTCCATCCAAATACTTATGGCTTCGTCCAACTTGACTCTGGGCTTCTCCGCTCCCCGCACTGTCTGGGGACACATCTCAAAGCAGGAAGGCCAGGAGCTGGTGGGTCCCCAAGGAGACCTCAGCAAACAGAGAAGTAGGAGGTTCCATCTCTCTGCCCAACTGTGAAGAGCTGGCTTCTGTGGCTGAGCACAAAACTGAGAACCCCAGGGCTGAGAGGACAGTTTAATGGGTTAAAATTTGATTCTCCAGAACCCACATGAAAAAGGCTGGTTCACTTGACATCCCAGGGCTTGGGAGGGTGAGACAGGTAGATCTCTGGCTCACTGTTCAGCCAGCTTAGTCCTGTGAGAGACCCTAACTCAAAATGGGGGAAAAAGCTCAGCAGGTAAAGCTCTTGCTATACAAGCCTGGTGACCTGAGTTCAGTCCTAGGATCCAGACTCCACCACGTTTTCCTTGGACTCTCTGCATCCACACAGGCACACATACATTTACTCACTAGAAAGAAATAATTTTAAAACAACAACAAAAAGATGAACAGCATCTGGTGAATGACATCTGAGGTGGTCCTCTGGCCTCTACGTGCAAAGTGAGAATCTCTTAGAAGTGAGGCCTGACTTGAAACTTGAGTGAGAGGGGGTCTAGTGTGAAGACTCTGGCTACTCAGCAAATAAAAAGGCTCAAATGCTTCCAAAAGCATTCCAGATGCAGGCATGGACTCCACACCCCAGTGCGGGGAGAGCACAGGGCTTAGTCAGCACATGGCTGAGAGGTAGCAGGAGCAACTGGTCTGTAGGCCCTGGCCAGAGCAGCTTCCAGGCTCCAGTGCTGCCCTGGGGGTAAGAAACACAGCTGGCAACAGCAGGCAGGGAAGACTTTCTGCATAACTGCTGGTCCTCTAAAGCAGAAACAGAGGAAGAAGTACTTACACCTAAAACAGAATTGCTCCTTCCTTCATTTCTTCCTTTCTCCCTCCCTTCCTTTCTGTCTCCTCTCCCTCCCTCTCTTTCTTCTTCCATCTGTGCTGGTGTGGAACTCTGAGCCTTCAGTCTGCTAGGTAAACATTCTACTACTGGGCTAAATACACCACAACACTTGGGCTTATATTCCCTTCCCCCCAAAAAATTTCTGGACATCTCCAGGGAACAGCTTGTGACTGCCTGCCACCGACAGTCCCACAGGGTATGACGGGGCTCCAGAGAGCTCAGGCAGCCTGCCTCAGCCTGCCTCGCACCGACAGTCCCACAGGGTATGACGGGGCTCCAGAGAGCTCAGGCAGCCTGCCTCAGCCTGCCTCAGCCTGCCTCAGCCTGCCTCAGCCTGCCTCAGCCTGCCTCAGCCTACTCAGCCTGCCTCAGCCTGCCTCAGCCTACTCAGCCTGCCTCAGCCTGCCTCAGCCTACTCAGCCTGCCTCAGCCTACTCAGCCTGCCTCAGCCTGCCTCAGCCTACTCAGCCTGCCTCAGCCTGCCTCAGCCTACTCAGCCTGCCTCAGCCTGCCTCAGCCTGCCTCAGCCTGCCTCAGCCTGCCTCAGCCTCACTCCCTGCCTATGCTACAGATGAGCAACTGAGCTGGAAAGGATGTGGAGCCTTTTCCTCCTGGTCCTACTAGTTCCAGGCCTGGGGGAGAGCTAGTCTACCTCTAAAGGCCTAAAGGAGTCAGATTGGGCATGGATAGCCAAAGTCTGATGCCTACTTAGCCCAGTGGCAGGCACCCATGGCAGTGGGAACTGGGACAAGCTGCTTGACTCTTAGCCTGGCTTCTTTATCATGTGACATCTCATCTCAGGGCTGAGCCCAGGTGCACCTGCCTGAGCTGCAGGGCTGTGAGGGAGGCAGCAGCCAGGCTGCAGCTTGAGGTTCCAAGCAATGACGCAGAGAGAGGAAACAGTAAGAGCGTGCTGCTCACCTACTGCTGAGGCTGCTTGGGATGTGTCGGACCTCAGAGGGCAGGGCAGGGTTCCCATACCTGGATGCCAGAAGGCAAAGTTGGCAATGTCCAGAAAGACAAAGGCCACCCTGACGTACACTGGCTTGGGCCACCCTCAGGATGAGGGAGAGTGACCCAGGGCCTGCGCTGGCTTAGACCAGAGTGAGGGACCTGGTTTGCCAACAACCTCTCCACCTCCCTCATGCTCCACCCTCTGCCACCTGACCATGGGGCTTTCCCTCTTCACGCTCCTGTAGTCACAGGAGTCCTGGTGCAATCAATCAAGGGCCGTCAGGCTACAGAGACTTGGATCTAGTCACTGGATGAAGTATCTTGTTAGGGAAATAGATGAGCAAACTGAAGCCTAAATAGGGCAAAGGGACTGTCTGACCCATGGAAAGATGAAGTTGGTAAGTTGAGGGCATCAGGCCAAGCATTCCAATATCTTCATCTTCCTAAAGTGTAAACTGAGACTCAGAGACAGGAAAGTGCCTGCCTCGGGCAACCTGGAGTTAGGAAGAACCCTGGGACAGTTATCCTGGGTCCATCTCATGGAACCAAGACAAAGTTGCCTTTTCTGACCCCAACCTCAAGTTCAGGAAGTTGCAACACTTCCTTGTTTCCATAGTAACTAGCTACTGCTCCAGGAATACACTGAAATGTTTTCATTACCTCCTTGGTGCCAGCCCTGGGCCAACCTGTGAGGACATGGGTGGAAAGAGGGAGTGTGAAAGGAGGTACAGTCCCAGCCCCAGATCAGGATGATGGCAAGCAACTGAGTAAGAGAGTAGAGGGGAAGAGGGGAGGAGAGGGGAGGGGAGCGGAGGGGAGGGGAGGGGAGGGGAGAGGAGGAGAGGGGTGGGGGGGGGAGGGGAGGGGAGGGGAGGGGAGGGGGGAGGGGAGGGGAGGGAAAGGGAGGGGGGAGGGGAGGAAAGGGGGGAGGGGAGGGAAAGGGAGGGAAGGGGAGGAAAGGGGGGGAGGGGAGGGAAAGGGAGGGAAAGGGGAGAGAAAGGGGGGGGGAGGGGGGGGAAGGGAGGGAAAGGGAGGAAAGGGGGAGAAAGAATCTTCAAGAGACCTTCCTGCATCTGAAGGAGCTCAGGGAGACAGTTTTTGAACTGGCCTCTTAGGGATGAATAGGAGTCCACCAGACTGGATAAAGAGGCTAGAGGAAATATTGAGGCTCAGAGCTTGAGGTAATGGCATATTAGAAAACTGTGAAGTGCTGTGTGAGCCTGGTGGCTCAGCCTGGGAGGCTGAGACGGGTGAGTGCAAGGCTCCCCTGGACTGCAGAGTAAGTTGAAGGTCAGCTTGGGCAACGTAGTGAGATCTTGTCTCCAAGTAAGAAAATAGTAGGGGCACAGATGTGGCCAATACACAAAACTCTGGGCTTGACCCCTAACCCTGAGTGATCCATGTGAGGTGCTGCATAGTACCAACACTTGGAAGTCAGCAACTGGGGACAGGAACCCAAGGTCATCCCCAGCTACATAGTGAGTTACAGGCCAGAAATCAGTCTCAAAAAGTCAGAGTGGGGACTTCAGTGGCAGAGTGCTTGCCTAGCATGGGCGAGGCCCTGGGTTTGGTCCTTAATACTACAAAGAAAAAGGGAAGGAAGGAAGGAAGGAAGAGTGGCGGAGGAGAGAACTGGTGCTTAGCACCGAAATCAGAAGGGATGAAGGGTTGGACATTGGCTGAAAAGGAAGACAGAGATCAAACACAGTGTAAACCAGGTGCCCATGGCACTTCCCACTTGCAGGTGCTTAATGGACATGGTGACAGAGTAGATATTGTAGCAGGAAAAGTTCCCAAGGAAGAGCATTGGAAACTGGTCACAAGCCACAGTGTAGTTCCCAAACTAGTGAGAGACACAACCCCAATGCTCCCCAACCCTCACAGGGAAGACGGTTGGCCTGAGTGATGAAAACATCCTAAGAACAACACAGAGGCTACTGTTCTGCCTGTGCTTCCTCATCCTGTGTGCATTTGGTCCAGCAGGGATGAGGCCAGCCTCAGGGAATGAATGGAAGATGGAGGCAAAGGGAGGCCAGACTGCTAAGCTAAGCACTCAGCATCTTGCCAGCTTTGCTTCCCCTCTCTGGACCTCAGTACCTAACTGGAAAGTGAGGGCAAGCAGGGTGAGATAGACAGGCTCCCTCACTCCCTCCTGATCCCACCTTCTAGCCATCTTTGGATCTGTGGGTCCTGGGAGGGGTCATGTCACATGACACTACAGCAACAAATCCAAACTGTGGTCTAGGACAAGCAACATTTTGTGGCCAGATAGGGCAGACACATGAGCAAGGAGTCTCAGAGGTCAACAGTTTCTGCCACATTGACTCTACTCATAGTGACAGCTGGCAAATACAAGAGAGCCCCATATGAGCTGAGAAGTATCTTGCTATGGCAGGTCATGACCAAGGAACCAGCAGTCCCCCAGAGACCGCAGTGAATAAATAACCTACATGCTTGCCCCAAGCCCCACAGCAGAATCAGACACAGGACCCAGACCTCTGAGACAAGGCAGAAGTCCCAAGCAGAGGGGCACCACTGTTGACAGCCACAGAGGGCCCTGTCCCTGAGCCTCACTCCAGTGGATGGCTTGTTTGGGGACCATACAAACGACAAGCACACGCTGGGTGGTTGGGCTATGTAGGTTCCAGTTCCAGCTCACCTGGCAATGGTCCCTCTGAGTTTAAACTCAGTGGCTAAATGAGGGGTTGGCCTGGTCAGGGCTGATATTATTATTATTGGTGCATGCGGTAATAATCCTATGTTGTCTGACGCGGTGAGACTGCATAGCTCCTGACAAGGGGTGGGGCCTCCCATCTACTGTTCCCAGCAGCCACAAGGGATGCCACAGCAGGAAGCAATGCCAAAAGTTCTGACTCTAAACCCAGTGCTTCTTGTAGAGAGCCCTGGACTTCGGATCCTGAGAGCGCTTGGCTGAGATGTGCCTGGCCAGATGGCTGTGGGGAGAATGGGGAACAGACAAGCTGGACTCAACCAAGTGCCAGTGGGAGGTAGGCTAGAGAAGAAAGCACTTCTCACATCCATGCTTCCCTCACCTCCCTGCACAGGGCACCACCTCTAGTGGTGAATGAATATGACAGGAAGGGCCCAAAAGACGAAGCTACCACCCAGCACAGGATCCTGCTTGATCAGCAGATGCCAGCCACTTTCTTCTCCCTGTGTCCCAGCAATCTGCCATTGGTGCCTCCCTAGCCACTTCCACAACCTGAGCTAATTACTTCCCCATCCAGCCTGAAGTCTTCAAGCTGCCCAGATGAAAAGAGAATAGGAAGGCCCAGTGCGCTGGCCAGCTTTATTTCAACTTGACACGAGCTAGAGTCATTTGGGAAGAGGAACTCTTCATTTAGAAAATGGGTCCATAAGATGGACTAGTAGGCAAGTCTGTAGAAAATTTTCTTAATTAGTAACTGATGTGGGAGCGGCCAGGCCACTGTGGGCAGTGCCATCACCGGGCTGGTGGTCCTGGGTGCTCTAAGGAAGCAATCTGAGCAAGTCACAAAAAGCAAGCCAGTCCACAGCATTCCTCCATGGACTCTGCATCAGTTCTGGCTTCCAGGTTGCTGCACTGAGTTCCTGCCCTGAATTTCCTGGATGGTAGACTGTAAGCTATATGATGAAATAAACCCTTTCCTCTCCAAGTTGCTTTGGTCATGGTGTTTTATCACAGCAAAAGAAACCCTAACTAAGAAACTCAGAGCCAAAAGAAAGCCATTTCCTCTAGGAGTCCACTCCGTTTACTCCTGTCTTAGAGTCAGCAGGGGAGGGAGGGCTCAGGTGATACAATTCTGTTCTGTAGAAGGGGGATGAGTCCTGGATTTGCCATGCTTCTGGGATAAGAACTGGGCCTCAAGAAGCCTTTGAACTCCATGGAACACAGAACTTTCCAGACAGAAGGAACTACTGGGGAGTACAAAGCAGCCCACTCCTGATGGTACACAAAGCCATACACATGACACTGTGGGGATGTCATACACAAGGTATAACTCTGCATGACAGAGAATGTGGCTGCAAAGGTAGCTTGAGGAGTAGGGAACTAAATATCCCAGGAACACTGGAAATAGAGGTGTAGAGCCTGTGAGCCAAAGATCATGCTGCCCAGGCACCTAAGGGGGCAGGTACAGATGGAAACCATCAGAAAACTCAAAGCAGAAAATCCCAGCCCTCCAAGCAGGCCCACTCCTGCATAAAGGGACCAGTGAGTCTGACAAGGAACAGCAGAAATTCGAAGTCAGCACTGACGTACCGCCTCAGCAAGGGGGTCAGCAGAGGTGAGCTCATAACTACACAGCCCATCATCAAAACAAAACTAGAATCTTTCCCTGAACTTTCAGATCTTCTTCCAGGATCTGAGGCACTGGGGCTGCAGTGGGCCCTGCATATGGCTCCAGGAGAGAGGCTGATGGCCAATGAACACCCTCCTCTCCCTGCCAGACATTCAGTCCACTTCTCAAAGTCCAGAAAGTCAGAAGCAACAAGACTGTGATCAAAGGAAATGATGTGCTAACCACAGTGGCAGATGGGGGTCACAGTATTCCTCAAAACTCTACCCAAACTGCCTCTCTGCATGTAAAATATGGCCCCAGAGAAAGCCACTTCACTCTATCATGGCAGCCAGCCCAAGAGTATCAGGACTCCCAACCTCTCAGGAAGAGATGACCTGCATCAGCTCTGACCTGGTCTGCTACCTTCCTAGAAGAAAGTTAGGGGGACCTTCTTTCCACCTAATCCCCCAAAAGAACTGAGGACTGAATCCAGACACAGTACATCTTATACAGCAAGAGATAGGACTGTTTTGCAGGGACATCAGACTACTCTAAAAGGCCATACCTATGACTATTCACCCTCTATTCCCTGAGGCCACCCAAGCCCTGGGCCAAGAAATATGTCTCAAGATATCTCTATTGTTAGGAATCTTAGTCAAGTCCCTTTTCTCCCTTCAATCTCAGTTTTCTCACCAGTAAAATAATAAGCTGGATGAGAAGCAGGCTTATAAAGACAACATCCTCTGAATGGAGAGGTCACATTGAGCTGGAATGTGGCAAGGAGGAGCTTCAAGACATATCCAGCTATTCCTCTCATGGCCAGGGATACCAACCAGCCTTGTGCATCCTTCTGATACTGTTTCCAGGTGACCACACTGAAACAAGCTGTGGACCGTCTCTCCAGAAAATGAGGAATACCAGAATTAGGACAAGTGCTCTTTACTGTAAGAACTCCTCACAAACAAACTAGGTTGACAATTTTGTAGGAGAGGAGAGTTGTGTTACGGTAACAACCTGCATCAGGATGCTATAGTATCTCAACTCATAATTGGTGGGAAAGGAAACTGAAACTCTGAAAAGTCTATAACTAGCCAAAGGTCCCATTCTCTGTCCTGTTTCATAGCTGCCCTGCACAGAGGTGAGCAAGTGTCAAGGCCTGGTCCACCCTGGGTCTTGTCACATGGATGGAAACCAAGAGGAAAGTTTTTGCCCTTTTCTGCCTCAGTTTGCAGAAGGGAAAACAGAGCTCTCAGACAGGAAGCGAGATGACTTAGAACAGTCTCCTGGGGTAACAGGCCTCCTTGACAGGTTGAGTTAAAATGTCCTTGGCTTATTACTCGTAGCATCTATGAGAGGACAGGCACCCATCTCATTCTTCAAGAGGCTCTACAGACAATGAATGAATCAGAAAGCTTTGGTTGGTCTTGAGTCAATTTGACTTTGAGCAATCAGTACATTGGAGGTAAGGCTTTAAGAAACACTCATGACAGTGACTAAGGTGATTCCTTCAACATTTGCCTCATGCCAGGCACTATCTAGCTTCATAGCGTATTGGTAGGAGCGTGTTATGATTGCTAGAGCATGAACAACTCTTTTACAGGTGTGGAGGCCAAGGTCAGAGATGTCAAACATAAAAAGTGGAGTTGGGAGCTGATTCCAGGCCACCAGAGAAAATGCTGGAAAAGAGCCTGGGAGATAGATGCCTCCATCCCTGAAGCACTTGCCACACAAGTATGAAGAAGATCTAGTTCAATTTCCAGCACCCATGTAAAAAGCCAAGTGAAGTGGTCCACTCTTATAATCCCAGAGCTGGGAGGCAGAGACAGAGAGATCCTTGAGGCTCACTGGTCAGGCAGCTTAGAATAATCAGCTAAGGTCCCAGTGAGAAACCCTGTCTCAAAACACAAGGTAGATGGCTGTCCTGAGGAGCAATAGCTGAGGTTGGCTTCTGGACTGCCTACACACACACACACACATACACACACACACACACACAGAGGGGGGTGGGCTGGCAGCAGGATTGAGAGTCTTCAGTAAATGATTTCAAGTGTGCAAATAGGAGAAATCTCAGTGATAAACTGAACCTCTCCACCCAGATCACCTCCTCCATCCCCAGTTTCCTTTTGCTGTAGGAAAGTCATCTTATTTGACCTGGGCCTGTCCCCGAACCCCCTCTGGGCTTGGGATTTTCCCATCTGCCATCCAGAAGGACAGATGGATCCTCTGGAAGGGCTCCTTGAACTTCAAACACCAGAAGAAAAAGTCAAGACTCTTTGCAGAGAGTTCCTGGTTCTGTCTGTCCCTTGGCTAGGCGGCTTGCTGGCTGCTGGAATGGTGTTCTAAGCCTCTCAATTGACCCAGTTGAGGTCAAGGTCTACTCAGGCAGCAGGGTGTGAGTCTTGGGGACAGGACAAGGTCCAGACAATTGTAGCTGAGCACAGTCCTTTTCCTCCAGCAGCTGTCACCTGGACCTGACACAGGTGACTCTCAGGGTGGAGCAAGCGGGTTCCAATTCTGCTTCCTTGTCCACAGAGGAAATGATAGCAGGCAAGCAAGCCATTAGCCATATAAGCTCAAAGTCAGCACAAAATGGGTTGGGGTGGTGGGGTGGTAGGAGAGGGAGCCTCGGCAGGTAAGAGCTAGGATACTCTCAAGAGGAACTTGGTTTGACTTCCCTCACATCAGCGTTGTACTCAACATGTAAACATACACGCACACATTTACACTCAAGCTTGTGTACTGTAAGACTTTTAGAGGCTGTCCTTTAAACAAACTCAGAAGCCACGCCTACCCTCCCTCAGTCCAGCTGGGCTCCTGAGCTAGGTTACAAACAGCCTTTATTTAGGTACACTAAAGACTGTCTAAAGGAGCTAGGCCTGGCCTACAGTAGATGGTCAATAAATGTCTAATGAACTCCTGAACAGGCAGAGCCCAGGTTCTGGGCCCAGTTCAGCTCTGTGCTCTGTTAACCTCAAATGAAGCTGATCATTGCTTGCTAAGGTTCTGTTTCGTGGGCTACAAAGACATACAGCTCCCTAATTCTATAGGCTTAGGTGTTCAAAGCTCAGAGAAGTGGGCTCTGAGGTAGAAGGGGGTTTCTAGGCATTTCTTCCTATGGACCAGAGCTAAGAATATAAGGTGAGGCTTCTGGGGTCTAGGGGGAGCCTCCAGTTAGGCAAGGTGCAGTTTCTATTCAAGTCAGACACCAAACAGGAATTTTGGACAAGGAGCCACTGAAAGCACAAAAGAGTTACATTCTGATGCTGTTTCCCCATCAAGGGTCTAGCCTTGTCCTGGTCTACATAGAATTTGAAAAGGATATGGGAAAGACCAATGGACAAGAAAAACTGAACTCCCCCATATTTGAGGGCAAGGTATGGAGACAGGCAGAGATGAGCATGTGTGTACATCTGGATGTGTGCTCCAGGGAAGGTGAGAGGCACTGGGCACCACCAGAAGGGAAAAGGACCCACAAACCCTGTTTCTGGGGCAGGTGTCTCAGGAAGGTTCATAGGCCCTGGGAATTCCAAACCTAACCTGAAGTTCCCAGGAACAAGCCACTCTAGTTATTCAAGCCCTTTGCCATTCCCTGCAACTCTTCAGCCTCAGTTTCCCCACTGGTTCTGATAAGGATTTGAGCTAGGAGATCTTGGAAAGACACATTTGTTCTGACAGCTTGGGATACAGACAGAAAACCCCTCCTACCACCCAAGAGACCTGGAAAGCAGTCTTTATCCTCAGCTGGTTATCTAGGACTAGGGCTGGGCAGAGTCGAGTCTCCACATCATCTGTCCTCGACAGCCTGCCATTGCCAAAACCTTGAAGTGGTTACAATTACAGCCAGGCTAACAGGATTAGGGGAGCGTTGAAATCTAAGAAATCTAATTAGCTCAGACACCCTGGCCTCCCCCAGCACAATCCTGTAGTAACCCTGGTAGCTGGACCTGATGGGAGGGGCAGGCTCTGGGGCCCTCAGGGCTACAGACATTACCTGCACAGGTGAGCCTGACCAGGACGGGTCAGACTTCCTGGGGAGGTGCATCTCAGCCTGCCCAGTTACCCACTGCACACACCCCACCAGCCAAAGCTTTGTCAAAGAGTGGCATTCAACTGGACTCCAGATGACCAGTGCAAGAGCTGTGGCTACATGTGGGTGTGGGGGGGGGGGCGGGTCTAGGGGCCCCACAGGGCGGCTACCCCACACAGTGTAGGGGACTGACTCAACCAGAGGCGGGGCAGTTTGAGTCATGCTCTGTATCTGCAGAAACCATAGCAGCCCAGGGACAATCTTGCTTCCTCCTCCTGGGCCAAGCAGGGCTGAAGCTGGTACATACAGATGCCTAAGCAGGCAGCATCTGAGGCTCACCACAATCTCTAAGTGAATAATATTGGGGAGAATGAGAGAGAGAGAGAGAGAGAGAGAGAGAGAGAGAGAGAGAGAGAGAGAGAGAGAGAAGGCGCGAGCTGGTGGTGTAGACCGTGTATTGACAGATGCAGGGAGACCCACCTGTGACCCTTCCTGGAAACAACTGCTGCTTAAGCTCATCCCCTCACTCTCACCCCTGGGATCCACAAATGCTTCTGTGACACATCCCAGCATAGTTTGGGGCTATTGCTCAATGCACTGTGATTGAGTCCTGGCTTAGCCACAGCCTCTTGGCCTCTCTCTGAGCTTTAGTTTTCTTCTCTGTTAAACAGAAGTAATTCCATACAGTAGCTGACATTGTTGTTAATGGGATCAAACAAATCGCAAAGGAAGGGTCTATGGCCACGCCCTCTCTCATGTGCAATGGCAGACAGCCAGAAACTGGTGAGTAATTATTTATTTGGACTGATCTTTCTGCCTTTGCTGGACAAAAGCGCCTAAGAGTGCCTTCCATAGTTCTGGGTATCATAGGCCACGGTCTTCACTCTGTAGACTCTCATTAAACACATGAAGAGTCAATCCTGGGTCCCTGACCTGATCCTACCCTCATTATGCAGCCCTTCCCAAGTTATACCCAATTCAAAGAAAGAGTCAAGAGGCAAGCCTAGTATCCTAGAGCCAGTGGAAGAGAGGCCCTTGGGCAGACCCTCCCCTGCACTTCCCTCATCTCAATAAGGCTGGAAACAGCCATTGGAAGAGTGTTCCATGTGCCCGTATCACTATAGCCTGCTGTGCTATGTCAATCACTGAAGAACTTGGATCATGATCCTTAAGAAAAAATGAGTTTGTGATTGGAAGGGGCCCCAGCATTTTAAGCCCAAAGTCAGGATCAGCAGGAGGTGTTGACTTTCTAGAAGGCATATAACTCACAGCTGCCCAGTGAGTACAGAGGCTGCCCAGAGGTGGTAAGCACCCTGTCACAATAGGAAAATGTTTCCAGCATCCCCCAGCCACTTTGTCCTCTGTCTATTCTGCATTAGAGTCTGCCTAGCCTTTAGGCTGAAGACTCAAGTGTTTGTATCTGTCTCATCCTCCCAACAACCATGTGTGATGACAGTTCTATGATTCAACCCATTTCACAAATCAGGAGACTGAGGCCCAGCAGAGCCAACCTCCTGGTTCATACAGCCAGCAAGCTACAACCTCCTGATATCTAGTGTCTCTCCTCTATCTAGTGTCTCTGGTGGGATTGCTGTGTGTTGCTTCCATGAGGAAGAGCCTAACCTCAGACTCCAGACTCAGCTGGGGCTTCCAGGCCAGACTTCATGCACCCAGGCACGCAGCTACCACCCCATCCTCAGGGTCTCTTCAGGACAAAGAGAGCCCCCAGAGTAGGCCTGGGTAGAGGCCACTATGTCCTGCTGAGAGTCAGCAGTCGCCAGGAGACACTGTGGCCACAGGGTCAGGGTCAGAGGTAATTAGGGCAGAAGCCTTTGTTTTCTACACAAATCCCAAGGAATCGCATAAAGATGGGATGGAGGCAGGGGCCTGGCAAGAACCCATGGGAGCAGTTATGAATGAAAATGTATGGGACCCAGTCACTATTTGGCAGGCCCAACATCCTGGTTTCATGCCACCATGCCCACAGATGCTTCCCAAAATTAACTTGCTGCTGCACAGATTTCTTACAATAACATTTTATCCCAAGACTTTGGGGGGAAAAAAAAAATACTCAATGGACCTGAGGTTGGAGGCTAGGTACCCAAGCTTCCTATGCAGGCCTTACATCCAGACTCTCAGGACAAATACAAGCTTCAGAGTCCCTTCCTTCCTTATCCAACCCCATCAATCAGTGGGGGGGTGGGGTAGGGGGATGGGAGTTGTGGCTTTTCTCTGCTGGGTCTTTCCCTCCATCTTCTGGTAGAAATGAACCTATGAATAACTGTGCCATGTTGGGTTGTCTAAAACAGGGGCCAGGGATGGAAACGTCAGATTGCTGTGGCTAGGGAAGTGTCTTACACACACACACACACACACACACACACACACACACACAGAGTTAGAGAGGGAGAGGGAGAGAGAGCAGACATGGGGGGGAGCATTGGAGCCAGACCCCAGCTTCTAGTTCTTTCTTCTTTTGCCCCTGGGTTCCTACACACACTTTTCCTTAGAAGGAAAAAAAAAGGGACATTTTGTCCCCACAGAAGCCAGCAGCCCGTTTGTGCACTGCTCAGACAAGGCTATTTATTCAAAGTTTTTTCCTAAGTCCAGCCCCCTCTGTGAGCCTGTGAGCAGTACTAAGAAAGTCTTAAAACTCTAGCTCAAGTCCTGAAAACTCTATGTCTTCTCCTCCAGCTCCAGTCACCAAGTTCCCAAGTCTAAGCTACTGATTCATATGCGAAAACTAGGTCTCCTAACTGTGTGACTTGGGATCACTGATGCTTCTGTCTTTTGGGGGAAAACAAAACAACCCAAATCATGAAACCTAGAGGAAAACACGATCTCCCTCCAAAAGCACTCCTAGCCCCAAAGCCACACTAGCTCCTAGGCAGATAGGGCTTTCAATGTGCCTTTTGTTTGATGCTGCTGTTTCGACACCCTCTTCCTGAAGAGGGAAAGGTCAGCACAAGGCTCCCGGGTGTTCACAAACCCTGTGCCTCTGCTCAGGGGCCAGGGGTCCCAAGCAAGGGACCAGGAATTCCCCCGGCTTTGGACATCCTCAAAAACCAGCCCGGATAAGAAAGGCCATGGGCTTGCTTCCTCATCTAAACTTCCCGAATAGCTCACAGACAACTTCCACACTCCAGTCCTCGTGCAAGCAGAGGCCAGAATTCAGCAGCAACTAAGTTGTCTGTTTCTACAGCCCCACCGTCCCTTTAATCTGTAAAGAAAAAAAAAAAACTAATAATAAGCAAAACCAGGCACCTCTGGGAACAGCCTCTGGCCTCCTGCCCTGCCCTGTGTAACCAGCCTGTCCTCACACCCACGAGGGAGGGAGGAGACTGCACTAGTTAACCCTCTAGTCTACCAGGCCCTGTTCCCAGGTTGCAGCAGACGCAAACTGTTGCTCAAGAAAACCCTTCAGAAAACCACTGGCATCAGGAGGCAGCCCGAACTAATGGTTCTCTATGTAACGCCAAGGCAGGAGCTTTCACTGGCGCAGCCCACTGACCGCCCTTCCAAATCCCGGGGGATTGGTCCCCACTGTCCATGCCCCGGGCTGTCCACTCATGGAGCTCCAAATGTCCCTGGCAGTGGAGAGAGAAGAGAAAGGCTGGCCGAGCGAGCGGTGCACTCACCCCGCCAGCCCAGCCGCCAGCCAGCTTCTTGGAGATCTCAGAGAGAACATTTGTTTGGACTGCCAAGTTAAATCTTCCTCCCTCATGTCAGGGCATTGGAAAAGCAGTCAGGGGAAAAGGGAAGGGGGAGAGCGGGGGAAGAAGCCGCGGGAAGGAGGGAGGGAGAGAGCGAGCGAGCAATCCAGGCGGGCAGGCTCCGAGCCCCAGTTACTCTAAGCACTACCAGCCCAAGGAGCGGTAGCTCCTGGAGAAAACGTAGCCCGGGCTCCCGGCTTAGAAGCAGGAATCTGGCCGCCGGTCTCCCGGGTCGGATGAGGAATGCCAGGCTCCCCTGAGCCGGTGTTGTGGGAGAGGCCCTCGCCCTGCTCCGGGCTAGAGGCACAAGGTGGAACTGGAAAACAGAGGAAGGAAAAGTTTGTAGCAGGTAGAGGGAAGGGCAGAATGGCCGCGCCGATCGGCTGTGCCCGGGGAAGGCTGGGGGACTCAGGCCCGCAATCCTGGCGCGCTCCGGTCCGCTAGCCCTCCCGCCCTGGTTGTTTACATTCCTGGAGTGTCTTTTAAACCCAGGCTGTGGCCAGCTCTCGGCCTTCTCCAGCGGCTTCGGGGCAGTCTCCCGTGAAAATCTGCTGGCGCACAATGGCCGGGAGAGGAGGCCGCCCTCACCCGCGCCCCCACCGCTCCAGGGTGGGGAGCCTGCCCTCTGCACCGCGCCCTCTCCCCGCCTGGCCAGCTTCCTGGACAGATGTCCCCAGCAAGGGGGCGACGCGCTCCCGCAGCCTGCACCGCGACACGGAGGCCGTGCTCCCTACTGTTCCCTCCCTAGCCCTGACTCCAGGAATGTAAAACAAGCTTTCAGAGCTTCCCCTCACCATCCGGACCCCAGATTCAGCCCTGGCCTGGCCCCTCAACCTCGGCCTGGCCCGGCCTCCCACTCCCCCGGGGCCACAGCCGCCGGAGACAGAGAGGAAGAAAGAACACGGGGAAATTACTTTCGTATTTGCAACGCGCGCGCGCACACATACAGACACATCTTCCCTTTGGGCTAGCCTCTCTGTTGGGGCAGCCCCGGCCAGGCGTTGGCTTGAAAGCCCCTTCGGCTTTGAAGCCCTAACGAGAAGCCTCAACGCACTCCACTCGGCGTGCAAACCTCCAGCCACACACTGCGTTTCTCTGGGCCATTCCCCCCTCCCAAAAAAAAAAACCAACTTAACCGCGCCCCCATCTCCCATGTACTAAAGAGTGTTCTCCGTAGAAATTCGGAGGCACAACTTAACACCACCAACCCTGGCCACTCTGGAATCCGGCGCTTTCCCAGCGGCTTTCCTACGCATACAGGAGTACAACTTCACATCTCTCCAAAGGAGGCAAGGGAGACCCAGCCAGTCAATCCCGGATCCTTTCCTCCCTCCTCCGAATCCGTTTCCCGGCTGGCCCCCGAGTGTTCGGAGAGACGGCTGGAGGCGCGCTGGCAGGAGGCGGGCACCAAGTCCCTGCGCACACAACCGCACCGGCGCCCCACACACCCGACGATCCCCCGGCCCCGGGCTCATCCCGAGCCGCTCTACACGCTCGGCGCTTGCTGGTAGCCAGGGCTTCCGCTCCCGGCGGCCAGGGCAACGCACCGATCCCGCACAGTTGGCCCCTCTCGCCCGCCGGGAGCCAAGCCTCTAAGCAGAAAGCCCCAGTACAGTACCCCGCGCTCGCTCCCCGACGATCCGCGGGGAGCGGGTGGAAGCCTCGGTGTTACGGGCTCCAGGTTCTGTCCCCAAACTTACCGAGCGCTGCGAGCACCACTGCTACCGCTGGAGGACGCGTCGTTGCCGCCACCGCCCGGTAGGGCCGGCTGGAGCCGGGAGGAGCGCAGAGAGAGCGCGGAGGTCTGCTCGGCTCCGACTCGCTCCGGCTCCTAACCGGCCGGGGCTGGGGTCACCGCGCAGCGCCGGCGCTTCTCGCTTGCGGTGCGGCCCGACCGCTGCTCATCCGCCGGGCGGCTGGCTCTCCCCGGCGCCCGCCGCCGCCGCCGCCGTTCGCTTTTTTAATGTCCACAGACAGTGAAAAGGAACTCGGCGTTAAGGGGTGAGTAAGTGAATCAACTCGCCCGGAGCCGAGCAAGTTGAAGTGTCAGATTACATTGGCTATTCTATTTCCAAAGGGCCCCGCGCCGCCGGCCTCCCACAAAAGCCGGCACGGAGTCACGGCGGGAGAGGAGCGGAGTTCCTCCAGCGCTCAGCTCTGCTTGCTGTTCATTCTCCATCTGCGCGCTCGCTGCGCTCTTCCTGTCCCTTTCCTTTCTGCCTCTTTATCTCTCCTTTCCCTTATATCCTCCCTTTCTTCCCTGTTCCCAGGTCTCAGCTCTCTCTAAGCTTTTCTCTTCCTAATAGAGATGGGCTCTGCACCACCAACACCCTAGGGCCGCTGGTTCACTCTTGTCCCTCCTCTCGCCTCCCTACGGTGCTCTTAACCCCTCCCCCCATCCCATAAGTTTGGAGCTGGGAGACCGATATGCCTAGGAAGGGGTCGCATTGGTAGAAGCAAGATTACTGCCTGTAGACGTACCCCGTTTCCCGCTGGTCTCCTGCGGGAGTGCACTGGGGCCGCAGGTGCTGCCAGCTATCCGAATTGGGGTGACTGAGTTGCTAACAAGAGGTGTGCAGAGCTTCCCCAGAGACTTTGGGATTATTCCAAAAATGGGAGTGGCAACGAGAGAATGAGAGGACCCTAACCTTCACCACCAAAAGTGACGAAGGGGAGGAGCGAGGGGTGTAGAGCAAACCATACGCCCCCACCACCACTCGAAGTTCAGAGACACAAGAATGCCTTGGCGCTTTGCAGGGAGCGCCAGGGGCGCCATGAGCCGAGCGCTCCGGCGCTGCAGAGGTGGAAAGAACCCAGCCTATCTCCTAGCCCAAGGTTGGGCACTATTGCTGTGGTGGTGGGAGGTACTCAAGAAGCATAGTTGGCTGCGACGACTCGCGGGAGTTCCCCTCGCAAACCTGCCCCCGAGTATCCCAAGTGCGCACTCTTGGCTCATGTCCATGGCCACTCACGAAACTCCTACACAAACGGCACACACATTCTCGCCTACCGTCAGCATAGCACGCATAATGCCCCCTCAAACATACTTGTGCACACCCTTTCTATTCCAGATATGCCATGCACCCCGGACTCGTACAATTGTACACACAAACATTGCTGTACACCACCTCTGTACGTTTACGAGGCATTCTCCCGCACACTACATCTCATATTCACACCCATGCTCCCCTTACTCTTCCACATCCCTTCATCAAATTCCCCTCCTGATTAGAGGTACTCCAGTCCTAAGGATAATCAGTCTGTTTTGGACACACGCGCGCGCACGCACTCCCCTCCAAGGCGAGCGGAGGAGACTTGGGCCAGAGCCTGCTAGGCAATCCAGGTGTGGCGACGACTCCGTGCTCCGCGTTTTGCAGGCAGCCGCGGTGTTGGAGGCGAGGCGAGGAAGGGAGCTGGAATAACAAAGGCAAGTTGGGAAAGAGCGCAAGGGGGCACAGCCCGGGCCCGGCCGCGGGGGGAGCCCTGCACTGCCGGGTCGTCGGAGGCTCCTGGCCGCCAGCCGGGAGAACCGGAGGTGGGGAGGAAAGGTGGGGGGAGAGGGGAGGGGCCGCCGTGTGACGTCAGAGAACAATGACACCGCTGGGGGCGGGCCCGGGCAGGCAGCCGGGGCGGGGGTCTTCCTCTGGGCCTGGGGTGGGCGGAAGAAGTCTTGGCTTTGCCAGGGCCGCAGTTTGATTGACGAGGTCCGCATGGGAGTGCAGACGTGCCACGCAGACTTGCGGGTTCCTGAGCCTCCTGGGCGGTTGATCATTGCGCAGCATGGGCCAACGGAGGTGGGGGTGGGGGGGTTTAGGCCAGAGCACTCCCCTCACCACCGACCCCCATTTTAGAATATCCTTCAGAGGGCTGGCTGCTCTGACCTCGGCTTGAACTCACTCCTTCAGGGCTAGAGAGAGCACTCCTTCCACCTCCAACACCAGGAAACAAAATGTGTTTGCTAGCTTTGAATTCATTCTCAAAGCTCTAGCGGCCGGCCGTGAACTCAGCCTGGAATTCCTGAGGGCAGACTGCAGCTCAGGTCCACGGGGACATGGGGCAGGGGTGTCTAGGTGCGGGTGGGGTGGGGTAGGGGGTGGAGACTACTTTTCTTCTGGGCAAATTCGGCCTCCTGGGTGCGTGTATGCATGCATATTGGGGGGCGAGTGGGGAGCAGTGCTCCTTTCAGGCCTTAGTCCTTCGACCTGTCACACAGAATAAACTGGTAGCACCTTGCTCCACTAGCCACCCACAGGTGGCAGCTTAGTATCCCTAGGGAAAGTGGGTGGCATGAAAACACTTCCAGACCTCTAGGGACACTGGAATGGCCTGGTCCTAGCACAGTCCCAAGAAGAGCACTCCACACACAACTTGTGGGTGGCCCAGGTTGGGGAAGGTAGCCTGAGAAACTCTGGAGAGCCTGACTTAGAAGGTGAGAATTCAGTTTGCTGAATGGAGCCACAGCCGCCCATCCCTCAGACATTCACAGTACTGGTATAGGTGAACACTCATGTCCAAAGCTCCTGTCTAGAAGGCCCCACCCACTTTCTTTCTTTAAAATTACATTGTGTTTATTTTTTCGAGGGGAGGGATACACATGAAGATCAGAGGACAACTTTTGGGAATCAGTTCTCTCCTTCTACCAGTGTAGGCCCTCGGAATTTAACTCAGATCCTCAGGTTGGCCTTTACCCATCAACCATCTTACTGGTCCCCCCACCTCCCCTGATATCTAACCAATATGTACATCTGTAAACCTGGAAGTGGCTGCAGAGGGCAGAGGAGTCTAGCACGACAGAGCTAGCATTGTTTCAGCCTTCCCAGCCCACCAAGTGTGGCACCTTCAAGACAGTAAGTCTGAGAAATCACACCCAGGCCCCTTGGAGGGCATCAGAACCCCTAAGCACTGGGGCTCCCAGGCCCTTTTTATCTCTATTCATCTGACCAGGAGGTAACTAGGCCTTTTGGCTCTCTCTAGAGTCTTAGAAAGTATGACTTATTTAGTGCCTACTGTGTATTGAGTAAGGACATCATGGGCATTAACTAACTGCCTGAAGTTAGGGTCATTACTATCCCTCTCAAAGGAAAGTGAACTGTAAATGCTGTTCCTACTGCTGTCCATGCCTTCATCAACCCTGCTTCATAACCCCTGTGGCTAGCCAACAACTCCAGCTCTGCATTCTTATCCAGAAATTCTGTGTGGCCCCAGGCAAGTTATTCTCCCTTACTGGGCCCTCTCTGAACTAAAGGCTAGATCTCATAGCAGTGATCGAGCCTTGCTACTATCTACGCCCTGAGTTCCCAGTCTCATCCTCAGCAGCAGTAGGTCTGAGTTCAGACAGAGAGGTGGGAAGTATACTCTGCCCAGTCAGTGCAGGTTCCTGTATTCTCCCTGGCTCAAAAGGCAGCTTCAGTACCCACCAGAGTGTGGGTTGTGCAGTGCAGGCTCAGCTTACACCCACCTTCCCAGCAGGCTTAAATACTTCTAGTTTTCTTCCCTAATGAAGCCATCAAGATTGAGGAAGAGGGTCACTACTTAGCCTGAGTCTCAGGAAACAGGAAGTCCAAGGGCCAGGAGGAAGGCAGTGATGGGAGGTGTGAGCCCCCTGAGTATACAGAGAATCTATGAAGGGTGCAGCAAATATGGCTTCTGGACCAAGCTGCCATCAGTGGGTTGGGGTAGGAACAGGCATCCAGGTGCCAGTTCCTGTCTCTCTACTTCTAGAGCCAAAAGGTATATGAAAATCCAACTCACTGCTCCCTGTGGGCCAGGGGCTTTGGAGCTCTCTCTTCTTCCAGGCTGAAGGAAGAGTGTAGAGGTTGACTGGTTGATGAGGGATAAGGTTCTAGGTCTGGCTGCACCCCTGAGCTCATCTCATTACCAGGTATGGTACAGATGAGGTGACCTTTGAAGTGCTTTGGAGAAGATGTAACCACCTGCTAGGTCCTTAGTCTAAGCCCCTCCTGGACAATGAGTAATGTGGTCGGACCAGAGAGCTTCGAGTCCTGCCCAGCTCTGTGCCTACTCTGCCTCTTAGAAGTAGATAATTGGTCCGACGTAGGAAGTCTGTGCCCTCCAGCACAGAGCGCCTATGTTTTAGCTAGCTTCCCCTCCCTTCTCTGAACACTAGAAAGCTGATAGACCAGAGGAAGATTCCCAGTGCTGTGACCATCTGGGACTTATTTGTACTACTTTAGGGGGGCACTTTGAGACAAAGTCTTGCTATTTAGCCCAGGCTAGCCTTTGAATTCAGAGCTCTGCATTGGTGGCTGAATGCCAGGATTACACCACGCCCAGCTAGAACATTTCATCCTGTCATGCCATCCTCTGATCTTCACAATGGCACTTCTATGAGTGACTAAGATGAGCTACAGAGGGAGGCAGTGGTTTTCACTGGGCCACAGGGCTGGGAAGTACAGAGAAAACATGAAAGGTGGGTTGCTTCCTGCAGCAGTTTTTCCCTTCACCAGGGCTCCACCAAATAGTAGACTGGGGCTGGTATGTGACAGAGAGCTGGGGAGACAAATGTAGCATGCCAAGGATAGGGAACAGTGGCCTCCCGCCTCCACCCTACAGCACCTTCACCCTGCAAAAGAGCTCAGGCCTGAGCTCACATCTCACATATGCATGCATTTCACACCCTCTTGTCCTAACCTGTCTTCGTGCTCTTCATGGTTCGGTGACTTCCAGAGTACCATCATCACATGCACACAACTCCGTGTCTGTTTCAATGCAAGCTTCTTTTGTCTCCTAGGACACACCCATCCCAGCCTTCCAGTCCGTATCTACAGTCACCTGCTTGGGAGCCTATTTTGATGATACCACGAGCCAAGGTGTCCGCATTGTCTCTATCTCGGAGTGCTGCCAGACTGCCTCCATATCAGTGGCTGACTACAGTGACTGCCTCTTAAGTTCCTGCGATGGGTCAGGTGCTCAATAGCTCATGCGCTTCAACTCTGGTCTTCACTTGAGCTGAGGACTAGTAATAATGGCTCCGTTTTACTGAAAAGAAACCTGAGGCACAAGGAATCTCAGTTGTCAGTGCAATACCTCATGGTAGAGACTTTGGTACCCAGTTTGCCCACCTCTAAAAACAAAATGGTTCATCGATCTGTACTATCACTCAGTGAATTGACAAGCAGTCAAGTACAGTGGAGATATGGATACACATGGACAGACCAGGCTTCTAGGAAGGACTGTCCAAATCAAATGCCATTCTGCAGGTTTAGGGAAGAAAAATCACTGACGTTGAACAGGTACTGGAAAGGCAAGCTCTCATGGAGGCTGTAGAAAAACAGACCGGAATGGGACATGGGCCTGTACAAGACACACAGCAAGGGGTGGGATAGAATCCCAAAGTGACATACATTCCTGCACCTGTAACTTGTCTTTGGGGCTCCTGCAACTGTGCTCTTTTTGAAGGACACATGGTCCCAGATGCCTTGATGATGCTGAGCTGTTCAGTGAGTGGCTCTAGTCCTTCTCCCCTCAATTAAAATGAAAGAGAAGAAAGAAGATAAACCAAGGCATTGTTCCCAACTGCAACTGGTGCCAATCAGAACCAGAATCCAGCTGCATAGGACAGAGAAGGAACCAGCTGCCCAGAGGTCTGGACTCATCCCTTCTTGCAAGTATCAAGTGCCATTTGGGAGGGCTGGAGGCCACTGCTACCATCATGCTTTCCTTCCTCATCCACTTGCAGCCTCAGGTGAGCTGGACCCCTTCCCTGGCAGGCAGGCCCCCACCCTAACAAGACTGTAAGTACCTGTCTTGATGTATAAAGATCTCTCTTCCAGGGCATCACTTTAAACACTGGTTTGATTCCAGGGTGAACACGGAAGGCTTTTCCACCCACCCTCAGGAAAGAAAGCCATCTGCAGGAGTAGAGGACTGGGAGCCAGAGGCACATCAAACAGCTACCCATTTCCTCTTTGGAAAGAGTGGTCCAAGGCTCCATGGCTGTTTCCTTTTACTCACATCCCTTTTGAGAGATACTTCTTTCACCTGAACTCTAACCTTCTTAGGCCATGGGCCAGTCTGACCCAGATTACCATGTTAATGATCAGCCCTGCAAGAGCAACATTCTGATCACTGAAGAGGGTCTGCCAGAGCTGGCTTCTCAAGCTTCTTCCTCCCTTTTGAGTTTTTAGAGAACACTTTCTGTTCCACATAAATGCCACAACACTCAGGAGGCAGGCAGATTGCACAATCCACTGTGGAAGAAGAAAATGGCCTGATGGTTTGGCCAATATCACACAGGTGTGTGTGGAGTGTCTTGTCAGGATTTGAACCCTGACCACTTGATTCCATGTCACCAATCTAAGTAGTGATGTTTCAAAAAATGCCCATTCCTAGCATAGGATGCTGCCAGGAGACAGGCTCTCAGACACTTTGATTCATTCAACAAATAATTATTGGCTATAAGCTGTGTGTCAAGCACAGAGCTAAATGCTGGGGATCCAACAAAGAGGAGGCAGATGTGATCCATGCTGCCACCTGTCTGAAACTCTGATGGAGCAAACCAGCCAAATAGGCCCTGTGCCCAGACTTCTGTTCCCAGAGGTTCAGCCCATGTGAACCCAGGGTCCAGGAGCCCTGGGTCCAAGGTGTAGAATAGCAGTTCTCAACCTGTGAGTCTGGACCCCTTTGGGTTCAAACGACCCTTCTATAGGGGTCACTAAGACCGTTTGCAGATCAGATATTTACATTACGACTTATAACAGTAGCAAAATTACAGTTATGAAGTAGCAATGAAAATAATTTTATGGTTGGGGTCGCCACAACATGAGGAATTAGGTTAAAGGATCACAGCATTTGGGAGGTTGAGAGCCACTGAGACAGAGTGTCTTCTTACTCTGATGTTGCTCCTCTCTGGCTATGTGAGGTTTTCCTGACATCTGTAAGCACATAGCCTCTCCCATGGTTTCTAGGTCCTTGCCCTACTCCCACCTTCTCGGTCAAGTGGTTAATGATTTCCTGGCATGAGTAATTATCCTGGTATAGTGTTTTCTTAAACGCAACTTTTCATGGGCACTTGAAGCCAGAGAGGGGCTTCTTGGGTCATCTGACTTGAGCCCCCCACTAAACAAGAACACTTTAGCTCATTCCTCCCAGGAAGTAACAGTCTTTTTTTTTTTTTTGTATCCTTCCAGAGGAGATAGACTACTCACTCCTTCACAGAGCAGACCTCTTACCAGCGGTGTGCTAGTAAATGTTTAACATCTGGCTCTCCAGACTGGGGGAAACCTGATTCATAGTATCTGTTGATTCCCTTAGTGTAAATAGTCCTACCATGGTGGCCTGGTGCTGCATGCTTAGCAGTTCACACAGTTGGTGAAAGTTTAACCACTTCCTTTCCTGAGCCAGTATAAGCAGAGTCCCTGGAAGAGCTTGGTCCAGCTTAATTTGCTGGAAAGTTCTTTCTGGTATTAATACCTCACTGTCCACATGCAACCCTTCACATCTTGATCTGAATCCCATGAGATCCTGGGCTTGGCAGAGATAGTTTAGCCACTTTTCTCTCTGTCTATCTCCCTACCTCCTTTCTTTCCTTCCTTTCTCCTTTCCTTTCACAAATATTTATTGGGCCCTGGTGACACCATGGTGCTGGGTACTGTGGCTACACAGATCATATCTTAGTTTCCTCAGCTCCACCTACCCTGACTGTCCATCTCCCAGACCCCACTCAGGCTAACTGACACCCACTCTCTTATGTTGCCCGCCACCCTTTCTATTCCTGCCTTGGGCCAGCCTGCCTCCCTCTCAAACCCTCCCAGAGCCTTTATCATCCCTTTTGGACATTTATCACTTTCTACCTCGGATTACAGCTATTTGTGTACATGGCTTATCTCCCTGCCAGACAGAGAGGCAGCTGGGGCTGTTCTAAGTGTGGACTTTGGAGCCATGTGACCTGGCCTTCCATCCCAGCCCTGCCACTAGGAATATGCATTCTCTGGAGCTCACACCACCTTTGGAAGCCTCAGTTTTCTTATCTGCAAAGCAGGCCTGTGATAACCACTTCCAAGATGGTTTTGGTCATTCAGTGGGATTAAAATGTAACCTCCTTTTCCTGTTCCTGTCTGGACTTCCATCCTCTTCTGGATAGACTTTGTGCCAATGCCTCTTCTTAGTCTAATGCTAGTAGCAGACATATATATTATAATGCAAAATACAGGGTCCTTGTCAAAGAACTTACGTGTATGGACACATCCTCTCAAGCTTGGGACACTGGAACTAATCTACTATTTCTATTAATAGCAGACAGTGTGCTGGGCACAGTAGCTCACACCCATAATCCCAGCATTATAGAAACTGAGGCAGGAGGATCATCAAGAATTTGATGCTAGCCTGGGGACCCTTTTCCAAAACTAACCAATAAATTAAATAAAAAAATAGTTCAAGGCATAGACAGTCACATAGATAACTGGGTGAAAGAGCTGAGATTTGAATCCTGGATAATCAAAACTACAGTTGTTAAACTTGAGGCTCTTCAACAGTGCTATGAGTGCCTATGGCTTGTAGAGGCGGAAGTGGAGGTGTCCATAATGTTCCCAGCATTTACACATCCCTACTTACTGTAGGCTGGGGATAGAGGTGGAATGATGCAGAGAAGCCACTGATCAGCCCTTTAGGCCTCTCAAAAAGTAAAGTGGTTAATATCCAAGAGAGGACCATCTCCAGGCCCTTGGCCAGGGGACAGGCGGTCGCTGATGGATAAGGCAGTCGGAGGAGGCCCTCTGAAAGAGGCGTTTATGAGGGACTTTGACAAAAATGGACAGACAAGTGAAGTCAGAGTGTGTGTTGTGGAAGAGTATCAGAGTTTCATCCAGGTAGAAGACTCACATTTATATGTCCACTGTCTTTCAGGGGAGCAAAGGCCATGCAGTGCTCATGGGCTTTAGAAGACAGTATAGAGCAGAGATCGCTGGGCTGACCTGGGCCAAGTGGATGCTTTGATTCTCTGGAAGCTTCTCTGAGCTTACTTGTACAATAAGTCAAAATGACTCTAAATTTACCCCTTATTGTGCTCATCTTATCTTTCCAGTTCTCTGAGCCTTAGTTTCTCCTGCAGAATGGTCATGAAGAGCAGACCTTGAAATCAGCTGAAGGATGAAACACATGTCAGGAGGTGGGAGCTGGAACTTCTAGGGGGAAGAGATAGGAGGAAGCACGTGGGGGAGAGAGAGGAGATGGTAGGGACAGAGGAGCCCAGCATGCCTGGATTGAGGTGGCAGGTACCAGGTATGTTCAGTCTTTCTTACATGTTTTCTGTTGCCAAACGCTTTCCAGCTCTGCTGGTGTCTACAGAGGCAGATCCTTGCTAAACCATGTTCCTCCCACCAGCTTTGGAGAGCCCAACAATGGCTCTTAAAGGCAGGAGTTACAGAGTATACTAAAGAGTCCTTGAGAACATTATTTCGGTGTCCCAAGGACACTATGAGACCCTCCTTCCCCTGTAACTCTGCCCAAATCACTGTCCCTACCCAGCCTCCTGTAAGAACTTGGTCTCAGGTATGTGCCAGGGCCCTAGAATGAAAACTAACCCTTCCAGGGCCCTTGGAGGCATGGGGGTATACTGAAAGGATGAATTAATCCAGCCTCACTCTCAGGGGCTCTCTATGATGCTAATCTCTTCTGCTTTTGATTCACACACACACACCCCTCTTTCCCCAGTCCCAGCCCAGTTTGAGCTGGGGCCTAGGGTTGCACTGGAGCTGGGATTAGGGCTGCTTTGGTAAGGCCCAGCACATCCACAATGAAGCAGAACGGTTTTATCCCTGGGCAGGGGATAAGAGCCAAAGTTACTTGCCTGGAATTATGCACTGTGCTCTCCTTTGACAGAACTTTCTCACTCACACTTTTCCTCTCCTGGGCTGAGGGACTCTGGGGGTCCCATGTCACGCAGGAGCCGAGCATGCC